>SCLH01000319.1:0-29457 GCA_004367855.1 Oikopleura vanhoeffeni | reverse complement strand
ATTTGACCCCTTTAAGGGTGTCATATGACAAAATAATTTTCACCAAAAAAATTTTGAGAAAAAGTTGTCCAAAGTGTTGGAAAATTGGCTTCGAAGAACATGGGGTTTTCTCAGAACCGACGTTTCAAATTTTTACCGGTCAATTTCCGGTATCACCGGACATCCGTTGGAAAATCAAAAAATTTTGGTCATTTATTCATCCCTTGGCTGTTGGGCACCGAAATCCGTTTGTGATTATCTCGTTCCGTTCTCAAATGCTATCGGAAAAACTGGTGGGGTAAACTAAAAAAAAAGTTACCTTACCATTTCATTCAAACTACCTTTAAAAACATTTTTGGTAAACGGGCTTTTTTAACATGGCCCACCCTACTCAGTCATTTTCCGAAGACCATACCAGATATTAACAAACGGTTTTTTGCTATGTGTAGCAAAATATATTTATGCTCACAAAAACTTTTTGTTTTTCTCTCCTTCAACCGGTCGGCCGGTAATCAACCATTGAAATCACCGGTTTTTCTGAGGCAAATAAGGAGAATTTTCAAAAAAAAAATTTTTCATAAATAAATTAATTTCAAATGTTGTTCTTTGCAGGTTTATGTTAATCAATTACCACCTATCAAACGATTATTATCAAGAATACATACATTTTGACTGAAATAATAAAAAAAAATGAGCTGACTGAGATTCGAACCTATGTACTTCCGGTTTAGAACATCATTTACCGGCTGACCTGAGAAACGAAAAATCTTTGTCGCCCAAATTTCCTTGGCAAGAAACCACATAGCAAGAAACCGTTTGATGATATCTGGTATGGCCTTCGAGAAAAATGACGAAGTAGGGTGGGTCATGTTAAAAAAAATAACTCAGCAAAAAATACCGCCGTCATTTATTTTTAACTTATAAAAGTCTTGTTTTTTTTGAAATGTTAAAGAGTCGATTTATTTATTTATATATCATAAACCAGAGAAAATGAAAAGTTAATATATACAGAATCACATTAAGAAGTTAAGGCCCTTACGCGGAAGAACGCAATAAACTAGGTCCCATGATAATTGATTAATAAGTAAATAAAAGTTATAAAATTTTACAATAAATTGAATTGATGCCTGAAAAAATATTTACTTTTTTTATGTTTCTCTGGAAAATATAACAGTAGTAAAAAGTTCAAATATTTCTCAAAATCTTTCGACAAAATTTGTTTTTCAGGCATCAGTATAATAAAAAATAATCATCTTATTCCTTATCAAGCGACTAGTTTTTGCGTCGAAATTTGAATCCGAAATAGTGATTTAAATGGGATCATAAAATGCTTCACTGGATTTTAATTGTTAATTATTTGCAAACCGGACACCCAATTTTGTACAGAGAAGCCCATTGAAGTTTTTAAAATTCATCTACAGGCTTTGAACGAGTTATAACGAAAATTAGGGATTTTATTTTTTGCCTGAAATTAGCAACTACTGTAGTTACTAGTAGTATTTTGAATCGGCCATCGTTATTGAAAATCACTGTCGTTAAGGGGGTGGTCAACGCAAAATTAGCGAAAACGTGTAGTTTTGAAGTCCGTTTCACGCTCGATATATACGTATCACGCTGTAGATACGCGAAAAATATTATTTTACCAGCATTACAATATTTGGGTCAATTTGCGTCGACTCAGGTCCGAATTTAGTCGCCATAATTTTCACTTCCGCAGGAAATGACGTTCAAAAAATTTCTCTTTGAAAAATTAAAAGTCTATCTGCTCCCTGAGTTTTTGAGGTATCGACTTTAATTTTTTATTAATCAACGTAATGATCGTATCTTGGGCTGTATGCTCAAAGAATTTTCGATTTGGATGCATATCACTTCAAATCTGGAAAAAAACGCTTATTTTAGCCTTAAAATCATGAGTTTTCAAAACCTATCTAGTCCCTCAATTTTCAAAAAACAATTTTGTGAGTAGCACCAACGTAAGGACAAAACAATTATCTTTCGCTGTATGCTCAAAGAATTTTTACAGATTTCCTAAGTTTCTCTCCAGCGAGGTCGGAAACCCAAGTGAGAATTTTATTTTAAGGGGGTACTGGTCGCTGGAATCGACTTTTCTGGATGAGAAATCAGCCTAACCGAGAAACTATGGGAGAATTAAGATTAGCCATGTTGTAGATCTACCCTTAATCTTGTCAAAACATTGGATCCTTTTTTGTTCGACACATCTGGACTAGTTCAGTACAAGGTGTCCCTCGCCAAATTTCAATCATTCTCCCGGTTTATTGAAAGCATAATTTAATATCTCGTCTATGATTATAACTTTAGGTGCTCTAGAAGCGTTTTTTTCAAAAAATACCTTCTGTTTTTCTTAGAAATGCAGTAACATTAACCGATTTTGAATTTTTTTATCCACCAAAATCTTCTCCTCTTGGTTATATTTTGGGATCTCACTCAAATCCGAGCCACTGAACAGAACAAATAGAATCACTATAGAAAGCAGTTATATTTTTTCAAATATTTCGACCCAAACTCTATATAAATTTTTGAAGGTCACGTGAAAAAATTTCGAAAAAAAATGTGCTTCGATTTTTTCGAAAGTAATATAAAAAGAAATCCACTAAAACACTGATCAGAAAGTTGGCTCAGGTCAAGGTGAAATTTTCAAGTTTTAGTGGTTAAATTGAAGCAAACGTTATTTTTGAACTTCATATTGAAAAAAATACTTAAAAAAAATCGAAAAAACACGAAACTTTCGAAAATTTTTTTTGATAATTTGGTCGGTAGTACACTTGGTTATCATCCCAAATCAATTTGGACCATTTTCAAAGCCCCAAATGCCTCATAAACCAGCGACCAGTACCCCCTTAATCGGAAAAGAATACATTTTTTAGTTTACTCTCAGAAATAAATTAGAATAGCCTATCTGACTCAGAATTTCATGACGTTTCCAAAATATAATTTTTATTTTTCTGCGATAAAAATTAAGCCCCAAAACTCAAAATCAAATTGCCGACAAAAAAGACTATTTTCTCGAATAGTACTTTCGAGTGGAAGTAAGGACTCTAAAAATACCACTTATTGATTTTAAATATGTACTGTAGTATGTTTCTGTAGTAAATATGAAGTTTTGAACGTTCTAGGAAAAATAACCTCATTACACATTTTTGTCCAGCTTTGCGTTGACCACCCCCTTAGAGTTAAATGTGATAAATTAATGTCTAATATTTTTTATTGTAAAACAGAGGTATTCTGCTGCAGAATTTCTGGTTATATTGTTTTTACTATCTATCCGATGATTTGATAGGAATGCAACTTTTAAACACCATAAAGTTATTAGCGTCGAGTATGAGCTAAACACAGCTACATTAGGAAGTTACTTGAAATATCTCTGATATACAAACATTTATTAAAAATAACTCACCTAATCTTATTTTTTAATATAACTGTGAAATCGATGTTTTTACTGTTAATTGGGAACTTTATTCTAAAAAAAACGGTCTAAGCGGACAAGTGGATGCGAACCCATTTTTTTGCTTGAAGAAATAAGTCTGTATAAATCACTCATTTACCTTGAAAACCAAAGGCAACTGCACTAATAAACTGATAAATAAAACAAAAGAACTCTGTTAAAAAATGTTCAGATATTTTTTATATCTCGGACTTCACAGCCAATTAAACGTAAAAATCTAATAAAAGTTTGTGCGTCTAATTGGCTAATTAAATTTATCGTTTTGTTGATATAGCCAAAATCGCCCTTTATCGCAAGTAGAAAAACCTGCAACAGCTTGTGAATGTTTCGAAAATCCTATTTTGACCTCTTCGAGGTATTTTTAGGGTTATCCCAGTTTTTACGATTAGAGGGATGTCCTCTTGGACCAATTTCACAGTATTAAAAACCGATTAGGTGTCTCGTAAATATTTAAAGTGACGTCATTAATCGGACTTGTCAATAAAAAAATAAAAGCTTGTTTTATTTCTCTTTTTATGAATAAGGTATTGTCAATACCGTATTGACTTAAATCAAATCGCATACAATTTAAAGCACTCTATCTATTACGGTACTTGCTAGGCCTTTTCAGCCACTTTTTTAGCCAAAATTTTTATACAATCGACTTTTGAAAACGACTCATCCGATTAAGTTCTTAGGTAGCTCAAACTAAGCACAAATATCTAGTGAATAATAAGATTAATAAAAATTAGTCCGAATCAGACCATTTTTTTATTTTTTTCTGAGATTACCGAAATTGTTTAATTATCAGTTTTTGTTTTAAAATTGGAAAAATAGTCTGATTCGGACTATTTTTTTTATTTATTTTTCTCTTAATATTTGTGCTTAGCTCAAACTATCTAACAACTCAATCGGATGAGTCGTTTTCAAAAGCCTAATTATATAAACATTTTGGCTGAAAAAGTGGCTAACAAGGCCCAGCAAGTACCGTAAAATATATTAATTAGTTTTAATAGGTCTCAGGTATTTTTGTAATGCAACCTATCCTTCTCAGCATGATTCCTAGAATGTCATAAGATATTTCAACAAACTGTTTTTTGTATCATTTGACCAAGTACATTTTTGGCATGGGAAATTTTTTGTTTTCCCCAAGTCAACTGGTAATAGATGTTTAAACCGAAAGTTTAGGTGTTCGAATCTCAATAGGCACATTTTTTTCGCTTACTTTTATCGAAATGTCCGTTTTCCTCAAAAAAATTGGTTTATGTTGTAATAGATTAACAAAAGTGAGGAAATAACGAAATTTCCATTGATTTATTTACGAAATTTTTTTTTCGCAAATTCTTATGTTTTGCTTCCGAAAACCGGTAATTTCAGTAAGTAATTTTACCAGTGAACCGGTTGACTTGGAAATACAAAAAGATACCAGGTCGAAAATTTACTTTGGTATATAAAACCGTTTGTCGATATCTTTTATAATCATCCAGTTATTATGCTGACAAGCATGGGTTGCATTAAAAAAAGCAACCTCAACGAATCGTGAAACATGGCGATTTTTTCGTTAACTTTTTAAAAATGTCAATTATCTTTTTTTTGCTAAAATCTCGATTGCAATCTAAAATCCCGAATGGGAGTTAAAATTTAGTCAGCAAAATTTATGGTTAATAGTCAAAACTAGAATTAATCAAATTATGAATCTTTTTGAATAACGCAAAACTGCGACAAATCCCTGTAGGATTTGTTTTCAAATTTTATTGAATGATACATAAAATTTTTTTTTAATTGAAATACGTGTCGAGTTAACCTGTATCAACTCACCAAAAATAAATAACAAAAAGAAAAGTTAATTTCTTGAAAATTAAGGTTTCATGTAATACAGGTAGGCGAGTATAATACAGCATAGAATCAAATCAAGGAAAATTTAAATTAAATACCATATGCGTGTATAAAAGTTACGTGTTTTTTTTTTAGAAGAGATGAAGGTTTTCTGGCGTTCTGGTATTTGGGAACCCCATGAAACCAAAAATTGGCTNTTTCCTCAAAAAAATTGTTTTATGTTGTAATAGATTAACAAAAGTGAGGAATAACGAAAATTTCCATTGATTATTTACAAATTTTTTTTTTCCGGCAAAATTCTTGATTTTGCTATCCGAAAACAACTAATTTCATAAGTAATTATGTACCAGTGAACCGGTTGATCTTGGAAATAACAAAAAGATACCAGGTCGAAAATTTACTTTGGTATATAAAACCGTTTGTCGATATCTTTTATAATCATCCAGTTATTATGCTGACAAGCATGGGTTGCATTAAAAAAAGCAACTCAACGAATCGTGAAACATGGCGATTTTTTCGTTAACTTTTTAAAAATGTCAATTACTTTTTTTTTGCTAAAATCTTCGATTGCAATCTAAAAATCCCGAATGGGAGTTAAATTTAGTCACAAAATTTGTTAATGTCAAAACTAGAATTAATCAAATAATGAATCTTTTTGAATAACGCAAAACTGCGACAAAATCCTGCAGGATTTGTTTTAAATTTATTGAATGATAATAAAATTTTTTTTTAATTGAATACGTGGGTTTAACCTGTATACAACTCACCAAAAAATAAATAACAAAAGAAAAGTTAATTTCTTGAAAATAAGGTTTCATGTAATACGGTAGGCGAGTATAATACAGCACAGAATCAAATCAAGGAAAATTTAAATTAAATACCAATATGCGTGTATAAAAGTTACGTGGTTTTTTTTAGAAGAGATGAAGGTTTTCTGGCGTTCTGGTATTTGGGAACCCCATGAAACCAAAAATTGCTGACGTAGTTTTATTCCGCAACTTCCGGCAGATGAAAATTTCCTGAAATTTCTGCGTGGGTGGAGGATTATAGCAGGATTTCGAGAATCCGTTTTCCCAAAGTTGCTCCGATTGGGTCCAAACTTGGCATATGAACTAATTAAGGCACGAGGAGTTCGAATCTGGTATCAGAATCGAACTCCTGGTGCCGTAATTAGTTTACATGCCGAGTTTAAGCCCGGTTGTTTCACCTTTCTGCCAAAGCAAAAATCTCAGAATACAAGTTACTTCGACTTGCGAGGTATTATCTTCAATATATCTATTACAGGGCTTCCTGGACGTTTTTAACTAGATTTTTAGCCAACATTTTTAAATAATTCAGATTTTGAAAACAACTCATCTGATTACATTCTTAGATAGCTCAAACTGAGCACAAATATCCTGTTATTAATAAAATAAAACAATTGGTCCGAATCCGATCATTTTTCAAATTTGTTTAAGAAAAACTAATAATTAAACAATTTCAGTAATCTCAGAAAGAAATATAAAAAAAATATTCCGATGGACCAATTTGTTTGTATTTTATTATTCACAAGATAAGTGTGCTCAGTTTGAGCTATCGAAGAATGTAATCAGATGAGTTGTTTTCAAAAGCCGAATTATTTAAAAATGTTGGCTTAAAATCTAGTAAAAAACAAGCAGGAAGCCCCGTAATAGATATATTTTTACAAAAATGCAAATGAGGCGATCGTTTTATATAGATCAATATCACGTCAAATCGAAAGCTACCCACCATAACCAACTTATCCGGACCTATATCGCATAATTTTTCGGCATGAGACATAATTTATGTCACATAAAATAACTTACAATCTGTATTAAAAGCCTGTTCTAAAATGTCCAGAGAATATTTTTATTAATTTTTGGTTTTATGAAGAAGGAACTTTTGCGGTAAAGTTAATATGTAATTACAGAACAACATAAAAACGTAATAAAATATATTTATTTTATCTAGTGCTGTTAAAATTTGACTAATGAAAAAACGACCTATAAGTTGTTTAAAATACTCTTTTTTTCGTCAAGCTTTTGAATTTTAGAATAAGATGAATCTGGTTATGCCCACTTATAACAACTGTGTGAAAAAATATTGAAATATTATGTTGGTGGGAGGTTTTTGCAGCGGGATCGCTAGATTCAGGTGTACAAGTTTTTTCTCAGATTAAGTTTGACGGATTTTCGAAATTTCAAAAGAGTTTTTTTGACCAGTCGCGGATGAACGAAAATTTAAATTTTAACCGGTAACATCTGGTTTACCAGTCATCCGGCTGGTCACAAAAAATCTTTGCGGTGCCTCTCCAAACCTTTTCTGTGGATATGTTTTGAGAATCAGTCAAGCCACCTCTAAGAAAAACTTTAACAAGTAAATCATGTTTGCTACTCCGCTGAAAAAAAACTCGCCGTTGCTAATCGTGGATTAAGGAAATTGAAATGGCGAAACTTATTTCTGAAATGAATCACGGAATAAAAAGGTGTTAAAAGACAAGGATTTGTAATTTAACTTCAAAAAATGGGTGCTACAGTACATATCAAAAAAAATCACAACACAGTTTTTCTATCTTTTAGTATACCCAAAACGATAGACTTTAGTGTCTCGGTATCTTCTTAAGAAGTACAGTAAAGTCCGTTTAACAGGACGCACCCTATCAATATTAAACGTAATGTCCAGCGAAAACTACTTTATTTTAGCATAAAATACGCCACAGTATGATACGTATGTAACATATGTATCATATCAAGGCATATTTTCTTGGTATAGTCTAGTACTTTTCGCTTGATAGTACTTTTAATATTGATAGGGTGCGTCCTGTTAAACGGAATTCACTGTATATCGAAAGGTATATCGACAATAATAATACTTGGTACTCTTTTGATACTATGAAGTGATTTTAAACGGACAAGTTTTATTTATATAAAATGGATGTCCTACGAAAACTTCGCTAGTGTACCAGAAAATGATGCCTCGGTATGACCTATAAAACAAAGGATTTATTATGGCGAATTATTTCGTAGTTCACTTTTTTTTATATTGAAAAGGCGCGGTTTTTTAGAAGCAATTGACTGTATATATTTTAACAGTCAAGTTCTTCTAAAATAACGCATCCTTTCAATATAAAAGTAGTGTACTACGAAAAAAAACTTAATTTTGCTATGGAAAAAGTTAAAAAGGACCCCACAAGTATTATATTCGATATGATTTAACAGGAGTTTATTTGTCAATTTGAATTTTAAAAAATAACAGACTTTTTAATAAGGTCGTTTTTAAGACTGCCTAACTGTGATTTCGACTGGGAGAATTAGACAAGATAGCGACAAATGGTTTTTTGCATGTGAAACCTTGGAAAAAAATATATGGCAGAAATTTTTTGGCTTCATAAGTTGATCACGTGACCGGAAATAAGTCATCGAAATTTCTCAAAATTACCGAAAAAAAACGATTTTTTTGCGAATTACCGGTGAACCGGTAACTACAAATTTGGTCAAGATTCAGATGCAAAAAATCGTTTGTCACTATCTGGTCCGATTCTGTCAGAACTGATACCCCTTAAGTTGGACACTCTTAAAAAACGACCTAATCAAAAACCGTCTTAATGAATTAAACCGATCAACAAAGTCACGTCCTCTTAAACTGAAATAAAAAAAATGAGAATAATTATTTTTAAGGATACATGAAAAAATAGATATTTTCGACCGTTGATACAGTTTTATCGTTTTTTCTTTAAAGCTTGAAAGCATAGGTAACGATAATAAATAAATTTCATCTTCAAATTAGCGTCTTATAAACTGATATCACTGAATAATATCTAAAGAAATATTTTTCCAAAAATTTATCCTCATTTTTCGCTGCTAGTGACCAATTTTTGAAATAATACACCAAAAACATCGATCTTTTAAACCTACTCAATCGTAATATGTAACAATGCGCAAGTTTTGTAAGAATAAATATATAAAATTGATAAAGTTGAATATTTTAAGCTTCACTAGAGACGGAAACAGGAGGCTCGGCAGTTTTTATTTTCTTTATTAAATCCTTTTCATCGGGTTCAACGGGCAGATCGGAAGAGCCATTATTTGTATGCTAAATAAAATAGTGTCAATTCAGAAGAAAAGTGCAGCAGAGTGACTTTAAAAAGACAAACTATGGGCTCAGATTTATGAAAAATTACGTTAAACAGCAGCCACGGCACCAACAAAAACTGGTCAAAGTGACTTTTTTTAGAACACCACATTAAAAAAAAACAAACGCTTGTTTTGTCGCTGCAATTTGAAAACGGAACAATCATATTCGCGAACGGATTTTGCATTATGTATAATTTATACAGCCCAGAAAGAACTAAAAGCCCATATTACTTTTTTCTTCACCGGATGTCCGATAATACCTGATATCGATTACGGGGGCTCCTGGTCCTTTTTTACTAGATCTTAAGCAAAAATTTTTTATTAAATTCAGCTTTTGCTAACGACTCATCCGATTGATCCTTAGATAGCTTAAACAGAGAACAAATATCTGGTAAATAATGAATTTTAAAAAATGGTCCGAATCCGACAATTGTCCCATTTTTTAAGAAAAACTAATAATTTAACAATTTTAGTAATCTAAGAAAAAAGATAAAATAAATTGATCCGATAAACTAATTTTTTTTTTTTTTTCACAAGATATTTGTGCTCAGTTTGAGCTATCTAAGAATGTTATCGGATTAGTTGTTTTTAAAAGCCGAATTAAATAAAAAATTGGCTTAAAAACTAGTTAAAAGGGACCAGGAGCCCCCGTAATTAATATAAGCCTGTAAAATATAAAAAAAAATTTTTCTCAATTTGGGTCAAATAGGAGAATTCATATAAAGAATATAGAGAAAACCGTGACAAGAATAAATCTGGCCGGAGTAGTGATTATGACTCATAATGACGTCATCGATGTAATCTGATATCAGATTCGAACTACTGGTTTCCGAAGTTTGGCCTGATTGAAACAATTTGAAAAAATGGACCTACCGGAAATCCGCCGTTACCGGTCTCAAATTCTGAAAAAAAAATCAGGCGTTACACGGGGAATCAAATTCTCTATCTGCCAATAAATGGTGTCATGGGGTTTCCAAATACAAGAAAGCCGGAATCACCAGATAGCTCCTAAAAAAACCACCTTAACGTTTCGTTTATTCTATAACATTTGAAGGATATGGTTTTTCTCAAGTTTAAAGTTTAACAAATAACTCAGGTAGTTTTTTTAAAGGAGGCCACCCTTCTCATTGACGATTACGGGTAAAAACCATAGAAGATATCGAGAAATGTTGTTTGCATTCAACTGCCAACTAAAAAAGCTCAATGGAGAATTTTTTCCTTATTTATCGGACGACCGGTTCACCGTAACCGGAGATCTATTATAAAGCATTTTCGGTATAAAATTTGAGAAAAAAAAATGAATCTCGTTTTTTTATTCCGGGAATTCATCAAAAGATTAGTTCAAGCAGTTAATGTGTAGATAATCGTGATATAAGAACGAAAAAGCATAGAAATCGACTTTCCCGGCTGATTTTAAGAAAAAAAAATTCTGGGCCCACCAAGATTCGACTACCAAAAAATTACTTTCCGTTTATATCCGGTGAACGGATGTCAAACAACTTGATAAAATTTATATTGAGCTTTTTAGTGGCAGTTGAATGCAAAAAACATTTCTCGATATCTTCTATGGTTCTCCCGTAATCGGTCATTGAGAAGGGTGGCCTCCTTTAAAAAAAAACTACCTCAGTCAATTTCTAGAAGTTTTTAAAAATTTAGTTTTAAAATAAATAAAACAGAAATTTGCATTTTTCATGCACTGTAGTTGAACTGATTTAGAGTAGGTGATCAGAGAAATAAAACAAATTGTTTTTTGAAATGCGGAAACCCCTAAAATTTTCTGAAAAAATCGAAAATAATTTGACCAAATCAGTTTTTTTTGTCAAACAAGCTTGAAAAAACTTCGATATCGCCTGTGGTTTTCCCTTAATCGTCGTGACTAGGGTGGGGTCACCTAAAAAAAATTACCTAAGTAGGCATACTTTCAGGTAAACAAATCCTCTGACTTCAAAGATGAACAAACTGTGATTTTCCTTGAAAGGTATAAAATTAAAAAAAACCAGAAAAAGTATTAATTTTTGAATTTTTACTTTCAGGTATTACCGAACTTCGGGTGAACTAACAAAAAAAATGGTCTTTGCGTTTTTCCTCAAGGATGTCCAAGGCTGAATCCGTTCGAGAATATCATGTTCCGTTATTAAATTGCATGCCACCGACAAAACTAGTGGGGAGTCCTAAAACACGTTAATTCAAATTTTCGGCATAACAGGCAAAACTAAGGTAGCTTTTTTTTAGGTCAACCCCCCCTGTCCAGCAAATACCGTAGTAGGTATGGAGAACCGTTTTTTTGCATTGAATAGCTGAAAAAATATTAACCGATGAATTTTTTTTCGTTTTCCGCGCTATACCGGTAATCAGCAAAAAACCGGTAATTTTCCTATTTTTGAGGTAAAAAAGGTTCTCTTTACTCCACCAGATGGTGTCGGGTGTCAAAACAAATATTAATACTAAACCAAAAGTTTCCTCTAGAAAAGTTACCCCGATGGCCATACAAAAATTGTCCTCTGGTACCTATGACTTTTGCTGGAGAGGGTTGACCTAAAAAAAAAGCTACCTAAGCATTGATTTTACACACTTTTCATTTTACATGGTACTAAAAAATCTATGGTAAATGACTCACTCTGTTCTCCCAATCCATGGCTAGTTGTTTTTTGAAACTTTTCCTTTGATGAACCGGAGTGATGATTCCGTTTGGAGTGGCCTGTGAATCAGGGATCGGCAAACTGCCCAGATGCCCAGCTTTTGCCGATCCCTGCTGTGAATCATGATTTTGCGTCGAATGTGAGGAGGAATTATTCAGCCCCGAATCAGGCCGAATCGAAAGAGGCTTCAGCCTCGTATTTGATGACGAATTCACCGAACTATTATCAATATCCGTGAATTCATATTCGTCAACAACAAAATTTTTGGGCATGCCCGACGACATGACTGGCGGCTGCGACGTCGATGACGACGCATCTGAACTCTGCTCGGAATTATGCTCACCGGAGCCATTTGTGGGGATGACACGGATTTTAACGTCTGCCCAACGCTTTTTGGGCAAGAGGTGTTTGCCGTCTAGGTTGAGTTTTCGCCGAAAGGTGTTTGCTTCATGCTCGATTTCTTCGAGTCGCTCACTGGTTATAGGACTGAGTAAGGGCTGCTGCGAAGAGTTTCCAGCCGTCAGGATGTCCATATCATCCTGAAAAAAATTAGTTAAGAATTTTTTGCTAGTATTTCATGGTAAATTTAAAAACTAATTTTTTTTAGAATTCGAATTTCTCGGTGATATATAGTTCGGAACTGGTACATACGATCTTTTCAAAATTTTGGGCCCTCAGATGACTTTTTAAATTACGTAATATTACAAGTCGGATTTTTCAATTTCCGTAAATTAGGGGTTAGCTTACAACGGCCGATTCCGGACAACGTTGTCCCTTGTTTTTAAGGCCGTTATCCAGAATCGGCCGTTGTCCAATTTTTTAAGGCCGTTGTCCATCAGGGCCGATGTCCCTCTTTTTTTCGGCCGCTTTCCGGAATCGGCCGATGTCAAGTTTTTATGGGCCGATGTCCCTCGTTCTTTTGGCCGTTGTCCCTTGTTTTATCGGCCATTGTACAAAACCGGCCGTTGTAAGCTACCCCCCTTGAATTACCGGTCTATTGAAAACCGCTATTACAATTATTAGAACGCTTGTTCGGAACTGAAATATACCATCATTTTTGACCATAGGATACTTTTTCAAGCTACGTGACATAATATCTGTTAGATCTCTAGCTGTTTAACGATTTCCGTTGCTGTAATTTAGAGATCTGAATAGTACAAATAACAGAAATAGAAAATTTGGCTTTATAATTTAACGTAGATTGAAAAGTTATTCTATAGACCAAAAATATCCTATGCACCAGTTTCGGAACTATAGTTCTAACGATTAAGAGAGCGGTTTTCGATAATTTGGTCTGAAACGGATATTGAAAAATCAGGCTGTAATGTTACGTAATTTAAATTCAATGGCTCCAAAATTCAAAAAGATTATCTGTACACGTTGCAATCTATCTCATCGTGAAAACCAAGGCTCTTTAAAAAACCTATGTTTCTTGCAGAATTTTGAAAATTACGAATGATAATTTTCGAACTAATGACGAAATTAATAAGAAATCGAAATTTATTTCTGTATCCTGTCACGAAAAAATATGTTTTTTTGTCAAATGAAAACCCGCTAAAGGTCCATAATCGGTAAACCGAAAAAATAATGGCCGCCACAAATATTTGGCTACACGTAGTAGCTATCGAGAAACGGGTTCTAGCATACGATAGCTTTAGCGGTGTTAACATAAAATTACCCGCTCATTTTTTTTGGGTTTCAATCTTAACCGGTAATTTTCAGAGGAAATGTTATTCGGTTTTCAAGCTCTGCCAGTAATCAGCAGAAAACAAAAATTTATTTTTTTGTAGTTGAGAAATTACCAGTTTTTGCTGATTACTGGTAAAGATTGAAAACTTAAAAAAAATAAGCGGGTAAAGTTATGTTAACGCCGCTAAAATTATTCTATATCAATAACGGGGCCCTCTTGTCGTTTTTTGCCACTTTTAAGCCAAAATTTTTATATAATTCGGCTTTCGAAAACGACTCATCCGATTGAGTTCTTAGATAACTCAAACTGAGCACAAATATTCAGAGAAAAATAATTTCAAAAAATGGTCCGAATCAGACATTGTTTCCAACTTTTTTAACAAAAACTATAATTAAAAAATTTCAGTAACCTCAGACAAATGTAAAAAAAATGCTATTTTATTATTCACTTGATATTTGTGCTTAGTTTGAGCTATTGACGAACTTAATCGGATGAGTCGTTTTCAAAAGCCGAATTATATAAAAATTTTGGCCAAAAAAATGGCAAAAAACGACCAGAGGGCCCTGTAATAGATATAAATAATCATTTGTCGATAGTTACCACGGATTTTGATGGCCCTAAAAGAAAAGCTACCTCATTTTGGGAAAATTAATTTTCTATCAAATTCGGGGGGTGCATGATGAATTTGAAAATAGAACCCGTCAAAAGAAATGAGTTACTCGGGTTATTAAATGGTTATCACCTTTCGTTTAACTCCGGTAGCTATCCGTTTTTTATATTCCTTTTGTTTTGACAAAATTGTTTCTCTATTATGTTGATAGTATTCTTTTTTTGCTTTTAAAATATGCGGAGGCGTTTTCCGCACCTTATCCTGCGAGGCCTTTAGCGCCGCTTGTGCTAGGCTGTTCGGAGAAAGATTTGAAGTTGACGGACTCAAATTCGGACTTTGCATATCCATTATCACTGAATTATTCTCCCATTCGATTTTGCCGACATATTGATTTTCTTGCTTTGGCTGAACCGCGGTTGAACCGACTTGAACCGCAGAAACCGTGCCTTGGACCATGGTTACTGGAGTGAAAACTACAGTTTTAACAGGTGGCTTGGGGTAGATGCGAGACGCTTGACGGGCGATGTTTTCCGCTTTGATTTCTAATTCGGCATTTTGCTTTGCAATTAATTCAGCGGATTTAGTATTTCTGAAAATTTATTTTTAAATGAGTGCAGGTGGGGGTTAAAATCGTTCAGGTGGGGGTTAAAATAAAAGCTTGAAATTTTTTTAAATGTTTCGAAAAAATCCGGTTTTGTCCGCTTAGATTTAGGTTTTCGAGGGTTTTCAAAAAAAAATGCGTAGNCCGCTTAGACAAGAACCACAGTAGCTGTTTTTTAAAAGGACACAAAAAAGTATTTTGACGAAGTCGAAGCTCAGACATGGAATCATCAAACGGTTTTTAGCAACGTGTACCTTACCAAAATTCAGGTACACATTTTTTTTAGTTTTTCTTAGGCAACAGGTTGACCGGTAAATGTCGTTCTCAACCGGTAAAATCGGTTTTCAGAGAATCTTACATAGATTCTTCTCAAAACTTGCGCCTATAGGCAGTTTTTCACTAGTTTTTTCTGACCTTTAAAAAAACAGCTAACTGAGATAAATTTAGGTGACTTTTTTAAGGCGGTTGTCGTCGCTTAAAACTTAAAATGTGTATATTCACTGGCAAATCGCCGGAATTTTACATATAGTGGGTTTCAAGTTGAAACTATTTTTCTATATTGTCATCCAGAAGCCTTTTTGGGGCACCCACCCTTAGCCCCATTGAATTTTTATAAACGAGCAAGATAATTCAAGACGAATTTCTGCATCCAACAGCCGAGAAAAAATTAATTACGCAATGTACCAAGATTTTTAACTGATGTCCCGTAATTCCGAAAATTGACCTGTGAAAATTTAAAAAGTCGGTTCTGAAAAAACCGCACATAATTCGAAGAACAACTTTTCCTCAGATTTTTTTCTGTTATTTTAAACTCTTTAAATTAAAAAAAGATGTTAATAATTCATTTACAATTAATCTTAATTAAAAGTGTTTTATAAAGTTACAAGTGGACATTCGACATCATAGCGCGGAAACCATATTATGTATCAGAAAACGGTTTTTGCAACGTGTAGTCAACTTAATTTCTGGCCATGGAATTTTTTTCAAGTCAACCAGTTTACCGGTAATTGATGTTACAAACCGGTAAAACAGGTTTACAGAAAACTCAACATAGTAAACCATTGTTAAACATAAATATTTATCTTCAAAAACTACCCGAGGAAGCATTTTATTAGAAAATTTCTATGGTTAGTTGTATGTTAACCTCTTTTACCGGTTTGTAACATCAATTACCGGTAAACTGATGAACTTGAAAAAAAAATCCAATGTTAGCTCATTGTTTTTGGCCGATTTAGCTCGTTCAAAATTTGTTTGTAACGGTGCCAGGGGGTCATAAGTTATGACTCATAACACCGGTGGAGCCCAAAACAGAGGCAAAGAACGGTATAAAATAGCCATTTGTCATTATTTTTACCAAAAATCTCAAAAAAAAATTTGAAAAATTTTCCGAGATTTTTCAAAATGCGAGATTTGCAAAGTGCTGGAAATAACTAAAAATTGGTATCAAACGATAGTGCACAAAAATCTAGCACGGCCACGGTGTTAAAAAAGAAATTATTAGTGATACGAACTTTTTCTGTGGATTGAGTTGTTCTAGTGCTTTTATCGCCTTTTTCTTGTAATACATTTCTTTCCTCTTAATCAAAATATGAGGCGCGGTTTTCCTGGTCGCGACTTTTGACCATGGTCGGTTTTTCTCCACAACTGGTTGGCTTTGAACTGGTTTAACTGGCTTTTCGTCCCCATTTGTCGGACTGACAGACCCAAGTTTGAGAGAAGATTTTTCTTTACGGATTCGATATAATTCACGCTGACGAGCTAGCACATGCTCAGGCGTCTTTTTGTTTTTTCGATTCGCTAAGATTTTGTCGCGCAGACGAGATGACTAAAATTTTTATCATTAGGTCGTTTTTTTTCAAGACTGTCTCACTGTAAATTTCGACTGGGAGAACTAGACAAGATAGCGACAAATTTTTTTATGCATGTGAAACCCTGGAAAATATATCGATTACGGGGCCCTCTGATCGTTTTTTGCCAATTTTTCAGCCAAAATTTTTATATTATGCGGCTTTTGAAAACGACTCATCCGATTAAGTTTTCGATAGCTCAAACTGCGCACAAATATCTAGAGTGAATAATAAAATGATAATAAATTGGACAGAATCGGACCATTTTTTGTTTTTTTTCTGAGATAACTGAAATTTTTTAACCCCGTCACACCCTTTGACTATCTGAAGGCGAAAAAATTTTAGGGGGCTTAAACGGCGCAGGAATAACATCGTCACAGACCTACAATTCAAATATGTCATAGAATTTACAATTTTATTTCCAAAAATATAGTTTACAATTTTATAAGTATAAAAGCCGTTCGTGATAAAAGATAGTTATCAGCCGTTCGAAAGTTATTTTTTCCTCCTTTTTTTTAGGATTTTCGCCAAAAATTAATTGTGTGAAAACGATACATAATATCAAAATTCTGAGGAAGCCAGTTTTTTAGGAAGTATTTGAGGATTCTTTTGATATTAGTTTATTTTTTCTGCAGTCTCTATAAGAGAAGAATAATTTTTTCACAAGTGATTTTTATAAAACTCAAATAATGAAAAAAAATATTTTCAAAAAATTATTTTCCGAAAGAATTGAACGGCAATTTAACCCATATAAAGCCGACTAAGACAAATCGATCAAGTGTTGAACATAAGATGGTACTGATTTGAGTTATCAGCTAATTAGCAATATTTTCACATTTTGCTGCATATATTTTGACGCGCGGCGATATGAATAATTGTTTTGTAAGCGATCGAGATATCATATTTAAAATGGGAGACCAGCTATAAATAGCTAGAGTTTCACTTGTACATTTGTAGCTTATATGTCATTGTAAAAAATGTATGATTTTCCAAGATATACAAGGTGAGTGAACCTCTCTTTACTCTCGCAGTTATCGAGTTCACAGACTTCGAAATTTATAAATGTTATGTGTTATTCACTTAATTCTATCCTTGATCTCAATCAGTGAAAAATAAGTAAATTGATATCTTTTCCAGTTTTCCCGTGATAAGCGCTCAAAGTAGTGCCTTCTGATAGGCTTTTGGGTGTGAGGCGAAGTTCTGGTTTCTGGGTGTGAGGAGGTTAATTATCAGTTTTTGTTAAAAATATTAGAAACAATGGCCTAATTAGGACCATTTTTAATTTTTTTTTTAAATATATGTGCTCAGTTTGAGCTATCTAAGGAGCAGGGACCCCGTAATCGATATTTTCATGTTCTGAACTATCTCACCGAGAAATATGATGAATTTAAAATAGCCAGACCTAAACTTTTAAAAGAGCCCTGGAAAGCTGTAGTTATCAGATATGGACCCATATTCAAAATTAATAAAAAATACTAACCTTGGAAGAAATCGGTTGAGTTTCATTTGAACTACTTTTTTCGTTTGTTCTTTTTGTTATACTTCTCTGATGACTAATTTTTGGGATTTCTTTTTCTTCTATTTTTTCTTCAACTTCTTCTTCTTCCTCTTTTTCTTCTTCATCATTGGACGAATCGGAATCTTCATCTTCCTCCGATTCCTCGATTTTTTGTTTCGAAACAGCTTCTTTTGCTTTAGAGGTCACACTTTTCTCTTTAGGGGTCACTTCTTTGAGAGCCATCTGTTTTGACAGTTCTAGAACACGTCGAAGACTTTGTCGGACAATCGGTACATGCGAACCATCACCATTTTGGCTAAAATGTTAAACTGTCATGTCACATGACTCATGTGTGTTTATAAGGACAAGTTTTAATAATTAGCAAAACCTACGTAATTATGAGAAATGCGTTCGTCTATAGAGCCAAAACTGCCTTTTTGCCGAAATCGTGCGAGCTTAAATGATTCAAAATAGCCATGGAGCTAAAAATGCAAGCAAAATGTTCCTAGGACTTCGGCGAAAAAGGTATTTTTGGCCTTATAAAGGAACATATGTTTCAAAATAACCTAAAGGTAGCATTTTATGTTACCCCACCCTTTGCCTCCATGCCATTATTTTTAAAATCAAAATATTAACAAACGGATTTCTGTATCAAACATCCAAGAAAAAACTCAATGACCAATTTATTTTTGATTTTTACCGGAAATAAACCGGTAAAAATTTTAAATGTCGATTCAGAGAAAACTGCACATAGCTTAAATTCAATATTAAGGCATCTAGTACAACGTTTGGTGCCAAAATTTTTTGCCTAAATTTTTTTTGACGAAACGTTGTACTAGATGCCAACATATCGAATTTAAGCTATGTGCAGTTTTCTTAAAATCGACATTTAAAAATTTTACCGGTTGATTTACGGTATTACCGGACTTCTGGTAAACAATCAAAAAATTCGGTCATTGAGTTTTTTCTTGGCTGTTGGATGCTTAAATCTGTTTGGGAATATCTTGCTTTGTTAAAAAATGGCATGGGGCAAAGGGGGAGGGTGTAACCTAAAAAGCCACCTTAGGTTTTGCCGAAATTTCTGCCATTTTGTCCTTATGTAGATAAACATGACATTTATAAATGGGACAGAATAGCGCAGAATTTGGATGATGAAGTCACTATTTATGGTATAAGAAATTCCCATTTTCTCTGCTTACACTTTATTTTGGGTTTCGAGAACAAAAATAAGTAGGTTTTGTCTAGTTTGTTCGCTTGGACAGACTTTATATTACTATATTATTTGAATAAAAATAAAGCAAACCTTTTTGACTCGGTTTCGGAACTTTGTGCTGATGACACGGAAGATTGCCTTTTTAGCGTCCTTTTAGACGTAGGCGGTGTAGATCTAAATCAAATTTATAACGATAATTCGATACAGTTAGAATTTATCGAATGAAGTCAATTAAAATAGTTTAAAATACTTACGGTACAATTTTTCGACTTTTGGGAGATTCTGATTTTTTATCGGTATTCTCTCGAATTTCAGAATTATCTCTTATTCTCGGCGATCGTCGGTTTTTAGCCGGTTCAGGATCCTCATCAGACGCCGAATTATACTCATTTACTTCAGATTTAACCTCAGGGCTAAATATAAAGTTTATTTTTTCCGCTATAAAAACCATTATTATGAAGCCAGTTTTTTTTTGCATATTTTCCCTCAAAATTTATACTTTATATAAAAAAACTGAAATTGAAAAAATCTTCAAAATTCAAGACCCTTTCTTACACGACGGACGAATAATGCCAGAAAGTTAAAAATGCAAAATTAAAAAAAATAAACCTAAATTCAAAATCGACATCTAGATGATATGTACTCCTATGTGGCCTTTTCGCAGCTCGGCAAATTTGCAGCCTCCACACCTATCGCTTAAATTGGGCCAGCCAATCACAGGCGCGGGTTAAAAAACGTGGTGCGGGAAAAATATTTAGGCGACGTTACTTGATAGCTTGAGCTACTAATTGTAACCTGAATTGTAACTTTTGACTATTAAGACGTTTGATTTTGCCGTTTCG
This sequence comes from Oikopleura vanhoeffeni, assembly GCA_004367855.1. Classification (NCBI taxonomy): domain Eukaryota; kingdom Metazoa; phylum Chordata; class Appendicularia; order Copelata; family Oikopleuridae; genus Oikopleura; species Oikopleura vanhoeffeni. The sequence continues at coordinate 9,127 of SCLH01000319.1, read as the reverse complement.
TAACTTATAGACCAAAAATTTTCTATATATCGAAAATGATCCCTACTGCGCCTTTTTGGACAAACGCCATGTTATGAAAGGCGCGTTTGTCCAAAAATGCGCAGTAGGGATCATTTTCGATATAGAACGATATCGTAAATTCAAAAATAGAAAACTTTTAATTTGCTCTTTATCGCTATCTATATCGAAAATCCTGCCTATGCATCGAATTTTATCACTACGTCACAAGAAGAGAAAGTGACCAATGGAATCACAGGATTCCCGACAATCGTGTGATGTGATTGGACTTTGTCTTTTCTTGTGACGTCATGATAAAATTCGACGCATAGGCAGGATTTTGATATATGAAGTCATTTTTATAAGTATTTTTTGTATGGATGAACTGAAGTATACTCTAAATTTTGTTGAAAATTGTTTATTTTTCAATATAATCAAATACAGCCACATCTATCGCCACATTTGGTCTTTTTTTAAAGATCCTATTTGAAACTCATTCTTCAAGAAGTCTTAATACTAACGTTGGTTCAACTTTTCTGATTTTGTCCCTATCAGCAATCACAGACGTATTTTTTCGTTTTCCAAGAAAATTTTTGGATATTTGTGGAGTATCATTTTTGACTAATAAATGTTGGAATGCAAACTGTAACGAATTCCAATTATTTTCCAATTCTTTGAGAGTAAACGACGCAACATTCCATTTTCGAATTAGCCCTTTGTTTTTCGGTCTCATTGACAGTTCAGCGTATAATTCTTGTAACGCTTTTGAGAGGCTAGAAACAAAAATTGAAAACATTATTTCAATAAGGCAAGAAAAAAAAACGATTCACGGGGTCTTTTGCGTATTTTTATAAAATCTGGGTGGAAATCGAAAGCATAAGGGGGGTTATAAATAAATCCTCGGTGGGATTAAAATTTAGCGGCGAATAATAATCAGTCGGGTCGATTGTTCTAGAAAACGGCACATCCGATTTTCAAATTTCAGAAGTGGTTGATGACGTCTAATGTTTATATATAATCAAAACTACAAATAATTGTAATTTATTTAAAGTCGATATTTTGCCAGATCGTCATTTTCAGGACTACAAATAATAGTTGAAAACAGAGAATATAAAAAATATTTAAAATTTTGTTACGCGAATAAATTCAAAAAATATACTGGTGCTTTAGATTAAAAACATCCTTATATATAATCAAGAAAGTTTAATAATTGTAGAAATAAGGCACCAAAGTATTAAACTTTCTAGATTCTATATAAGGATATTTTTAATTAAAATCATCAGTATACTTTTTGAATATATTCAGGTAACACAATTTAAAATATTTTTTAATATTCTCTGTTTTCAAATATTATTTGTAGTCCTGAAGATGCCGATCGGGCGAAATATCGACTTTAAATAAATTACAATTAATTGTAATTTTGAAAAATCTAAAAAAAACATCAGTAATGTTTAGATCTTGGCAAATGGACGATTTTCCTTACTTAGTGAATGTCCGGTATACTACAGAAGTTAGAATCAATTAAACCTTAAAACCGAGGTATTTCGAGAAGTAGGCAAAATATGCCGCTTTTACACCGGCGGTATTCCAGTATACATTAATCAACAGTTGATTATCAACTACCGAAAATAGTCTATTTGCCGAGATCTGAACATTATAAGTCATCGACCACTTTTGAAAATTTTTCAATTGGATGTACCGTTTTCGAGAACAATCGCCAAATTTATATCCATTTTGAAGGAAAAAATAAAATGGGCACTAAAGAGCAAAAATTGCAGGCCAACTCCTCTTTTTAGACAATGAAAATATTGAACTTACTCGTTTTGGGCGTGGGCATGTTTTGTCATCAGATCTTTCACTGTATTTTGGGAATTTTTGGCAAAATGGCCTTCCTCACCCATTCTGTCGCAAGTTCTAAAATGAATAAAAATATTTTTGATTGTTTTGAGAAAATATTGAAAAAATTCAATCTCGGTAAACTAGTTGTGAAAACCAGCCAATCTGTATTTTTCATAATACCCAAACCCACCCACATCCATACACTTCATCTGGGCCAAAATATAAAGACCTTTTTTATCTTTCCCTGTAAAATTCATGCTGCAAAATTAAGCACTAAAACAGCCTTTTGCTTTTCCCGCATCTCGTCCTTATTAAGGGCTATGCCAAAATAAGAAAGCCTAGGTTTTGGTCATATTGTTAGGGGGTGCCCTAAGGACACTGTCGTTAAAGCCGAAAATCACAGTACTTTAGAAAGTTTTCGAAATAGTTGACAGTTTTTTCTCAATCACTTTATCGGATTTCATGATTTAATAATGAGGGTCGTAAAATAAAGATTATCAATTTTGGATTATTTTTTACCCTTGATTGACTAAAAACAATATGGGTGTTTTGGCTAAAATCCCCGCTTAATTATCCACATTTTTCTGGTGGGCACAATAGCGAAATTTCTCAGGTCTTAGTTTGGTGTAAGTTACACCGTGTAACAATCAATTTTTTTCTAAATTTCACAATTATAATTCAAAAAAAAATTTCGAAAATAAAATTCCACTAAAATTATAGGGTGTCATCAACTTTTGTATCTAGAAAAAATTCAAAAATTTCATGCTAGATTTTAAACTTGCGGTTTTTAATTAAAAAAAACACGAAACTTGGAAACGCTTTAGAAAAGCTATTATTTTAATCAATAATTCAAGGCTACATAATCTCATTTTTTCTACCAAATGTGACAGAAAAGGAAAGCAAAAGGGAGAAAAATGCTCTCCGTTTGAGACTATTAAGATAATGACGAATCCAAATATATCGCTTCTAATCTGATATGTGGAATTTCATAAATTCTTCCGGAATTATTAATGAAAAATATATTTCACAGAGCAAATTTAAGGACACGAACAATAGAAAATATTGAATATTTCAACTGTTTTTCATCAATTTCAAATCTTCTGAACAGGACTTTAACCATAAAAATTTCTCCCTGGTCGCTTGCAAAGATAATTTTTACATAGAATAAAACATCAGATTTATGCTTTCAATCAGCTGGCTCAAATATTTAGGTCATGACGAGAATTGGGCATGAAAAAATAAAGGTTGTAAAGAAAATTAAAATTTTTCTGAAAAATCAATGACGTATGATTTTTTTCAGACCGAATTTTCGTCATAATCAAAATATTTTAATCGGCTCATAAAAACTTAAAATTAATGTTTTTCATTCCCTGTTCATTTATATTCACAAATAACCAGTGAGAATTTTTCGAGGGTTAAATCTGCTTCAGAAGTATTAATTTTAAAGAAAATTAAAATTTCAAATCTTCCAGTGTTTTAAAAAAAGCTACAGGGTGTAAGATTTTTACCTTCTTTTTCAAAATTGGATAAATTGCTATCCGCTAATGAGAACGATTAATTTCGGCAAAAACCCACGTCTTTCTCAGATTCAACCAATCAAAACGGCGGAATTCAAATTTTGAAAAAGAAGGGAAAAACCTTACACCCTGTATATTTGACCAATTTAAATTTCCGATATAGATAAGTTTTATCTGAATTATTTCAAAGAGTAGACTGTAATTCGTCGGAAATTTGAATTTTTAAAATATTAAGTCAACCTTTTCTAGAAATAATGATAATCAATAAAAATTTTCTATACAGCCCAAGCCACATATTGTAATAAAAATTTATATCGTATAATTTTTAAGAATAATGCAATTTCAAATCTTCTGAGTGTAAATTTTACACAATCAAAATCCTCTTCGCTGATTGGCCCTGATCCGAAGTAAGTTTCCAAATACTAAAAACTTAGCGAAATAATAGCGCAAGAGAGCCATTTATTAGTAGGTTTTGGTCTTTAATCAGTCATCGATGATTTTTCAAAAAAAAATTTGCGCAAATCCAGACAACGCCGGTCAAAGACTGTTAAAAAAAATAATTTCCTGTAAATTTCACGAAAATATTCAAATCTTCCGAGTGTAAATTTTACAATATCAAAAAGCGACTCAATGAAATACGAGAATTTCGAGTGTAAATTTTACACTACCAAAATCCCATCCGCTGATTGACCCTGAACAACTACTGAGTAACTTTCCAAATACCAAAAAGCTCAAAAAAGCAATTCAATGAAATAGTGGCGCAAGAGACCTAAAAATAGAAACCAAATATTCGCACGTAGGTTTGGACCAAAGTCGACTGTTTTCTCGTTACGGATAGTTCGAAAATCATTTCTCGATGATTTCAAAAAAATTAATCTCTACAATGTACCGGTCAAAAACCATCCTAAAATTTTTTAAGAAAAATGCAATTTCAAATCTAATTTTTTAGGAAAAATGCAATTCAAATCTCCGAGTGTAAATTTTACAGTATCAAAATCCTCTTCGCTGATGGTCCTCACCCCAAGTAACTTTTCAAATATCAAAATTTGAAAAAAAAATCAAGCAAAGGAAATTATAGCGCAAGAGAGCTACAAAAAAGTTTGGAAGCAAATCGTCGTTAAAATATTTTTAGAGAAATTGTCGGTTTTTCCATATAAATAATCATGTCATTTTCAAAATTATGTAGTTTTTGCCAAATGTCCGCCTTTATTATAATCCCGGGTCCAAAAACCGTTATTTTAGACCCAGGTTTATATTCGCTAGATCAATCGAAAATCATTCCTCGATGATTTTTCCAAATAAATAATAATTGTATTTAAACCCTAGCTAACGCCGACAAAAGACTGTTAGAAAAATTTCTATCGTATAATTTTTAAGAAAAATGCAATTTCAAATCTTCCGAGTGTAAATTTTACACTATCAAAATCCTCTTCGCTGATTGGCCCTCACCCCAAGTAACTTTCCAAATATCAAAAAGCTTGAAAAAAGCCAGCCAACGAAATAATGTACAGCCCGCTGAATTGTGGTACAGAAATATAAACTGGATATTCTCTAAATCCCTCTTTTGGGTCCTTAAAAGTGTTTCTCCTTAGTGTTATCGAGTTACTCTGTTGAGCGAAACGAGAAACCAGAATCACGTGAAAGAAGCGACTTTCCTACTTTCTACCTCGAAATCTCATTGGTTAAAAAACATATTTTCCAAATTTAACTCCTAAAAACGATCTCTATCATCACGAGCAAGATTCAACGCTAAAAATATTATTGAAAATTAATTCTTCCGGAATGTTTTTTGGGTCAAGAAGGTTTTTTTCAATTTTTTGTAAACATCACTTTTCTCCTATTGGTTTAAAAAAATTGCGTAATATCTTTCTATAAAAAATGTAACAAATTTAACCCTTGGAAATTTTTTTTTGCAAAACAAACAGACAATTTAGGGAAAAAAATAACTTTCTCGTGAGTTTTCATTTGTTGAAGATATTCTTCCATGTTTATTATATCCTTGCGCGCTGATTGGCTTAGTGAGAGCCAATCAAAATTTTTGCTCCGTTTTCAGATTTTGAATCGAGAAAAAATAAATTCTAAAATTTCATGTTTTCCTTTTTATAAAGAGTTTTCAGGGATGTTTTTATTTCTTTTTAGCCCGAAATGCGAATTTCATTTTTACAGATCTAGAAATCATTCAAATTGTTTTTAAATGGCCGGTAAATATGCCCGTCTCCAAAAAAAAATCTTTTAAATTAGATGTTTTTTTATGGACTTGGGCATTATTATTTGCATCATCTTCGATGAATTTTTGAAAATCGAATCATATTTAACAAATTGAAATTTCAGATTTTTCGGCGAATTACAATCTACTGGCTAAAATCATACAGATGAAAGGTATTGACCACCTTTATGCACAGGACATACATGAGGTTGTGAATAAATGTTATCTGTATGATTTTTGCGAGTAGGCTGTTATTCGTCGGTAATGTCAATTTTTCAAGTGATAACCTACGGTAGGAACGGCAAAAATGTTTTTGCCCGACAAATAATTGGAAATAATTTTTTTTAAAAGTCACTTGCAACCCTGTCAAAAATTAAAAATCGTTTTTTAAATTGCCTATCATTAACGGTTAATGATTGACCCTGACATTTTTTATTTTTTCGACAAAACAATTTAGAAAAATTTCAAGCTTAATAATAGGCAATTTCAGAAACGGTTTTTGGCAGGATTGCAAGTGACTTTAAAAAAAATATTTCCAAAGTTATTTATTTTTTTCTCTACAGTAATATATTTTTTTTGTCAGGTAATTTCTTTGTGCTGTTGTTACATTATATTAACCCCACTTTGTTTAAAAATTATAATCAAGAAAAATATTTCTCAAGCTTTTTATAATGCGTCTGGGACCCCAATTATATTTAGCCTGAAATGCCAATCTCATTTTTTTATTACTATTCTGAATTAAGGTACGCCCGACAAAACTTTTTTTTTGCCTAAGGTCGGTTTTTTTTAGGTAGGCCCACTTAAGGGGGTTCTATAGGCAGCCTATATCTTTTGTTACTGAATAATTATTTGGCTGGATTTTAGAATTTTTGAACTCTACTACAGGGTGTAAGGTTTTTCCCTTCTTTCCCAAACTGGTTACACTTGATTTCCGCCGTTTGATTGGTTGAATCTGAGAAAACTCTTCACAAACCAATCAAACGGCGGAAATCAAGTGTAACCGTTTGGAAAAGAAGGTAAAAACCTTACACCCTGTAGATTGTTTAATTATATAAGGAAAATATAAAATGAAAAAATTTAACATTCTGGAATTTTTTTTCATAAAATTGAAAAGCTATTTGAGTATATAGGTGCTATAGCAAGTCGTTATCTTTTGAACTAACGAGCTAAAGGTCTGATTTTTGAACTAACGTGGCTTTTTAGTCATAAAACTCAAAAAATTACCAAAATTTTCGGAAATATAAAATTTAAATTGAGTGCGAATAAAATCTTTTCTGCTCTAGCGCTCGAACGGTTAAATTTTGGCATAGTTGTATAAATACCGTTACAAAACATTCAACTACGAATCGTTTGTCTAAAAAAACTAATTGGACGAAATGGATGTCAAAAATAAATTTTCAAATCGTACCTCGAAGTTAAAAAATGAAATCGTTACATCAGGCATAACAGTTTGTTAACAATTATACGAAAACTATGTGACGGAAAAAAGATTTGCCATGTTGCCCATTGACAAAAAATAAATACAACTTTCCGTGCCAAAATAAGCAAAACACAGTTCTTTTCGTCAGTTTGATATCTTTTTAGTGAAGAAAATTAAAAAAAAGGCAATACAAGTTTTTTTCCGCCTTTGAATTTCGCAATAACTGTTCAAATTTTGAAACATTTCTAATGGACGAAAAAGAATCAGCGTTTTTCAAGAAATTTTTTGCTCCTGGTTAACCTATTACCGGTTGTTCAAACAGCATCTTAAAAATATATTCACAAACGTCTTCCAGAGAATTTTACGGAAAACTTAACCTTATCAGATACAAATGTTTTTTTTTATTCACTTCTGGTTATGGTTCCGCTAAATGCCGAGGAGTAAGCATTCAAAAGTCCATTTTGTCGCTATAGAACCCCTTAGCGGATGTGGGTGTCGCAATTTGGAGCCTCTTCAAGGTCCTTTCTCGCCAAACTAGCAAGGTGATATTCCAAAAACCATTTGTGAACTAACAGAACCACACCTTTCGCACGGGGTAATGTTTTAACTTACACAGTAACTGATACAATCACACCGTACGCCGAGCACTTTCGCCTTTAAAAAGCTCTCCCTGAAAAGACACGCAGTTGTGCCTAGCTCCTCTTAATTTTCATCATTTTGTTATTATTTTTTGGTGTTCAGCGGTCGGAGTAAGCCTTTACAAATAATTGCAAAAGCGGCTTTTGTTTAAAATTTGTCTTTTCAGCTAGGCAAAAACGTAAAACAAAAATTATGTGAATGTAATGCTTATGATTAAATTTGAAGAGTGGCTATTTGTTTTCTTATTGCGTCCTACCGAGTTAAAACTATAGCACCCAAATCCTTAAAATTGTTTGTATTTACGGAAAAATTGATTTTGAGGTCTTTTTTACTTGTTTCTTTAATTTGGTCAAATAATTAGGCTCAAATGAAATGTTGCCAAATGGCCTCCATAAGCCAAAGCAAAATTTCGAAAAAAACTCTCCAGTTATGTGTTGAACAGTTTTGTGGCTTTCACAGATGCGGGTTGAGTCGAACTGTATCTCTCAACTGGTGGAGAGAGATAGCTTTTGCCTGAAGCCTCCCACGATCATGTCAATTTAAGATTTTTGTTTTTTCGCGTTTTTGTTATTTATCGGCTGAAAGAAATTTAAAACCAAGAAGCGCTTTTGCATTAGTTGTAAGTCCTCTCCGGAGCCTGACACAAAAAATGAATGCAATTGAAGAAAGCAGTAACTGCGGTTTTTGTTTAGGGGCTTTTTAAAAGCGTAGGTGGGATGTATCGATTACTGTTAAGTTTAAAGATAGCCGGCGAAGGTTGGTTGCTGTTAGTTTCAAAAGAGTTTCTTTGAATTATCACCTTTGCTAGTTTGGGCGAGCAAGGACCTGGAAGAGGCTCAATGTGTGCGACACCCACGCTCCTAAGGGGATATCTCAGATACCGTATTGTTGTGAGAGAACCAGACTAGAGGTAGCGAATACGGTTTTTTGCATCTGAGTCTTTAACGAAATGGTAGTGGTGAAAATTTTTTCTGGTGCATTACGTTCGACCGGTTAATTACTGCAGAAATTACGTTTTTCCAGGTAATTATATGAGGCATATTTGCGAGTGCAGACTGGATTTCCGGTCATATTGTATCCCACTCTAGGAGCTCGAAAATTAGTAATTATCCTGTCATTATTTTTCCTAATTTAGCCAAAAACCTTTGTCGGCTATCTTGGTCTAGGTTCTCCCAGTTCGAGATCACAAGTGCGGCCTTACCTAAAACAAGGACTAACGTAAGCTGATTTTTTGATATGTGTCTAGGAAACTGAGAATTTAAATTCCACCAGGAAAGATGTCATAATTTTCGACATAAGAAACTCGAGAATAATTTCAAGCCAAGATTGATAATCTTGTTTGCATAAGATCCTTTTTATTTCATGACGTTGTCCTAGAATTTTCGTATCAAAAATCAGCCACCGTAGACAACAAATTGTCGGGCCTACCTTATTCATTTCTAAATATCTTCTAAAAACGTTGAACTGACCGTTTCAGGATATAGAAGGACGATTTGAAAATTAATGGTA
>SCLH01000318.1:290711-310820 GCA_004367855.1 Oikopleura vanhoeffeni | reverse complement strand
TGAAAACTCAGGGAGGAGATGTGATTTTAGGTTGAGGAACTTTGAAGGCGCCGCCTTGCCGAACTTGAATTTAAAAAATAAAAAATAATATTATCATTGTCATTTTTTACCTAAACTAGTTGGGTCCCAAATTTTAAGAAAATTCTGAAGCAGCGATGTTTGATAAATCTCCTGACTTTGAAAAAAAAGTAAACTATAACACCCAAAATTTAATTGAGATTTCATGACAAAAATAAAATTTTTATAAATTGCAAGTGTTGTAAATTTCATCAGTAGTTCAGTAACAATATTCGATTGACCCTTTTATTGGTTGAAATACGAAAATCAAATAGATACAAGAAATTAACAAAACAGATTCGGCCTTATTTTTCAAAAAGAATTCAAAAAAGCATTAATAAAAAATTTTGCACTTGATTTGCAAAAAAATTTCTTAATATTGTAACGCCCTCTAGCTGCTGAGAACAGATCTTAAAAAAAAATTTGCTGAAAATAATCAAACAGATGTTTGATTATCGTCATAACACGCTGGCCGGATCGGCGATACTTTCTTTGAAATTCAGCTTGTGCTAAAGAGCTCGGAAGTTTTATTTTAACTCAGGATAAATTTTTTCATTCTCAAAAAATGATTTTTTGAAAGCGCAAACCGTTTTGCGGTTTTTGATCAATCGCGCTGAAATCGTCTTTTGATGAGAAAACAAAAAGTGAGATTTAAAATCTAAAAAAAAATTGTGAAAGCCAAGGTCAGAATTAGTGAGGAAAGAGAAACAAATGATTATGTTAATCTCCATGTTTTCGATGGCAAGTACGTGATCAAACCCAAATTTTTGCTGCTTAGTTTCGACAAATTTTTTCAAACATTTAACAATCTTATTAAGTATTTCTTTAACTTGAGTCTTTTGTTCTGAACTGAGATAATTTTTTTTTCTGAAATATGATTTTTCGGTGATAAGCGGATACATTTTGTTCCTTCTCAAAACATATTTTTACAAATTGCCATTTTTTCGCATTTTCGATCAATCGCACAGCTAATCGTCTATTTATGAGAAACCGGGAAGATAGATTCTTAATCGAAAATAAAATTGTGAAAGCCAAGGTCTTAATGAGGGCGAATAGAGAAAAAAATGTTTTTGAAAATCTTCCTGTTTTCAATAAGAGGTGAGTGGTCAAAGCCCAATTTTCGCTGCTCAGTTTTGGCCGATTTAAATAAATGTTTAAATCTGATTGATTACCTTGCTAAGTTGGACTTTCTTTGAAAAATTAAGATGATTCACGGCTTTTTATAAAATGTAGTTTATCCGTAAAGAGAGCTCAAAGTCGCCTACTTAAGTGGTGCAGGAGCCTCTGCCGAATCAAACAATTTGGAGCTTCCAAGGGTTTAATAGATAAAAAGTATTTTAATGAGCTGATACACATTTATTTTTGTTCAGCTAACGATAATAAGCAAAAAAAATAAACAAACTAATTATTTTCGTAAGTTAAATTGACGCCAGTCTGTCACATCGCTGCTACCCCCTTAACAAATATCACAGGTTTTCTCAAGGTTTTAGGAAATATGGAACATTATAAATTTCCTTAAGACTTTAAAATTTAGTAAGCTTACTAAAATATTTCATTCATTAAGTTTTTCGTCTCCGATAAAATTTCGGTATAGTAAAATAATTCTTATAAGAAAATTTGAATTATTTATCATGACACAACTGATGATATGATCGGTCATAGGCATCTGTCACGAAGATCCTGTCTCAGGGTCTTTTTTCATTATAATTAACGTCCTGCTGGTTTATGTAGAAGAATTTTTCTGGTCTCAGTTAAATAAAACTCAAAAAATTGTTGAATTTTGTTTAGCCCCAATGGGGCTGCCCCATAAACCTGAATTTTGACGACAGTGGAATAATTAAATATTAAACTTTTTTTTTATTTTTTTCGAAACATAATCAGCTAAAAGATAATTAAAAGTGAACAGATTTTGCAAACACAAAATTTAAAACGTTTTATAAAATGACAAAATCAAATCGAATTTATTAATTTCATTCAAAAATGCTTTCTTCATTGAGTGAAATTGACATGGTTCAGTCTCGTGGAAGAAAGCCAATTTAGAAATAAATAGCCAAATGTAAAACTGTGTCAAATTAATTTCTTGTTTTAAATCTGTTCTCCATGAAAAATACTAAGGACACAAGAAATACACCGCTTAAAATAAGTGCAGTAACATAAATGCGATTCCAACGGTTTGATCTGAATAAATTAGTTACAATCATTAAAAATAATCCCCGTTTCTTTACTTAAACAAAAGCAAACCCAATTGTTAAAAGTTTTGTTAGAAACGAAAACCACAAACAGCTACAGTTGTAGCAGCTAAATAAATTTTACGGAAATATGTGATTTAAGTTTACTTTGTTTTTGAATTGAGAATTCTTACATGTAAGAAATTAAATTTTTAATTTTGTTTCATTTTTAAAAAACCATATTTATTAGAGAAATTATATAGTAATATTTACATAGACTTTTTTCCATAGTGCTATTCAAATATTTTTTCTGAAGGGGGTGGTGTTAGTGATTTTTGAGATTTGAGAGGCTTCGTACGGTTAGACAAATGCAGACTGAACATTTTTGAAACAAACATCAGGAAGATCTATTTTAGATCTCACGATTCCATTCAACAGTTTAGTACCACTCTCACCAACCATCTGGTTAACCGCGGTTATAGACGCGTCCCTCAGCTTTTTTCGAAGAAACAAGGATCGGAAAATTGTCTGAATTTTAGTAAATCGGTTCTTTTTTTCCAAATTTTGCCTCAGGGGTCAGGAATTTGGCTGAATGTGCCAAAAAAGGACGTTTTTTGGACGTTTTGATATAAGGCTTTTTCTGTGAAAATGTCAGAAACGTCATTTTCAAATTGTAACAACCCCTAGGGGTGGTGAACATCGAATTGGTCGTATTTTTTTAAATTTTGGCCTGATTGGCTGGAAATCGACAAAAAAGTGCGCGAAAATGACACTTTTGAAAATAAAAGTGATAATTAGAAAATTCAAATGTCACTTAAAGATTCCTTGAGTATGATTTTCTGGAAACGATATTAGCAACTATGGTCTGATTCTCAACACACACAGTGCTTGAGATGAAATCATAATTTTAATGAAAAACTTAAATTTTTTTCTATGATCCGCTGTTGTCAAAATCATACTATAGTTGCTAATATCGTTTCGAGCAAGACATACCCAAGAAATCTTTTGGTGACATTTAAATTATCTAATTATCACATTGATTTTCAAAATTGTTATTTTTGCGCACTTTTTGTCGATTAACAGCAAATCAGGGCAAAATTCAAAAAGTACGACCTTTTCGATGTTAACCACCTCTAGGGATTGTATCATTCCAAAAATGACGTTTCTGGCATTTCCAAAGAAAAAGCCTTTAATCAAAACGTCCAAAAACACACTTTTCGGCACAATCAGTCAAATTCCTGAACCCTGAGCCAAAAATTGAAAAAAAACAGAAGAGATTCACAAAAATTCAGACAATTTTCTAGATTCTCACCAAATCTTAAAACTTTCCGATATAAGCTCTAGGATCCTTGGTTTTTTGAAAAAAGCTGAGGGACTCCTCTTTAACCACGGTTAACCAGAGGGTTGGTGAGAGTGGTACTATGCTGTCAAATAGGGTCGTGAGGTCAAAGATAGACCTTTCTCAAGCAAGTTTCAAAAATGTACAGTCTGAATTTGTTAAACGTACGAAGCCTCTGAAATCCCAAAAATCACTGACACCACCTCCTTAAGGGAATGGTTGTCGCTGATTGAGCTATTTTCGGTTTTTAAGACTCTCATTGATATGAGAATAGGTTGAAAAAATACCTTTCAAAGCATGAACAAGTTAGAGCAGGCTTGTTCATATTATATAAATACTAATAACCATTATTTATAATATGGGTCACTTTTGACCGTTTTTCATAAGTTTGAGCAAAAAATAAGGAAAAGATAACGGGAAAAATCCACGCAAGATTGTTATCTTCCACAAGCCTGAGTTGGATGCACATAAACCACTCGAATAAACTGAAAAAGTTTGAGCCTTTGTACTTGTTAATGTATGCGTGATGTATTTGAAATTTGCAAAAGTAAATTGTATATTTAACTGCATTTTGTTTCAACCTCCTTTGATTGATAAACTATGCTTTTGACTTAACAAGAAAAATCTTTGTTTTTTCGATATTTAAATTCATCAGTTAAATTTTTATATCTTTTGATACAAATTTCGACGATTAATAAATATTATAAAATTGACAAAAAAAATTAGGAAGTTACCTCTGATTTGCTTCTTGTATTTCTTTATGTTCTTTTTCCTCAAATTCTTCGTCTGATTTTTTTTCTTTGACCTCTGTCAATCCATACGACATCTCAAATTGCGTACAGCAATTGTTAAGTAACTGAGGACAGACACGAGCCAATTTCATCGTTGCATATACTTCATCATGCCAATCAGTTAAAACCCGGCACTTTAATACATCATTATATGTTTATCAAATATTTTTGATTAGAAAAAATAATGAAAATTTGTTAACTGAAATTAATGTAAAAAATGGTATTAATTCGAATTATTTCCATACTGTTTGTTATTCGCTTTTGTTTTTGCTCTTAGTTTGATGATTAGCGAAACATGTCAGTACTATTTGGTTGCTAATAATCGTATAATTTGGTAATGGAAACCAAGGTGAGCTGAAAATAAAGAATTTCGCTAATCTGATCAAATTTTAAAAGGAATCAGTAATACAGGGGGCCACTTATCGCCGAAATTGTCAATATCGAGAAAATTTAAGGAATTTGACAAAATTCAGCTAAAATACTTTCCAATATCGCCGAATTCCGTGGGTGTTTGGAGTTTCTAGTCCAAATTTTTTTTGGTGTGTCATGAGGGACGCCAGTTTTTAAAATTTAATTTCCAAAATCATTTTGATTATAATTTTTGTTTGATTGCGTTTAGTGGAATTCGTAATAACAATCTTTATGCGGATTGACTTCATTTTCAATGAATTTTAAAATCCACATAAACTTAAGAAACTTTTCAAATTATGACGTCATTTCGAAAGCCTAGGCGTATATAATTTTTGAAGAAAAAACTTAATTTTTGGGTACGGTATAAGTGAACCCGACCGTCTTATTTTTTGACTCGAAAATATTTTACATATTTCTGATTGGCGCAGCGCTTTTTTTTCATTCTAAAAACTCATTTAAAAACCCTTTATTGCAGAGATTTAAACGATTCAAAAATCTAATATATGCGGGACGATTATTCTTCCCGGTTGCATTATTAAATCGATAAAAGTAATGAGAAAAGAAAATGACAGGAGTGTCCCGAAGGAAGATTTCGTAGTGAATTTTTTGTAAAATTTTTTTGCGAAATAATATTTAGGTAATTATGAGGATTAAAATAGTTTTGATTTTGAAGATAAATATAAATACAATTTATTTCGAAAATAAAGAAGGAGTTTATTTTATAATATGAAACATAAAAGTTCAATTAATTTAGTTTCGAAATAAATCCTGTTTTATTGATTTTCAAAATTAGTTCATGTGGTAATTATATTCATTTATTTGAGATAATCACAGGCGTTCAATAATTGAATTCAATTAATAAAAACCGGTTGATTACAAAAATTAGTGAATATAATCTAGAAAAAGTTAATTTTGAGAATAAATGAAAAAAGTTTATTTTGAAAATAAAAAAAGGGTCATTTAATTTCAAAAATGATTAAATTTACTAGTACATTCATGATTTCAACTTACCAAATTTTTAGCTCTTGTGGCCATTTTTTTGGTAAAATATTGTTTGACCACCTTAGAAATTTTTGTCTGTTCAAATACTCCCATAAGTATCAGATATAATATCCCGTTAAGTCTTTAAGGGGTCATCTACTTAATTAATTTCACCTGTTAAAAAGGGAAGTCAGGTTTTTTAAAAGTGTAGTATATGGTTTGTTGTTTTACTTAGCGCCATCTTACCGTACAATTTTTAGCTCAAAATAATAGGGTTGGGTTCATTTATACGGATCCGTGATTTTTGTCCCCATATCACCAATATATCGCACAAATGTGCTATTATGGCCGAAATGCTAAATATCGACATTTTTTGGCAACGAACTTTCTGATTAAAAAATTGGCCTCATTTCGATCATCCCTCTCAAAAATATAGAGTCCAAGGTCTTATAACCGTGAAAATCAGTGTCAAAGTGACATATCAATGATATCATCTTCTGTCAATGATATCATCTTCTGTCATGATAATTCAAACAAAACACAGTGTATTATACTGTGTTTAACTGAGTGTATTACTCTGTAGTGTATTGTACACTACAGAGCCTTATAAAATCGAGAATTAGTTTGTTTTTATTTGTCTGGTACTATTAAAGCATTTGAAGGCGCGTTGCATGTGGGGCTCAGGAGAAGATTGAGTTGATGAAAATGTGTGATACTTAATAGACTCAACACTTAGTGGTGTGATAGAATAATTGTAAGCATGAAAAATTCAATCGTTAAACGTAAATTGGATCCAGAACAAGTATCTTTAGATTACTTTCAAAATAGTACATTGAGGGGTGAATCACGCCTCGTTATTATAAAAAATCAAATATCTTAGTTCCATTGAATTGAAAAATATTGAATGTAATTTCAGAGGTGGTATTAATATATGAAAAAAAGTTTTATTCATAAAAAAAAGTAAATTGATCAAAAAAAATTATTGTTCAATTATTAAATGGATCAAAAGATTATTCAAAATTATGAAATTTTAAATATTTTATTCTTCGTCTATGAAAAATAAGACTCTGTTCATTTTTCAATTGATATCGTATAATTTCAATGCTTAAAAACCTCCATATAAGAAAGTTAAAAATAAATAATAAATTTTTGATCAAAATAACTTGTTATCAATCAACAAAACTTATGACGAATAAATCTTTTTTTAATGGATTAATCTTTTTTCAATGAATCAAACTTATTTCATGAATTAAGATTTTTGATGAATTTATATCATCTCATAATTTCAATGTTATTTCCGTGACACAATGTCGCGGTTTAACGTACTTTACAGGTGACTTGATCGGTGATGTCAGAAAAATACATGTAGCCTACAATGTAGCATATAACTTCTTCATTTCATTAATGTTTCGAATTTTATTCGTATTTTTTGAAATTTGTTGGATTTATTATCATCTGAAAAATTTGTTGAAATTAAATTTAAAACTCCGAACTTTTGACTAAGTTATTTCGAATTTCAATTTTTTTTAAATTATCAATAAAGCTTGTTATATTTGTAAAATTGTGCTTTGACGAC
This sequence comes from Oikopleura vanhoeffeni, assembly GCA_004367855.1. NCBI lineage: Eukaryota > Metazoa > Chordata > Appendicularia > Copelata > Oikopleuridae > Oikopleura > Oikopleura vanhoeffeni. The sequence continues at coordinate 303,497 of SCLH01000318.1, read as the reverse complement.
GAAACAAATTGATTGAAATAGTGTTCAAAAATGATTAAGGAATTATGTACAAATGCTCTATCGATATTGCAAATAAATGTATATTTCGACACTGTATATAATTTTATAATATTTTGCGAATAATCGGGCGCCAATTTACACACAATATAAAAATTCACATTTATTTGTGCATAATTTATTCGGACATTCCCCTTCTTTTTTGATTATTTATTTATTATTGCTTACCAAAGCGCAAGTTTTGATGGTACAGCTTCTGCCACATTCAACTTGAATGAGAAAATATATAAATATTATCATTTATTTACTGCTTCTTGTACTGAATTAAAAATGAAAATGGATAGTTATAAAAACCATTTTATAGATGAATATAATTTTCCGCAGGGTTCCTGATACGCATTTCATTACATATTACGAACCAAAGTTACTTTTTTGATTTGCATGAAAATCAATCGAACTAAACTCCGTCCATAAAAATATTAATCAATCAACATATTCCATAAAAGTCAGATCACATCATAAAAATATACGTTGATTTTTCTTTTTAGGAAAGTCAATTTCTCCTTTGAAATTAACTTTCCAACTACATGTTTATTTGTGAATAAATTAAGCGCTTACTTTTTAAGGACGCAACTTAAGAACGCATCAAATTGAGAAAGCATCTGCCGATTTAAAAACACCACGCGACAGTTTTATTGAAATTTTGAAAGTTTAAATGAAATTATAAGATCCCTTGATGTAAATGATCCGACTTGTTGACTCAAACACTCATAAAAAAATTTTCAAGAAGTTGTAGGGTCTCCATTCCATTTTTTGGTTGATAACAAGTAACTGTTTACTATTTTTTTAACTGTGTTCATCAAAGTCATTTTTTTCAATTTGAAAGAAATTTCGAAAATGTGTAAAAACCATTCAGTTAATTTAAATCAGAACTTATAACTTTGTTGAACAATATGAAAAAACCAAAATTTCAAATGTGTTCATAAATAAAACGACCATGAAAATTCAAGGATCATTTTTTTTTAAATTAGACAACAAGGGGAAAGGCGAAATTCGAATCATGTATTCTTTTTAAATTGAGCTCAACAACGCTAATAGTGCAAATTAGAAAAAAGGGATCGACAGTGATTAAGCCAAGCGTTGGAATATGAATACATCCAAAGTCTTGATATGCTATATCATATACTGTATCATTAACTGTATCATATATAGCCTATATGTTTACCCAGACCATCTTATTGTCTCAACAAAAACATAAAATTTGCTCAATCAGTTATTTGAGCACTTAATTATTTTTTAATAAGATGGACAGCAATGAAGCTGAGAATATTTAAAAGAACTTCGTGTTCAGTTTATCTCCAAAAATTGAAGTGAACACGCCTTACAAGCTTTTAGCAGAAAAGAGTTTTGATAGGTTTAAGCAGATAACAATGTCACGTAAAAGTAAGTACGCGCTCAAGTTTTTGTAGTTTTATTATATCCCCTATTCACAATTTTGTGAATATCCCGGCCCTCTTACTTAAAAACACACTTCGTTTCCCAATCAGGGCCAGGATATTAACAAAAGTGTGAATAAGGGATTTGTCCTCACTGGATGTGGAAATGAAATTTGAGAATCAATTATTTTGTTGGTTCATTTTTTTACTGAATTCTGAACTTCGAATCAGCCAACAAAGAGCATCAATTTCAAAAAATTAATTTGTTGAATAAATTTTGCTAATTTAGTTTATTTTATGACCCTTAAGGGGGTAGCATCGACTCGAAAGACATGAGTCAATTTAACTTACGAAATTAATTAGCTGTTTTACTTTTAAGTGCTTATTATCGTCAGCTGAACCAGAATAAATGCATCCACTTATAAAATTAATTTTTGTATATTTGAGGAAAGATTTGAGTCCGAATTTTAATTTTTGAATTTGTAAAATTTATAAAAAAAAAACAAAGCATTACGAAAATTTTCCGAAAATCTACCCTTAAATTTCTTAAATAAGCCTTGAAAATGTTCAACGATGTCCAACAAAAAAAACTCTTTAAACAATATTCAAAAATATATAAATTTTTGAAAGGAAAAACGGATTTTTTGCTTCCAACCTTCCTTAAAAATATTGATAAACACAAAATTTTTGAAAGTTAAAATTTAGTTTTTGCTTTCAACCTCCTTTGAAAAAAATATTTACAAACATCAAAATTTTTGATAAGAAATCGTATTTTTTGTTTTCAACCTTTCCTTAAAAACTTTTGACAAACATAAAAGTTTGAAAAATAACGTATTTCTTTCTATTCATTCACCACCAACGTGCCTTGTCCCAACAATTCTCAATTTTTAAATAAAGAAATCCCATTTAGGTCGAACCTTTTATTCCGACTTTTAGCTTTCGAATAAATCGGCCAATTCCTTTAATGAGCCCTCATATCCGACAAATTAGTTTCAAATATTCTTATGCCTAAGAATATTTCATGCAAATATAATTCATTTAATTAATAAATTATAACCCACATCCGGACGTCCGGATGGGGTTCGTCCCGGGACTATCCTTTTTTATATTTTCCTTTTTTATATTTTGCTCATGAGGGTCTACAGCCCCCTTCAAAATTGCGCGCAACCTTAGACTTTCCGATATTTTTACACATATATCCATAAATCCTTATCGACAGAAATGAATGGCCTTTAAATACAAATGTTATCTTTATTACAAATATATTTAAAAACCTAAAATTTTTGACCTCTAGGAATCACCACACCCTTAATAAATGACTTCTTCACATTTTTCCTTAATACCTAAACGTTTCTAAAATTTGCGCATTCCCTCAAAACTTTTTATTATACACCTGTAGTTCTTGGATAATTTATCAACCTTAAAAATAATCTTTTGGCCGCCGCCTTGTTCGAATTTAAAATATACTCCACACGAAAATCACAAAAATTATAAAAAATCAATAAATCTTATTTTGATTTATTAAAATTTGATCAAAATAACCAATTATATACCTTGATCACAAATGTATTGTCCAGCATTATAAACTTGAATAGTTTTGATCCTAACATTCGTAAGTAAAGTTTACTGATTATATCCTAAAAGTAAATTTTTTATCCGTTTGATACTTTTTGGAATAGTTAATTTTACAATTTCTCACGCACACAAAATCCACAAGAATGTTTTTCCTAATAAAATTCTTACCATGTCATTGACAATTATTTCCAATAAATGTTAACAGGACATCTTTTGCCACTAATAAAACCGTTTAACACTTTGCTCAAACTTCAAAGTTAACAATATCTTATTCTTATGAACTTGTAATATTTCTATATCAAAAAAAAAATATGCGTTAACACCCTATGTCTGCAATGAGAGAGTTATAAATTCCCATCATTATCAGACAATCATCTTTTTGATTAACTCTCAGAGACGGCAAATTAATTAGGAATGTAATTCTCTGATGACCAAGATAATTATTTTTAATCCTTCTTTGTCTATTCAAAAACCAAACAATTCATTTAATTTTCAAGTTAGACACGCAACGTAAAAAAAATAGCCTCATAACACATTTTGTGAAGTTGCTTGCCTGTAAAATTTGTAAAACGATCTCTCAAATTTTAAAATATAAAGAAAAATAATTTTGCTTAAATTTTAATTGTCTATCAGCCCTATGACTGCGATTTTATTGACGAAAAACTTTGATCTCTGACCTAGTATCCTATTAAATTTTATAAATTAAGCATATAAAATTAATCAAACTCAAATCGATACAGCATGTCGTTTTTTTGGTACTGACCATAATTGTTCAAAATGCCATAAAACGCAGTGTTTTCCGTGCAATCCACCCTAATTGCTAATTAACCTATTGGTAGAGATTTCTTTGTCGGATACCCTAGCCAATAACTAGGTGTCAACCATAACTGACTTAAAATGCCCCTAAATCCGACAATAAATTCCATAATTTACAAATTTAGGGATTCGTACTGGACTCACAATATCTATTTAAAATTGTAAAAGTTTGCTATATTTACCTCTTAATTATAAAATTGACCACTGAATCCCCTCAAACTTTTTAGCTAGCAATAACTAACTACCGAGAACATTAAATAATAAAAACAAATTTTTTATCCATCCTACTAGTTCATCCGTCTTAAAAAACATCTCGGTAAAACACAACGGCAGTTCTCTTCTCTAAGGCTAAGGGCTCCACTGTAAAATAGAAGGCAAATCTCTAAAACTAAACTCAAAATATCTTATAAATAATCAACTTTATTCATCGGTAAAAACATAATGAGCCGTAAAATTCAGGGAGAAACTGGTTGAGTGTCTATGAAGAAGATTGTTGTTAAAAACAATTCTCTGTCATGACAAGAGAAGGTAAATGACATCAGATTGCTTCTCATCAATCTTCTGTCATTCACATTCTCACATTCGTGATATTGTGCTTTGACGATGAAACAAAATAATTGAAGTTGTGTCCAAAAAATATCGTAGCCTTATGCTGCTACAATCTCAATATCCACATTGCATATCCCTTTATCACTTTTTTGCTTAGAATGCGTACGCCACTACTCCTTTTAACGTGTGATTTTAACGTTGTGGCTACGCATTCTAACCAAAAAGTGATAAAAGGATATAAACGTCAATTTCGACATTTTGTTTGATTTTCATGTGAATCATTTCTGAGTGTTTTTTCAACGCGAGATTACTAATCAAACCGTACTGTTGCAATCATAAACAAATTTGAAATAAAATTTTATTTAATATCACAAGATCAAGTTAGTTAAATATGTTTGTTAGGAAAATAATAAGTTTTTAAAAGAAATTAAGCAATTTTTCATTTCAAATATCATTATTTCGACAGTTTTTCAATCTATGAATTTCTCAAAATCTCTTCATTGAAATCAAATCTTGGTGTTCGCGCAATTTGATATTTTTTCGTTAATTTTTTAAGCCACATTTCCATATAACTTTATTCTCCATCAATGAATCAGTGAGATCAGTTATGTCGATCCAATAAACATGCAATCATCATGAGATGGAGTTAATGTGGAAACTGAAATTTAAAGTGAAAATTGCATAAATTTATTTGACAATGTTTATGTTCAACCTTAAATCACGATCTTTCGATATTTTCAAACTCAAAACAAGGTGGTTGCTTCAATCGTTAAAGATTTGATTATTATTTTTTTTGTATAAAATGTCCATAAACCTGGATTTACACGGGAAAGCAATATCGCGGAAAGTTTTCTGCCTAAAAATTTAAGCGATTTTCGCAAATTCGGCGACATATTGGCACATTCGGCGATGTTTGGCACCGGAAGTATTTTGAGCTTAAATCGTGAAATTGCTTTAGGTGTTTCGGCAATTACGACAAACTCGGCGATATTGGGCCGCGATATCGGGCCCTCTGTATATAAACTTTACCAAAATAGTGCTTTTATTGTTTTATGTACCAACTTATTTTAATTTATAATTTTTTTTTTCGACCCGAATGAGATGAACTTACTCTTCTAACAATTCGTTTCCGATCTCCATAGCTCAATGATTTGCCGGTTGATGTTTGAAGACCATAAACGACTTACGTCGGTTTTGCAAACAGATCTTTAATTGATAACGATATCTTAAAATATTGTAATATTATATTGATCGTGATCAAATATAGCGCTTTGTATTTTATGTATTGACCAGTGTGAGCACGAAAAAAAATTCCGCCGAGGCACCGAAGCTTTTAAAGAGCTTTTTTCAAGCGCGTATTACCGAAAGCAAAGGTAGTTAGAGTTTTAATTTTTTTGCATAAGGATGTTCAAACGATATATTTTTGCATCCGACATTTGATATTCTAGAATTTTGATTTTTAGTTCTAGAAAATTGACTGATAGAGCAAGGTACAGCATATCACCGTGATACAAGCTCACAGTGGTGTTCACAAATTATTTTGTAGAGTTCTAACTTCGCACGTCCATCTCATCTCTATTTAATTAACCACAACCGAGGGGGAGAGGCGTGATAGGTGTGGTAGGACTGCGAATCAATACCAGGCTAGTAGTTTCTTAATATACATTTTACAATAAACATTATACTTTATCACGCGTAATGATCAAAAAAATATATTAAAATTTTTGAAAATAAATGAAATAAATATAGGATTGATAACATTATTCAAATTATTATGCAGATTGTAATCTACAAGAATAACTTAATCGATTCCCACCGAGACAGGTGAGAAACTGTGAGACTGAAAATTTGAACTGACTTAAATATTATTTATTTAAACAATTTATATATATAATTACAAAAAAATAATTTAATTTCGAATTAATAATATTTTCATTTGTTTTCGAAATGAATAATAATTTTCGTTTTTTTTATTTCTTATTCATTTGAATATTTATTGTTTGCATTTATTTCGGAATTTAAACTAAAAAGTAAATTACGGTATAAAAAAACGCTGAATTTAATTATTTATTTTTAATTATTTTAAATAATTTTAATAAACGTAAAATTTCGAGATCATCTTTCGTGGAACTTCCTTATGTTAAAATTACTTTATATCAAATTTCAAAATAAATCCAATGAATAAATTATCCACATCTTATGATATATTTGTTTTAAAGAAATTCTGATTTTTTTTAAAGCAATTTTTCATTCTGTATTGATCCTGAAGATCATCTTTGTGTAGAACTTTCTTTATGTTAAATAACTTTGTAATAAATCGCAAAATAAAAAACTCTAATCAAATTATTAAAATATCTTATAATATATATTTTAAAACAAAGAGTATAATATACTGTATATTACGCATTTGTATATTACAAAGTACTGGCCTCTAATCATTTGCAGCTCTACCCTACCACACTCTAGCGCCCTGGTGTGGTTTGATATAGAGTGAGCGGACGTGCGAACTTATGTGACATAGGCTATGTCATTGTTTTTTCTGATTTGATTTATATATAATCGATCAAAATTATTTTTTAAATACGTTTAAAGTTTTCATTGAAAAAATCACAATTTTTCATAAAAAATAGTTATTTTCCCCATAAAAGCAGATCAATACACTTCTGATATTATTTCTGGGTCGATTAACTAATCAAGTGACTCTGTGCGACAATATTTAAATGCTCGAATTAATTTTTTAATAATTAAAATATTTCGTGAAATACTTCAAATCGAAAATTTTGATATATACTAGAAAAAAAATATCAGTTCTGTTACCAATTAATCTTCGTTTGAGTGTCAACTATGGACAAGACACTTTCCTTAAAACTGGCTAATTTCAAAATTTCAAATTGACGCAATAAGTCGCATGTAATTTTTTAGAGTAAAAGATTGGAAAAAAATCTCAAAAAATCAACCCTTCGTAAAATTTGAACAAAAATTTACAAAAAAAAAAGTAAGTCATTTTTTTGACATCCTGCAAAATTCTTTATAATGTTTTCGAAGAAGACAATTCTACGTGTGTTTTTGCATATTTTAGATGATTTTGAATATGCAAACACCTTTATAAGGTGCTGTGCCTCACACGGGTTAGCTCACAGTTTTTTTTAAGTTTAATCCAATTTTGGCATAAAACAAGCATTTTCAAACCAGCAAAGACCCTTGTCAGACCATTCACCATTTCCATTTTTTGTACGAAATTGATAATTCAACAACTTTCAGTAATCCCAGGAAAAAACATAAAAATGGTATGATTCGACTAATTATTATTTCGGACTTATTATTATTATTTGAAATAATAAAGAATTTTGAGGCAAAAAAGGCGAAAACTGCCAAAAAGGCATTTCTATCAATATTAATTTAAACTTCTTCTTTTATATTTTGCTTATGCACCATTTTGAAATATAGATCAATTGGCTAAGTTTATTAAAGTTCTTTTTCAACACTGACCTTGATGATATCATAGGAATTCGATTCGATATTTATGTTTGCGTTCTGTTTTAGTTGATGAAAGCGTTCTGTATTGTCTTGAAAAAAACCTCCATTCCGCGAGTAATAACCCATAAATTCTGAGCTGGTATTGTGTGCTTGCGTAGTCAAATAATTTTCTGCAGTTGTAAGTGAACCAGCCAAAGTCATTTGAACAACACTTGGAATTTCGAACATCCTCGTATTTCAGTTCAAAATTAACATATCACCAGTACCTAACAAAATAATGAGAGTTTTTTCATAGATTTGTTAGGATTACAAGTAAATTGCAAATTTTGATCAATTACTGACATAGATTAAAAAATAATTGAATATAGTGACATTTTATTTTTTTCAATTAAAAACTTTTTGAAGAGTCTCAAGACTCTTGAGTCAAGAGTCGGTTGCATTTTGACAGATACGAATCTGGGCATTTCATGAAAAACGTTTAAATGGGTTCATATATTCTTTTCATTTTAACATAAAAGTGATATTTATAATAACAGGCAACTTTTATCAACCACAGAAGGTTCGAATTGTTTTTTTTTATAAAATTTTGAGTTCGAATTAAACTTTCGAATTCGACAAATTATGAGGAAATTTTAGAAGAAAGGTCAGAACCTTATAAAAATAACTAATTTTTGCTCATTTTTCATCTTTTGTGGATTTTTGTCGAAACTATTTTGAAATATTTCTAAATTTTCCTCATTTCTTGTTTAACACGATTTTGTTTGAATCAGCGGCTAAACATATTGCAAATGCCACTTTATTTGAATCTGTCCTCTCATTTCTTGTCTCCGCTCTTGTTTATCATTCTGAATGCATAATTTTCGAAACGAAACTACGGTTGGCAAAAATTCATCGGAGCCCTTTTTTATTCATAATTAAAAAAAATAATTCACCGAAACTTGCCAAAATCGTTAGCCGACCCATCCACCGGTCAAAATATTATTTATTCAACCTCACGAAGAAAATATTTTTTCCGATGTGCCAAAACTTCGTTTTTCGTTTTTTTTTTTAAATTTTATATCGGGTTTGCGTGGATACCGTATTATAACGAAGTTCAAAGCAAAATTTAACGGTTTAACGGTTCCTAATTAATCAAAAAAAAAATTTACCTTTCAAAGCAAACGCGCCGTTTTTTCGAGTGTTTTTAAAAGATGGGTTTAAAAAGTGAAAATAATAGATCTGAAAAAAAGTTTGAACGAAGTAAGCTCAAAAATGGCAAAAAGTTTCCCATTCAGAGAAAAAATGAAAAAGTGCAAATTTGTCCAAAAGCACCGACCCCCGAAATTAAACAATAAAGTATTAAAAAACTTCTTGATCTTTTAAGCCTAAAAATCATACGATTGTTCTTAAACTGTCATAGAAAGTTGGAGACCAAGGCTACATATAAAGTCAGTTTCGCCTGTAGGCCAAAACAGCCTCAATCGAAAGTTGAGAGAAATGAGGTGAGTCTTTCTGCCCAAATACACAATATCCTTGTTATTAAGTTAAAAAATCCTTGACAAGTTACACCTGCAGTTCAATAAAAACAAATTCTTCAGCTTATGGCGAAATAAGCATATTCTGATTTAACATTCTTGAACTGTACTTCAAATATTTCGAATAAAGTTTTTAAAATTTCAATAAAAACGACTTACAAATACAGCTATTTAAACTGTCTTTTAAGTCATTTTCTCGGCAAAAATGTTGCTGGATAGTTGGAGACCCTGAAGTGAATGACGTTCCCAACCAATAATATTGGTTACTTTTGAGAATGTTGAAAAATTGAAAATGACATTATCGATTTTCTTTTGAAACTAGCAATGAGTTTTTGAGTTTTTAGGGAACATTTCTATATGCAAAGTGTGAGTTTAAATTTTGAATAATAATCATCTTTATTAAGAATCTAATTAAAGAATAACTGATTAAAAATGATAAAAATTTGAAATTTGAAATATTTATGAGAATTTTAAAGAGGTGTTTACTAGACATCATTGTAAGCTTTAATTTGATGTACTTTCGACTCAGTCCGACGACTTTAATTTCCCGATGTCACTTCCGTTTACTCAAATGTCTAGAATTGAAACACAAATTAGAAAAACTAGAACCAAGTTAAATAACATAAACATATTTTCTTCGTTTTTGCTCGAATTTATATGCATGCCGAAATTTAAACCTAGGAGGATTAGTACTTGAAAAGCGAAATGAGGAAGGTTTACGCAGTTCTGAAAAAAACTGGTCTGAAATTCAAAAATCCTGAACAAAAATATACGAGCATGAGTGTCCCTGTTGGTCATGCCAGTTTCAGTTTAATCGTACGCGTGCTCTGAGAGCAGTATAAATTTTAAAAGTTTGATTGAGTGTTCTGAACTCGCTGCATGGTGGTCACCAGAGCTGGCTAAAAATATTCCTGATAAATGATTTCTGTGGATTAAGGATAGATCTACCAAATGTTCCTTTTTTGTGATAAAATTAATATACTTTCTTTAGTGAAACTAATTCATTAGTAAAGCTTCGATTTATTATAAATCATTTTTTGATACAGTTTTTTCTCAATAAGAAATATTTCTAATTTTGACAAAAAACCTGTATCGAAAATGATCATAATTAATCGAAAGCGCTACAAATTAATTGTTTTACTAAAGTAAGCATAGATCTACCAAATGCTTTTCTCAAAGTTCCGAAGCAGTTTTGTTTCTGATAAATTGAAGTACAAAGATATATTCTACTACCATTTTCCACTAAATAGTCGAATAGTTTCAACATAAAACTTTAATTTGTTCCGCAAGATCATTTACAAATTCGACTTTAAAAAGTTTCGGACAATGTTTGAAAAAAATTTACATAAACTTATCGATAGAATTGTAAGAATTTACTCACAAATTTTCAAATAATTGAAACGAACCTTTTTCTATGAAATCGTTTATCAAATTGACTTATATCTTCCTGAGTTTTGAACATTTGATTTTGAGATCATATTCAATTTCGTAAAATCATCTTCTGGAACGATATTTGCTTCATAAGCACATCCTGCAGGCAGCGCTGCACAATCTGTGCATGTCAAAACTTTCGACATCAAAAATAGAAAGAAAGAACATTTTTTAAAAAATTCTTTGAAAAATATTCTGACTTTTCTGACTAAAACTTTTCCTTTTATATACAATGTGAAAAAGCTCTTAAATAATTTCTTTCAGAATAATGTATAATTAATGATAAAAATGTCAAGGACCAACATAGTCACCACGAGTCTTCACGCATAAATTAATTATAGGGTGGTAATTAATTATCGTAAAAAATTCAGTTATAAGACGTCACAAACAAGCGTTTGGCGTCAATACGAATGTGGCNAACGTGTGATTTTAACGTTGTGGCTACGCATTCTAACCAAAAAGTGATAAAAGGATATAAACGTCAATTTCGACATTTTGTTTGATTTTCATGTGAATCATTTCTGAGTGTTTTTTCAAACGCGAGATACTAATCAAACCGTACTGTTGCAATCATAAACAAATTTGAAAATAAAAATTTTATTTAATATCACAAAGATCAAGTTAGTTAAAATATGTTTTTAGGAAAATAATAATGTTTTTAAAAGAAATTAAGCAATTTTTCATTTCAAATATCATTTATTTCGACCAGTTTTTCATCTATGAATTTCTCAAAAATCTCTTCATTGAAATCAAATCTTGGTGTTCGCGCAATTTGATATTTTTTCGTTAATTTTTTCAAGCCACATTTCCATATAACTTTATTCTCCATCAATGAATCAGTGAGATCAGTTATGTCGATCCAATAAACAATGCAATCATCATGAGATGGAGTTAATGTGAAACTGAAATTTATAGTGAAAATTGCATAAATTTATTTGACAATGTTTATGTTCAAACCTTAAATTCACGATCTTTCGATATTTTCAAACTCAAAACAAGGTGTTGCTTCAATCGTAAAAGATTTGATTATTATTTTTTTGTATAAAATGAACATAAACCTGGATTTACACGGGAAAGCAATATCGCGGAAAGTTTTCTGCCTAAAAATTTAAGCGATTTTCGCAAATTCGGCGATATTGGCACATTCGGCGATGTTGGCACCGGAAGTATTTGAGCTTAAATCGTGAAATTGCTNAGGTGTTTACGGCAATTTCGACAAACTCGGCGATATTGGGCCAGCGATATCGGGCCCTCTGTATATAAACTTTACACAAAGAGTGCTTTTATTGTTTTATGTACCAACTTATTTTAATTTATTATTTTTTTTTCGACCCGAAATAAGATGAACTTACTCTTCACAATTCGTTTCCGGATCTCCATAGCTCAATGATTTGCCGGTTGATGTTTTGAAGACCATAAACGACCTTCGTCGGGTTTTGCAAACAGATCCTTTAATTGATACGATATCTTAAATATTGTAATTTATATTGATCGTGATCAATTATAGCGCTTTGTATTTTTTGTATTGACCCGTGTGAGCACAGAAAAAAAAGTTCCGCCGAGGCACCGAAGCCTTGATAAAGGCTTTTTTCAAGCGCGTATTACCGAAAGCCAAAGGTAGTTAGAGTTGCAATTTTTTGCATAAGGAAGTTCAAACGATATATTTTTGCATCCGACATTTGATGTTTTAGAATTTTGATTTTTAGTTCTAGAAAATTGACTGATAAGAGCAAGGTACAGCATATCACGTGATACAAGCTCACAGTGGTGTTCACAAATTATTTGGTAGAGTTCCAACTTCGCACGTCCATCTCATCTCTATTTAATAACCACACCGAGGGGAGAGGCGTGATAGGTGTGGTAGGACTGCGAATCAATACCAGGCTAGTAGTTCTCAATATACATTATACAATAAACATTATACTTTATTCACGCGTAATGATCAAAAAAATATATTAAAAAATTTGAAAATAAATGAAATAAATATAGGA
>SCLH01000318.1:267432-279759 GCA_004367855.1 Oikopleura vanhoeffeni | reverse complement strand
CCATCCCTATCCCATCCCTATCCCATCCCTATCCCATCCCTATCCCATCCCCCTCGGTTTATCTCTTCTATCCTTATCCCTTTTGGAAGCCTGATCAACACCCCGTGATTCTGGGACAAAAATTTTGAAAAAATTTTAATTATTTTTTTGGAACCGAATCTAAATTCTTTATAATGTGTTTGAAAGAAAAGATTCCACGATCCCTTTTTTTGCCGTATTTGAATAATTCAAGGTTTGCTAGAGCCACAATTGTGGCTCTGTGCTCACAAGGGTTAAGGGCCTCGGTGCTAGTAACAGATCTGGATATGGGCGTTCGATGACAAAGTTATTTTGCTGGGTATATATTCCCTTCAGTTTACCGTGAAAGTTTTTATAGAATCTAGGAAACTTTTGGGTTCTCGTTATATTATTTTTTTACAAAATTGTGAGTTTGAGTTTATCTTTTCGAATTCGTCAAATTTTAAGATTTTTTATGAAAAAGTTACGTAAATCCTCTCCCACTCCTGAGATCCCTCCTAGCCACATATGAGGCCGCTTTTCAGCCCGCAAAACCAAGATTAAGCAAAAGGTGTTTAAGGGATATTTTTCATTTTTTTAAATAACTTAGTATCTGGAGAAATTCGAAAAATACTTTTCAAGAGAACTTTATTTCCTACTTGATCCGATGTATGAAATTTTTTTGAGTCTATATTTATAAATTTCAGACATTTTCGAGTGTTATCCGGTTAAGGGCCTCGGTGCATTTTGGCAGATTTGCACTTTTTCAACTTTTTTGTCTTCATGGGAAACTTTTTGCCCCCTTATAATTTTCGAATTAAAACTATTTCAAACGTAAGTTGCCACTTTTGAGCTCACTTTGTATAATCTGTTTTTTCAGATCGATTATTTTTACTTTATAAATCGTCTTTAAAATAAACACTCTCAACACGCGCGTTTGGTACTTAAGGTGTCTAAATTACATTCATTTTTTTTTCTTTTTTTTAATTAGAAGCTTCAAAAAATGGTCTTGACCATCATCGAAAATTTATATAATTTAATTTCATATGATTTCTACGTCAAAATCGTAAATTAAAATTTCCAAAAAAAGACGAAAAAAACGAAATTTTAGCACATCGAAAAAAATATTTATTTTCATGAGTAAAATTTATTAAATTTTACATAGTCGATTGGTTGGCTTACCAACTAGGCAAGTATCGGTGAAATAATTTTATTTTAATTTTTGATCAATGAGGGCTAAAGTACATTTTGCGCAAACCGTATTTTCATTCGAAAAAGTATGATTCAGAGTATAAACAAGAGCGAAGAAAGAAAACGAGGACATATTTGATTAAAGTTAAAAAAGGAATTCTCAATATTTTCAGCTGATGATTTCAGAAAAAATCAGTTTGAAAATTTCTGAACCTGAACTGAGAAACAATTTAAAAAATTTTCGAAAATTTTTTGACAAAACATGTCTAAAACAGAGTATATAATTTTTCAAAGAGCGCTTAAAACATATATAGAGATATATGAACAAAGTTAAAGTGGACATTAAAAGTGTTTATTGCACGAAATTTGGATGAAAAAAATTGTGAAAATTTTCAGCATAAAATGTGGAAAATTTTCATGTATCCAAAAGAAAAATCGAAGAAAAGTATAAATTTAGCTTATTTAATTGTAAAAATGCGAATTATTTTTCGGAAGCAATTTACACATTTTTAAATGATGTCTGCACAACCATATTTACTGTTTTTCTGTACTTAATCCCAACCTGCACGAGCGTGTTTCAGAACACATTGACCAAAAATATTTGAGGGAAGTGTCATTTTGGCCGGCGAAATATCGCAACAGACCCCCGATATTTCCCTTTATTTTTAATTTTAAGAATCTTGATGGTTTCTTGAATATTTGTCATCAGACCGGTGATACAGTTTGACGCATTCTGAGTCAAGGTGTTTTCAAGCACCAATCATAACGGTAATTTGGGCGAACAAAAACACAGATTCGCTACTTTTTGCCATTCCAATTTTATCCTGTTTTAGAATGTAGAGAAATAAACATATAAAATTAATCCACCTTGTTATACTTAGCAGTACTCACGTTAAATCATATAACGACCCCTTGGGTTTGTATCAGTGGTACGAGAACTGAAACTCAAACTGTGACTTCGTGGATTTTTTTTGAAGAGAAAACATATTTATATTTAACGGTAATTAAAAAAAAAATACTTTTTTTTGTGGGTTCAGAAAAAATGTTAAAAAGCCTAGTGTTAAACCAACCTAGGTACAAAAAAAAGCCTAGAGTTTCGTAAAAAAACTAGGTTCTAGAAGCCGTCGCGCCTAGTATAAAAAAAGTGAAAACCACGGCCGAAAACCTGGTTCTATTGCGTCACATGAGAAAATTAAAAGTCTGATGGTATTATAGTTGCACATTAAAACAAATTAACGTTAATTATTTTTTCAAAATGACGTTTCAAGCAGTAAATGCGTTTTTGCTCCATTTGAAACGGCTCCAAACTGACTGCTTTGAGCAAGAAGGCAAAAAAATTTTACAGAAGTCAATTTTGGCTTGTTATGCAAAAACAAATGAGATGTTACAATTTGGAACAATTTTTACTGATAACGATAAAAAGGAAATTTTAAAAGAATTCACGGAATATGAATCAAAAATTGATAACGATAATAAATTAAACAAATTTTTTTACCGAGAAACTAATAAAATTACCGATAGTTATGAAATCAAGGAAAGAGGTTTTACCGCTGTACCCTCACCAAAAAACGGTAATGTTAAAATTTCAAAAGTGGGTTTTTCCGCTGTACCAAATCAAAATAACGGTAACTTTGAAATTTGCAACGTGGGTTTTACCGCTGCACCCAATCAAAATAACGGTAACTCTTCAATTTGCAAAAAGGGTTTGTCCGCTGTACCCTTACGAAAAAACGGTAAAAATTATCAAAATCAAGTTGGTTTTTCCGCTGTACCAATCACAAAAAAAGTTAATTTTGAAAATTTGAGTGTGGGTTTTTCCGCTGTACCTAATCAAAATAACGGTAACGGTTCATTTTNGAATTTATAATGTTACGAAAAAAAACAGAAAATGGTTATTCCTATAAATTTAGACTTAAATACGAGATATCGAAAATTGACAGTGCTAAACCACTTACCGTTCCACACATATCGAAAATGTAAACTGACCAAATTGAAAAATGGGCGTACCCGGTTCATTCTTAGTGAGAGCATACGCTTAAAAAAGAATAAAGAAGTAGCATTGGGAAATATCCATGGAAAATAAAAAATCAAACTTAATCCACGAACGAGAAACAACTTTCCGCAAGAAAAATGCGGAATTTGTGGGAGTGTCTCTAGGGGGGGGGGGGGGGGGGGGGGGGGGGGGGGGGGGGGGGGGGGGGGGGGGGGGGGGGGGGGGGGGGGGGGGGGGGGGGGGGGGGGGGGGGGGGGGGGGGGGGGGGGGGGGGGGGGGGGGGGGGGGGGGGGGGGGGGGGGGGGGGGGGGGGGGGGGGGGGGGGGGGTGACAGAACTAGAATTACAAATAACCTCATGCCAATGCTTATGATGCACCTACAAATTGAGGTTTTCTGAAACATACATAATTTTATTCGATTAGCGGTGAAATTGATAGAGCTGTGAATAATTAAACAATAAATATTAAATTGAAATTTACTTCCAATTGTAATAGTGAAGGTCCCAAGAGGTTCGTCTGTTAAAATTAAGCCAACAATTTTGGCAAAAATTTAAGCCAACAATTTCTTTTCGGCTAGAATGACCGCAAAAAAATCTTTATAAGAGCACAAATAAAATCGGTCAAACAAAGTTTTTTTCAACTTTGTATACAAATCGCGCAAATAAACTGGTGTTCCCTTTCCGAATACGCTTCGTTATGCTAATTTAGTTCAATTAGTCAAATAACAAATATTGTTTTCAATTTCTCTACGTTTCCCACAAAAATTATACGGCAAATCATCGTAAATAGTTGTGCTGAAAAAAAAAACTTTTATATCGTCTATATTAATTTGACTGATTAACAAGAAATGTAAACCTGTCTGTTCCTCAAATAATAGTTAACTATGGGAATTTTTTTCCTATGGCAACTAGAAATGACATAATGAAAATTATTCTCCTCTGAAGAATATACATAATCTACCATAACTCTGTCACATAAGTATTCCGAAATACGAAAAATAATTCTAAGTAGATCAACACGAAAACCTGATAGATTTCAAGTCTACACCGTGGGAATCTCACACTTCCAAAAAATTAATCCCCCGGCGCACAGAATCTTCGAGCGAAAAATACGCACATTCAAACCTTTTTAAATCAGGGGGGTAATTTTTTCGCAAACCCCATCAGGCGATGACGAATCCAATAGCAAACTGCTTTCCACTACTTGCAAAACGCCTATGGTTTGGTTTGCAAGTCGTAATGATTATAACGCACAAATAATTCTCCCTCCCCCCAAAACTTTTATCCTAAGTAAAAAAAGAAAGTTCAAAAAAAATGGAAAAGAAAAAAATTTTCGGGAAAAAAAGGAGTAGCATGGATCGTGAACGATAAAACTATGTTATCAATTGGCAAGTGGCAAGTGTGGCAGATAAAATGAGGCGGGGATGCCGCAAACTTGTTAAACAAATTAGCGTCTGGATTGATAATGTTGTTCCTGCTCAATATATACATTGGCTAAATGTGAAAAGACAACGATTATGTTGTATTGCAGGTAAACTAGCATGTTTGCCAGTCACTTCAAGTAGTGATATTGAAACTATTTACTTGTTGAAATTGATGCTTTGTTTATAAACAACAAAATCAATTGATTAACAAACAAGCTTGGTGTGTTTCAAAGCGATGCATGTAATGACACACATAAAAATAAACAAAAAAATACTCCTGTATTCAACAGGTATAAAAGTAGATTGCAAATCTAAAAAATTATCATTTTGCTCCGGAAAGCACGAAAATCCCAAAATGATGTTATGACAGCCAGATGAGTACACGCCTAAAAATGATTCTCGCCAACGTTTCGTACGCTATTCACTACATCTGCCTCGACTTAAAAATCAACATAAGTAGCTCTGGCGAGTACCAAAAAGACTGAAAATGTCCGTGTCAGCGAAAATCTAACAGAGAAAAAGGGTTTTAAAATGGCTTGCAATTTTTTGAATTTATTACCAACAATTTTGTCCAACTCGCGAAGATAAAGAAACGTTAAAAAGAAATTTCATGCGTGAACAGTGTCTCAAGAACACTTATATCAACGATTAGCTTGAAGTGACAAAATACCAAAATGTACCAGTTCAAATCTCTGGTTACTGGACAAATTAATAAAATAGTCTTTCTTCATGACAACTGTAAGCATTCGTGAAGCCTATACGGCAGAAATGGCGGAAAGTACGCAACGGTGTTTGATTGGAATACGTTTGGCAACATTGCTGGTTTGTTGCACCAAAACTATGGGAGAAATTTTGGAAAGGAAAAACCAAGGTGACCTGAAAGTGGAGAATGGATTGTAATCCAGTAAAAACGACGAAACACTAATACTTTTACACCCCCCACCTGCACGAGATTCACCGCCCACCACGAGAGTGTTAACACACCCATAGTAGGGATTTCGCCCCCCCCGCCCCCCGCACCCCCCGCGCACCGGGAAACAACGAGAGATAACAGTAACGTTGACTACAAAGCGTTAACCTCACGGGTGGTGACCCCAAAAAAACGATTCGGCACAAAAAAAAGTTTGCGCATCTAGTCACAAACGACTTTTAAACCCACGCCAATTTAGAGCACTAACTGCGATTTACAGCAACAAAATCGCCATTTACTGATTTTCAAGAATAAGGCCTGTCCAATAAGAACATTCTACTGAGAACAAGCTTGTTCCGACTGTTTAACGCATAAACAAAAAATGCCATCCAATTAAGCATTCGGTCGATGAGAAAATTTCAAACCACCAAAACGTTCTTAAGATTAAAATAAGGGGAACGATCGGGGTCTTCGATATCCACCGGCGAAAAGACACTTCCCAATAATAGGTCTCTGGGTTCTAAACACGCCGTGCAGGTGGGTTAAGTAGATTCTTCAGAGATTTTAGAAAGTCTGACGCTCCGATTTTGACATTTCTCGGTAAATATACTGAAAACTAACACTTCATGAGAAAAAGCGAAAATGCTTATTTGTAGATCTATCCCTAAATACGTTGCGAAAAAATAACATCACATAAGTATTTTGACCATTACATCAATAGGTTAGCAGTATGTAACGAAGAACATTTTCCAAATCTGGCAGCAAAACAAGCAACCTCCCAGACGCGTATATCAAATACTTCAAATTGTCTGTCAACTCTTAATGAATTTGCTCACAAGGGCTTTTTTGGGGTGCGCCGACGCGGCGGAAGGGACGAACAACACACTTCTAGATATCTGTCCGAAATGTAGACGATCGTATGGTTCAATCGATTCAATTTCAGCAGCTCTTAATTCTAGAGCTCTAGTACTCAGAGCCTGGAAAAGTATATATTGTCGCAAGAATGGACGTACCAAATTTTTATGTCAAGACAGGATTATTCTTAGCAACATTACGTAAAGTAGACTCTGAACTGCTAGGGCGCTATTTTTTCTAATAATTTCCACTAGAGAGGCGGCTAACTCGACGACTCAGTGCCGAGCTCTTGGTCTTCACGTTAAGACAATTTCCGTAACTCGAAAGAAACGCCAGTGAGTATATTGAGTTTAGTGGTCCAAATTCCGAGCAACGTTTTTTAACTCATCTTTCAAAGAAAATACTGGGAAAAAATCAAAAATGCAAAAATTGTTTCAAAAAATAATTTTGATGATTGGTCTCGTCAGTAACCATCATTGTTAAAAGCACAAGTTCTCGAACACTCCAAGTATCAATATTCGGAGCGCGTTGTTAATGCTCATGCTAAGGACCGCTTATATAAACGAGCTAGTCGCTTCACCACGCCCCTAAGAAACTTTTGAATCCGAACTACATTTTTAACCAACTTATCTATTTTGTATTCTAGCACGATTTTCTGATAAAATGTCTGAATAGTTTCTGTGTTTTGGAGACTTTCGAATTGCAACCTTGGGCAGAAAGATAAAGATCCGCAACTTAGGTTTTCAAGACAGATCAGGACTATACCTCGGGTCGTTGACGATTACATTCTGAGGCCAGCATAACAAAGCGTATGTTTTCGGAGATGCGATGTAGTCTGCAAAATAATGACATGGGCAAATAATTCATTCAGGCTGGTGAACCGTAAATTCTGTGTTCAATATTTAACCTGCTAAAGAATACGCCAAACAACGAGACGTCGTTGATAACAATTAGCATATTTTTGAAACACTATCGTTAAGGGTTACAGGAAACAATATCTGAAATATCATAAAGAAGGTCACTAATTATGACTCATATAAGCAATTTGACAGTATAAAAAAAAATTTCACAAAATTCTTTCAATGAGATTTTCTCAGCCATATGTTGACATGTCGTCTAAAAAAGGAGTAACAAATTGGAGTTACAGTCAGATCAAATATATCCCTATCAATCTTGTTACGTTGCGGTCCTTCTACTATCAAAAATCACATAAGGTTTGCATAAGAGCCCAAAACGTAACAAAAATGTTTGATAAAGGGATTATTCAACTATTTATAAATATTCTAGGATTCTGCGGTGAAGTTCTAACGTCGTGTTATTCTTTAGAAGCTAATCCCTACTCTTGAAAAATGGTATAGAAAAACGAAACGTATAGAATGAAATAATTATTCTCAAATATTTTCGAACTATATATCCCCTATTCTGGGAATAGGCTAATTCACACTTATGTTGTAAATATCCCGGGCTCTACACTGAAAACACACAAGTTCCTAGTCAGCGGCGGGATAGTTAAACAAAATGTGATAGGGATATCAACATATCATTTTTTTCCAATCACAGTGATCTTAGAACATGAGGGTAAACTCTAATAGGCGCATATGTTCGAATCCCACACATGTGTTTGTCTAGTTGATATGCCGGTAATGGGATGTGCCCTGGGGATATCGCAGGCCAAGCAGTCACTTTGACGCTCTCCAATACAAGCCATCTTCTTCTATAACTAACGACAACATTAAGTGGGCCATTCGAACGACGCGCTATAGGATTACCGCTTATACCAGATTCACTTTGCTGACAAAAAGATAGTATTGTGGTTGGTTCCAAATTGTTCGCATCTCCTAGCAGAAACCACTTTTCAAATATACGAATGTGTATCAGGATTTAAACTTATATCCGAGACATAAACACTTAAGAAACTTTATAAAGCTCTTATGATTTTTTTTCTATCAAAGATCATCACAGAATTAATTAAGCCATATATTGTATGATACATCTTTGTTTTTTCCTGTATACAATAATGTCTTAAAAAATATACAGGAAATATAATAACTACATTGTAAGCAAATCTAACTAACAAACCAACTCAGAGGGGCACGGCTTATTTAGCGCAAAGCGATTCCTCACTTTCCATCATGTGTGACGGAACAGCCGATCAGAGCCTCATTACTCACGTTTTGTGGTGCCCTCATGAGTGCTAGTACAGAAGTAAAAGCTTGTGCTAGTGTTAGCGACGCGGTTGTATCCAGAAAAACGCTCGAAAAATGCCCAAATCAGTGTTAACAGAAACCCAAGGGGTCGTAATAATTATTAATCGTGAGTACTGCAAATGTATATACTAGGTGGATTATTTATATATATTTCTCTACATTCTAACACAGGATAAATTGGAATG
Organism: Oikopleura vanhoeffeni; assembly: GCA_004367855.1. Classification (NCBI taxonomy): domain Eukaryota; kingdom Metazoa; phylum Chordata; class Appendicularia; order Copelata; family Oikopleuridae; genus Oikopleura; species Oikopleura vanhoeffeni. The sequence goes on along the minus strand of SCLH01000318.1, from coordinate 270,998 downwards.
GCAAAAGAGGCGAAACTGTGTTTTTGTTCGCCCAAAACCGTTATGATTTATTGCCGAAAAACACGTTGACGCAAATGCGTCACATTGTAGTAACAGCCCTCGCAGCATAAATTAAAACGGTAAAATCACGCTAAGTAGCAGAACATAATAATAGTCTGATTTATTTAAGTTTCGTGCTAACAGCAGTTACCGGAATCGTCATAATCTTAGCAGTGAACTTCCTCGAGGCGGGATACCCAAAATGATAAATTTGTGCTTTTTGGGAACAAACCTTTTTTAAAAACATTTGATCGAGGAAACGCGATTCTAAGGTAATATAATATCTATGACCTCGTCCTCCCAGATTTGTATACCGCAGAAAATCCGAGACATAAAATTGTCAATCGGACAGAAAAAATAAATCTCAAATTTTATCGCTATAAAAAAATATTTTTGTTTTGCGCCAAAACCATCTTGCTTAACAAAATCAGGGCCGTTTTTGGGTAAGTGCATCGGCCAAACTTTTTAAAATGATGAAAATTACCGGTATTTAATGAGTACATGGAAACCTCGAATTATAATTTCAAAATAACCGTTTTGATTTAGGTACTACGGAAAACCACCTTGGTCTGAAAATTTATACCGTTTTTTGGTGAAGGTTACAGCGGACAAACCTTTTTTTGAAAAAATGAACCGTTACCGTTATTTGATTAGGTACAGGGTAGATGGCCAAAAACTTTTTTTTGTGCGCGGAATCGTTTTTTTGTGGGTCAACAACCCCCGTGAGGTCAAAAAATTAGTATCAACTACTGTAGGTCTCTCGTTAGTTTGACCGGTTGGCTCCCTAACTATGTGTGTGTTCGGAAACACTCTTGTGCAGGTGGGGGTAGGACATCTCGTGCAGTTGGGGGTAGGACATCTCGTGCAGTTGGGGGTTAACCCTTGGAAGTTCCAAATTGTTTTATTCGGCAGAGGCTCATGCACCACTAAAGTGGGGCAACTTTGAGCCTTCATTACGAATAAATTACATAATATAAAAAGCCGTCAATGATCTTAATTTTGTGAGGATAGTCCAAGTTAGCGAGGTAATCAATTAGATTTTAAATTTTTTATCTAAATCGGCCAAGACTAAGCTGCAAAGATTGAACTTTGATCACTTACTTCTCATTGAAAACAGGAATATTCTCAAAAACATTTTTTTCAATATTCGCACTCATTAAGACCTTGGCTTTCACAATTTTGTTTTCGATTTTCAATCAATTCTCCCGTTTTCTCATAAATAGACGATTAGCAGCGCGAGTGATCAAAATAAAGTTATAAAACAACGTTAGCTATAATTTAACCGCTAAGACTTCGAAATATTATCTCGAGGTAAGCCAACTTTCTGATCAGTGTTGCCGTAGCTTTCATTTGAACCTACTTTCGAAAAAATCGAAGCATATTTTTTTCCGAAATTTTCTCAAAAATTGAAAAATCACTCACGAAAAAATAAAAAGAGTTCCGATGGTGGAAATTTATTTTTTATTTTTTCGAGAGATACTCAAAAAACTTTCCTAAAAACTTAGTTCCTCAGATTTTATCGATCGTTTGAACTGTTTGATCAGCACACATTTTAGAGTTTTTTGAAAGAAATTCTTTAAAAAAGTAAGATAAAATAAGTTTTGAACGAGAAGTCCTAGAAAATTTTAACTGCCATTTTTTAATCCCTCGTGGAAAATTCTACGTTGGGTTTGATCAAAAAAATTCCAGGTCTTCATTTTCATCCGATTTCAGCGGATTCAAAATTTTCAGCACCACTAAAGTGGTTCTGAGCTTCCAAGGGCTATACAATAAATTTTAGAAAATAAATGAATTTCTCTTAATCCCGATATTTTGCCGGATGATTCGTAAAAAAACTTAAAATAATGATAACTTGTTTGCTAATAAACTATCCTCATAAATATTTTATCTGCTAATAGTTTATTTTTTCTCTAATAAGTATCTTTATGTATTTGTTATCAATAATTGGATATGACTCATTTCAAATAGGTCAAAGTTATTGCCTAGAGAAAATCCAAAAAGAAAAGTGAAAATGTCATCTGCCATGATGCACCGAGGCCCTAAATAGCNCAAAAATAGAGAAAAAGAGCTTTTTAAGTCATACAAATAGACTAACAATTTCTTGCCTATCAAAAGAAATGACGTCTATAACCGACGCAATTCAATTGACATTTGTTTGCAATTTTTTTTAAATTTCGTGCAAAATGACAATCACCCGTGTTACGGAAAATTGTTGTAAATTTCATTGATAGTTTAGAGATGATATCCGCGTGACCCTTCGATCGATTATCATACGGAACCTTCATGGATACCAGCAAATTAAATTAGTGTTCCTGCCTGATTTTTCATGGAGAATTCAGAAAACCACTTTGAAAATTTCCAAAAAATGGTCCACAAAAATGGCGATTAAAATTGTATGATTTTTTAATAAGCAGTCAGAAAGTATTGTGGCATCTATGAAAAAAGTAAAGGTGGCTTTTTTTATTATTACTCACAGATTGCAATATAAAACAAGTAAAGTTTTTCAACTGGAAATGGGAAAATTTGGGGAATTTTTGAAATTTTTAAGAATTCTAAAATTAAAATTCGAAGGCAAAACTTCTCAAAAATAAAGAGTAAGGGATTTTCTTTGGCCAGAAAATATTTATATCAGTTTAACGTACTAAAATAAACTAAAACATTCACCGTGCTTTAAATTTTCCGTATTTATATTGATTGATATCTGCCGATTTCATGGCAACCGCATAACGGGGGTGGTGTGAGTGATTTTTGACATTTTGGAGGCTTGGTACGACCAAACTCATGACGGTAGAACATTTCTCATCAATAAACATGAAAAATCTTTCTTTGATCTCAAGATTTCATTAGACAATGCAGTACCAATCCTAGCAACCATCTGGTTAACTGCGGTTAAACACAAGTTCCTCAGTTTTCTTCAAAGACACAAGGATCCTAGAGCTTATATCTGAAAGTTTTGAGATTTGGTGATAATCCGGGAAATTGTCTGAATTTTAGTGAATGCGAGCTATTAATTTAGATTTTTGCCTCAGGGGTCAGCAATCTGGTTGAATATATGCCGAAAAATGGTGTTTTTTGACGTTTTAATACAAGGTTTTTTTATGTGGAAATGCCAGAATCGTTTAAGAATACTCGGAATATAACAAGCCCAACGATTGATTGACATCGAATATGACGTAGGTTTTTTGAAAATTTCGGCCTGATTGGCTGTAAATCGACAAAAAGTGCGTGAAATCGACAATTTTAAACATAGAAGTGAAAGTTAGAAAATCTTAATGCCACCAAAAGATTCCTTGGATACGATTTTCTAGAAACAATATTAGCATTCTCAACACAAACAGTGTCATAACGCAAAAAAAATATTTATAAAAAAGCCTTATTTTTTTCAAGAATCCGGTGTGCTGTAAATAAACCCATAGTTGCAAATATCATTTCCAGCAAATTCTATACAAGGAATTTTTTGAGTGGCATTTAGATTTTCAAATTCTCTTTTTTATGTTCAAAATTTTCGATTTCGCGCACATTTTCGT
>SCLH01000318.1:249775-263073 GCA_004367855.1 Oikopleura vanhoeffeni | reverse complement strand
TTTAAACGCAATTGAAGGTTAATTTTTTTTCCTTATAAGCTGTTGTTCTCTTTTTTTCATGGAAAAACAACTTTCATATTAAGGAAATTTTTCCGTATGGATAATGTTTCTCCCACTAACTAGCGCATAATACCCGTAAATGCCTGAAGTTTATAAATATCGCCTTAAAAAAAATCTCACATCGGGTCAATTTGGAAATGGAGTTATAATGAAAGTGGTTTTTGATATTTTTACAGATACTTAGTTATGTTGAGAAATTAAAAATATAAAAGTTTGCAAGAATGAACACTTTTATTGAAGATAAAAAATAAAATAAAATCTTTTAAATTTTTTTTTCTTTCATAAATCACTCCGAAAAAATGTACCAATCTGCCACATCGCTGCTACCCCCTTAAGGGGGTACTCGTCGCTGGTTTTATGAGGCCTTGGAGGCATTACAAATGCTTCAAATTGACCCATGGTGATAACAAAGTGTACTTTTGAGTTTACTTACAAACAAATCGAAGCACTTTTTTATTGAAATTTTCGAGTTTGAGGTCAAAAACCTCAAAAATGATCGGATTTATTGTTTGTATTTGTATGAGCTAGCTTATAAAAAATGAATGAATTTTAAGAAAATTTTTAGGAGAAGATAGTTTTTCCGACAAATAATTGCCAAAAAACGGTGGTTTTCAACATATTAGAAAAATTAAACCGAAATTAGAAAAAACTGATCAAGTTTATTTTTGGCCTACTATTTTTACAACTTGTGTCGAAATTTCAGCTAATTTCGACATGAAACCTGGGAGGAGATAGTTTTTCCATTTTGACTTAGGTGCTCTTGTGTGGTAATGTGTGGAGGAGTGTATGCATACATAAAAAGTTGAGTTGTTTTTTCCACAAGCTTAACCCGTGTGAGCACAGAGCCTATGTAGGCTTGAGCATACTTAAAATCATCCAAAAACGGCAAAAAAAGCACTGTATAATTGTCTCGTTCGAATACATCATAAAAAATTTTGCGGCGATTCCAAAAAAATAGTTTATTTTTTTTAGCAAATGTTGTTCAAATATCACGGAGGTTAATTTTTTGAGATTTTTTTCAGAAATTTTACTTCTAAATAAAACAAATGCGACCTATTAAGTCAATCAAAATTTGAACATTGCCAGTTTTTAGGAAAGGGTTTTGTGCATGGTTGACACTCAAAACAAAGATTAATTGGTATACAGCAACAGAAATTTTTTTTCAGAAGTGATATTTCAAAATTTCAATTTTAAGTATTTCACGAAAATATTTTAATTATTAAAAAATTAATTTAAGCGATTATTAATTGTCACAGAGTCACTTGATTAGTATATTGACCCAGAAATAATATCAAAAGTGTACTTATCTGCTTTTATACGGAAAAATAACCATTTTTTATGAAAAGTTGTGATTTTTTCATTAAAATTTCAGACCTATTTAAAAATAATTTTTGATTGAATATATAAATCAAATCAGAAAAAACGATGACATAGGTCAGATCCTTGTGCATCGATTCCAATACCAAATAATTTGTGAACACCACTGTGAGCTTTATCTCGTGATATGCTGTACCTTGCTCTTATCAGTAAATTTTTAGAACTAAAAATCAAAAATTTAGAATATCAAATGTCGGATGCAAAAATATATCGTTTGAACTTCCTTATGCAAAAAAATTGAAACTCTAACTACCTTGGGCTTTCTGTAATACCGCGCTTGAACAGTCACCTTTTATAAAGGCTTCGGTGCCTTTGGGCGCGAACTTTTTTTTCTGTGCTCACACGGGTTAAACAGCGCCACCGAGAAGTCGGAGTCAAATTTTTTTTGACCAAATTTCAAGCCCCAAAAACTTCCCTAGGTCTGAAATTTTCAGATTCACAGGACCTTTTTATCGGGTACTTACTACATACTTTATTCTTAAATACTGATCGGACAGATAGACTTGCAATAAAAATTGATCAGATTGGTAAAATCCCAAAAAAAGAAGAATCAGAATCGGCTTTCCGATCCGATCTCGATCCAAGTGTGCCGATCCCTGCTCATAACTGCATTATTGGAAACTTATAGTGAGTTCAAAGATTTTGCAATTAGCTTGAATTTTATGTCTTCTTATTTACTGTTTTTATTATTAACAGCTTTTTACATTAATGTTACTTTCGCACGGCAGGGTTAATGGTGCATTATTATTACACAAACATAATAATAACAAATATTCACAACTTTGTGCTAAACCAGAAAATAGAACAAAAATTGCATGTCACAACTAAAACAAAATTAGCAACTTAAATGAAGGAATTAATTTTTATATTACTGTATACGAAATCAGTTTATAGCGGCGCTTGTCCGTCAGACTGGCCTGTCAGGGAAAATTTTTGTTATAAAGCGAAGTATGAAAATAGATGCTTGCCATTTTTAAAATATAAATTTTAAAAGATAAAATGTAAATTTGTGAAAATAAATTTTTTTTCATCACTATTTAAGTTTATGAGGGTGTTGGCTATAGCTGGAATGAAGCGCAATCTTATTGTAATACTATTGGTGCAGATTTAGTAGATATCCAAGATGAAGCCGAAAGAGCCTGGGTTTATAATTTATTGGGCTGGAATCAAAATAGTGGGTCTTGGAGGTTTTACTGGCTAGGGTTGAATGATCTTACAACAGCTAAAGTTAAAAATTTTTTTTTTTTGGTTATCGCTAGAGAGCAATATTATATTGGAAAGCAACCTTTCGTTATAATTTTTTTTAAAATAACGTTTTTATTTCGAAATATTTTTTTGGCATAAATACGATTTCGAAAAAAAAAACGACTGCGTCCGAGGCACGGCCCGTGCCGCACGGGGCTCATGGGCCGCACGGCGCTCAACTTTAGTCTGAATCCTAAAAGACTCTTTAATTTTGTTGAAATCGGCTAAAATTTCGGCTGTGACGTTTTTATCAAAATAAATTGAAATTTTCTGTACAATTTTTTCAATTTCCAGCAGTTTAATCGGTCAAAATTTGTGTCACTGCTTCACATTATGCATCATTTGATCATCTTTAATAGAATGATTTTTATTATTTACTTATTTTGTCTAAGTATATTTCTTCACAAAAAACAAAAATAATTAACAAAAACAGATTTTGCCAAAAAAAGTTTATGCTGAAAAAAATAATTCCTGCAATTTTATATATCGCTCAAAACCGAGCATGTTTTGCAGCTTATTTTTTAATTCCTAATTTTGATCATAAATACTGTCGAAAAAAAAGTATTGTTCTATTTATTCTATTGTGCGAGAATTAACCCATGCTTAATTATCTTTAAAAGATACTACAGTGTATGACAGTCTATTACAGTCCCTAACTCCTTAAAGGCAGTGGGTGTCGCTGATCTGGACCCTTTACGATGCTGTTTTCAAACAATCTAGCAAGGGACATATTTGAAAAACATTTAAAACTTGAAGAACAATTTCTTGCGATCATTTTGAAAATTACAGTTATCTGATATAATACCACCTACGCATGCACAAAGACTTTCAAAAATTTCTTGAAAAACCTATCTTCGCCCCAATTTTAAAGATTTTGACTTCATTTTTTCCCGAGATCATCTTTATCGCAATAAAAAACTCTTATCAAAGCGTTGGTGTGATTTTGTTTTTTATTTTCGCGGATGCAATATCGAAAAAACCTTGACTTAGTTTTTAAAATTTTGAAATTTTTTAAACATTATTTTTTTCCTGTTGCAGGCTGAGAGTTGAAATGAGCACCGAAATGCTTTTAAGGGGGTAGGTGTCGTAATCTGGTACCTTTCAATCACGCCTCAGAACAAATCTAGGGCAGTTGTAAAAATTCTGAGGATACCCGTTTGTAGATCTAGCCTTCGTCTAACGATTACACATCTCAAAGTCAACCTTGTTACATCACACCACCAGGTGGTGAGTCTATTCTAGAGCACTAACGGTTTTTTCAAAATCGATCTTCTTTTAGACCCCACATACAAAGCGTCTGAAAATTTACACAGAGTACGGGAAGAGTGAGGTTACTAATATGTTGGAGCCATTTTTTTAAATTTCGCTCTTGAATTTTCTAGAATCACTTTTGAACGCCGATTTTCACAATTTTTCGTCTTCAAAGTGATACTTCTCCTAGACGGATGTTCAGAATAAGACCGTTTTTTCGACTCAGGTAGATGAATATAGTGTCGTCAATATGTTTGTCTCGGATTTTTGAATTTCACCCTAGAATTCTAGAAATATGACTATAAGTAAACCGGAAATGAAAAGTTCGAAAAAANATTCGAATTAAAATGTCGTAAAATCATTTTTTTGAACCCTTCTATCAAGTAAACTCATTATTTACCGAATTCCATGGTGGTAAAATTTTGGGGTCCCGCCTGGAAATAATCTGGGATCGTTTTAATCATATTTTTCCACCTGCCACTTTTTCCCGCTAAATCGACACTTTTTTGGGTGGCGCGGTGATTCTTTATGTGATTATTTTTTCCTCTTCGTTTCGAACCAAACAAATTATTTTTGTTTTTTCTTCACAAAGAATCAGAATTGTTTTTTGTGTTTTGATTCAAATAATTGGACGAAAAACGGAAACTTAATTTTTTACTTTTTTAAACAACCAAAAAAAAATCAACCTAAAAGATTGACCCCAAAAGCCAAAAAATTTTAAAAATAAGTCCTCACTTTTAATCTAGAAGCGGCGCAACTTTAAAAAATTTGAAAAAAATGGTCCAAATTCTGAAAATTCAAAATTTTGACCCTTTTTTCCTAAATTTTAAGTGCGCGCTTCGAGAATGAAAGTGGACTCATTTTTTTTTAAAAATTTGTTGCTTCCACACCAGTTTTACTTACAGGGTTTTTGTTTCGAATATAAGAATGCAAAAAAAAAAATGGGAACTCAAGACGCCTGAAAATTTTATGGCAACACTTTGTCAAAAATTTCAAGTTTTTGAGAAAAATTCTAGAGTTCGAAACAATAAAAATTTTGGCCTCAGAAGTAGTTGACTACTTGCAGTTTTAACATAACAAGAATTTTTAACTTTTTTTTCGTGTTTTCGGGAAGGCCGCTGAACATTTTTAAAAGTATTTGAAAATTACGGTTTTAAATTCGGTTTACTGGTGGAAAATGGCATTTAGTAAGAACTTTTCAAAATCAATAAGAACTTGCAAGCCGAGGTTTCGGTCATTCCAGCCAACGAGATAACAGGTTTTAGGCTCTCACCGTTTTCTGTAAAGACCTTCCAAAGAAACACCTTTTCATACCGTTCGGAACCCCCCCTTAATGATCTGATTCCTCTGCGATTTATCATTATCGATCATTTTTATAACAAATTGTTTGATGATTTAATTTTTCCCGCCGATATCCTAAATTTTATGATGATAGTTCAAACTTGGTTCTCACAGAATATTCTTTTGTACATCTATCATAAAATGTTTTATTCAATATTTAAAAAGTTAGAGTTTGATTTACTCTTATAAATTGGAAAAAACATTCTTGTAAATTTTATTACCGCGGACTCAAAAAGCGTAAAAAGGTAATCAAAATGACAGATAAAATTCTCACTATATTTCGAGGAGAAACAAAATAAGGGCCCCAACCCTACGCAAGTCTTTTTTTTTTAATATATCATTGTCAGTTGAGATTTGTCAACAACAACAAGTATTGCACACAATACTGGTGATTCTCATTATGTGGATTGGCGCTGGCAATACACACGTCCAGGATTTGCAAAAATACACCTAATTAAAAATACACGGCCAAGATTTAAATCCGAAAATTAGCGCTAAAAACGCCAAACATTTTATTATTTTTGCGCAAAAATCAAGAAACTCTAGATTTCGCACTGTAGACTTTTCTGAATTTACAAATAATTATTATAAGCTTGAACAATAATATTATCGAAACGTTGCTTAAATAAATAAATACAATATTTTATCTATCGACAGTTTCTTATTTTCTTTATTTGTATTTGTTATCGATCATTGGAAATGACTCATTTCAAATCAGTCGAAGTATTTGCCCTAGATACAATCCAAAATGAAAATGTCATCTGTCAAAATGCCAGCCGAGGCCTTGATAATAGTTATAAAAAACGCCTCCAGATCTAACTCATTCAAAAAAAATTCTCTTTTGTTGGCAGATTTCTTTAAAAATTTCAATCTGAAGTCTTATTTTTCAGAAACAGTTTGTCATATTTATGATTCATATAAAATGAGGAAAATTAATGCACAAAGAAAATATATTCAAAAATGCTTGTTACCAGGAATTTAAAATGTTTTTTCTGATCCTATCCAGATTACAATATGACTTTTGAACTAATGGCATAATTTTAAATTCCGGTTAATTGCTAGCAAAATACAGATCTGTTTGGTCGTGAATTTGATTCATGATTCTATATCTGTTAAATAATAGTAACTTCTCAAATTATCTAATAGGATCGGCCTGTTTGTAAAATTAAAGCATCCAAAAAATATTTTCACAGGTCAATTACCGGAGAACATATTGAAATAAAATAGTTTTAAAAAATTAGAATTTGATTGAGAAAATTGAAACTTTGAGTCTAGATATTAAGCAATTGACAGATTTATTTGTGCAACCACAGACGAATACGTATAACTGATATCTCGAAGTTTGGCGTGTGACCTAAAAGGGTGACGTCACATAGACAAATTTGTCCGCTGGCCATAAAAAAGTTTAAATTTATTTCATTAAAAATTTGATATAGGCAAACAAAAATAATTCTGTTTTATAAATCCATAAAGGGGGTAATTCGCAATTTTCAAAGTTTCACTTTGAGGGTCTTCAAACGTCGCTCAAATTGCTGATAAAAACTTATGGAAAAAAGTACGAAAATTTAAATTGTTTTGAGTAATTTTTCTTGTAATTTTCCTCTGGAAAACCAAATTTTCGACCAAGGAAAACTGATAATATCAAAAAGCTGTTTTATTATTTTCTATTTTAAGAGAAATAAACATCGGGTTGCTTAAAGCGTTTAGGATTCGCTAATAAACTGAGCATTAAACAAAGTAATTTTTTTATTTTGGACTTTCGTTTGAGCTACCCCGAAAAAGGTCTAATATTTTTGGCGCCACACTCGAGTCCTACCTCTCATGGGACAAATTGAAGAAGACAACATAATTTGTGGAAAAAAGAATTTAGATAGAAAATGTTTCAACTATTGGATTATAAACTAAAAAGGCAAGGCTACGCCTGCTTTTTTATATTATTATATCACAATATATCATTTTGATCAAGTTTTTTGGGGCAAGAAAGAATTCAGTTAAATCTGCAATTTTTGGTTGTTTTTAATTTTTCGAGCGCCCTAGAAAGTCGTCAAAAATCGTCACATAATCGATTCTGATTAGGTTCCAATTTGGACCAATAATAATCTCAAAGTCAATACACTTTATTTTGATTTTACAGGTACACCACATAAATATTTACGATACCACATAAATGTTTAACACTCTATGTATCTGTGTTATTCCGGACAACTCAATAACCTGATAATCGAGCTTAAGATAAGATGCAATCTGAGGCTCGATTATTTTAACTCGCAAAATTACTAATTTCGCATAATTTCAAATAATTATTCGCGCTCAAAAAACAACTTTCGAATTCTGTTCAACTATTTCTCTCACAACTGAAGATGGCTGTTTAGCCGAAACGTCAAATAAAAACTATCTTTGATAGAAAAAAAATATAATTTTATGTCTCAAAAACAAGCAATACACTTTACTTTCCTTCATTTTACGAAGCTGGTTTGAAGACGCTGAAGCCTGAAGTATGCTTAAAAATGAGCTGGCCACCATGCAGTCAAAATTTTGACTTGTCGTGAATTACATGATGCAATTCATTCTCTGTTATAAATTTTCCTATCTTTAAGCCTGATCTCGAGCTATTCGGATCAAAAATGTTTTTTAGGTGTAATGACAGCGGACAGCCTGCTCCACTCTACTATTTATAAAAAAATCCAGAGGAATATTTTGTCATTATCAGTTGCAAAGATAACCGTCATAAAGTCAAATTATATTTTAGCTTACCTCTCTATGTGTGCCATATCAGAATTAATATCTTCACAATGAGACCTAGCCAGTTCCCAAGGTTTGTTGGTTTTAAGAACTTGTATGCACGATTTCATAACCAACATCCATCAATTTCCACTTTATCTTGACAATCCAATACAGCATGACTTTTATTAACTGTTTGAGGGTTCTAAATTTTAATTAAATTCATTTTTTCCGTTTGATTTTTATATATTAGAACCTCTAACTTTACAAATAAACTATTTTTACTATCGCACTTATCTTTTGACCATTTTCCTTGGTTCCAAACCAGCTGGAAGATTGTTTGAAAAAGAGCAAAAGTACATCGACTTTCTCGGTCATACAAATTACCATCTACAGCCCAATAATCAAAATTGTACGGTTTCACGTCATCTTGGTCAGTATTCACCCACTCAAGCTGTCCTGCTGATAACAAAGTTAAAAAATGAATTCCTTATTATGTAACTCCCAAACCGATAAATGGCAATAAATGGCTGGTGCCTTTTTTGTTTTTTTTCGCTATAGATGTGATTCAATTATAACTGTGACAAAGGCTGTTACCGGTCGTAGGATGAGGTAGGAACAGCAAACAAATTGTACTACATTTTTTAATTATTTTCAAATGAAAAATCGTTTTTTAAATTGCCTATGTTTTAAGCTTAATAATACGTTATTCACCAGAAAAAATGCTCCGATTCCTTAAAGCGCCTTTAATCCCCTATGAGTCATAGCCTATGACTTTTTTAAAGCGACAGATTTAAAAATTCAACATGCGCTTTAAGGGAGTGGGTGTCGCTGATTTCGGTGTTCGCTGATTTACTACGCGCCGATTCTCGACAAACAGGCAACGGAAATGATCAAAAACTTTTTCACCTTAGAGAACAACTCTTCAAGATTCATTTCAAAATTACAGTAATCTGATACTATGCACCTACGCACACACAGAGATTTCAAATATGGCCCTCAAAATCAGACTAAAAAACTATCTCCTCTCGCAATGTTGGAGATTTTTCCTCCATTTTTTTCGAGTCATCAAATCGGCACTACTGATTTTTGATCGTGGCTTTTTTCAAAAAAAATTTTCAATTTATTCGACGCAATAACGGAAAAACGAGTTTTGGAATTTCCCAAAAACGGGTTTTAGGGCTCCGTAAAAACTATCTCTCTCGTCATTTTTAAGATAAATTTTCTGTTCATAGGTAAAATGAAAGCTAAAAAAACGTTTTCAATGGCTGATCGTGGTTTTTTTTTCATAAATTATGATTCGGCTTGATCTGAAGGCATATGAAGTTTACTATAATTTTCAATATCTGAAGCTCAAAAAAATGAATTTTGATGATAAATATATTTTTTTTGCTTTTTTCAAATATTCAAACACTTAAGGGAGGGGGTGTCGCAAATTTGAGCAACTTCCAGGTCATTTCCGCCAAACTAGCAAAGGTGATATTCCAAAAATATTGTTACTAACAGAACCAACCTTCGCGGTAATTTTGAATTTAACAGTAATCTGATACAATCCCACCTACCCCGACACCTACGCTTTAAAAAGCTTCTTAAAAAGACACGCAGTTCGTACCTACTCCTTCATTTTCATCATTTTTTATTATTTTTTTGCGTGAGGCTCCGGAGAAGCCTAAAAAATAATGCAAATGGCTTGTTTTAAAATTTTGCTTTCGGCGCCCAGAACAGCAAAAAAAACGAAAACAAAAATTATTGATTTATTTATGATTTAAGGGGGTATGCGACTCTGATTAATAAAGGCCTCAGAGGCATTACACATGCTTGAAATTGATATCGGGTGATAATTAAGTGTACTAAGAACCCAATCATCAAAAAAATTTTTCGAAATTTTCGCATTTTTTTCGATTTTTTTCCAAGTATTTTTTAAAAGATGAAGTTAAAAAATAACGTTTGCTCGAATTTGACCACTTAAACTTCAAATTTCGCCTTGACGTAAGCCAACTTTCTCATCAGTGTTTCACTGGCTTCCTTTGAGCCTACTTCGAAAAATCGAAGCACTTTTTTTTCGGAATTTTTCGGAAAATGACCAAAAATCATATTTTCAAGTTCTAGCTCGAAATTGCAAAAAAGCTCTCTATTATCTCTTTGAAATTTCTGAGGAATACTTGATAAAAATTTGAGCTATTTTGCAAACATATCCTCGGAGGAGATAGATTTTGAAGTCTGCAATTGTTAAAATCGTCGGTTATGGCGTTCTAGAATGTTCAGTCGCCGGATCGAAAAAAGCTCTCTATTAAAAATTTATATCTACCGTTACGTGATCTGTGAAAATTTTAGCTCAATTGGATATACCGTCTGGGAGGAGATAGATTTTGAAATTTTGAAAATGTACCCTTGTTACGAGGCTGTACCTATTGGTGTAATGGTCAAAAGCATTTTTTCTGGTTTCTAATATTTTGTCAAAATTTAGGCTCAAAATGAAAAGTTGCCATGGCCCAAGAGACGCCAAAGCAAAATTTCGAAAAAAACTCTCTAGTTATTGTCAAACAAGTCTTCTGCTTTCAGATGCAGTATGAGTCGAAACTGTATCTCTCAAACTGGTGAGGAGATAGCTTTTGCCTGAGCCTCCCAAACTGACCATTTCAAACAATTTGGCTAAAAATGAAAAATTGACATGGCCCACAAGAGACGCCGAAGCAAAATTTCGGAAAAACTCTCTAGTTTATTGTTAAACAAGTCTTGTGCTTTCAGATGCAGTATGAGTCGAAACTATATCTCTCAAACTGGTGGAGGAGATAGCTTTTGCCTGAGCCTCCAAACTGACCATTTCAAAATTTAAATTTTTGGTTTTTTCGCGTTTTTGTCCGCTGAAAGCAAAATTTTAAAACCAAAAGCAACTTTGCATTATTTTTTAGGCTTCTCCGAGCCTAGCAAAGAAAATAATAAAAAATGATGAAAATGAAGGAGTAGGCCACTAACTGCGTGTCTTTTAGAGGCTTTTTAGAAGCGTAGTGTCGGCCGTAGGTGGGATTGTATCAGATTACTGATAAGTTCAAAATTACCGCGAAGGTTGATTCTGTTAGTTACAAATGTTTTTTGGAATATCACCTTTGCTAGTTGACGGAAGACCTTGGAAGAGGCTCAAATTTGCGACACCCACTCCCTTAAGGGGGTAGGTTCGTAATTTTTTGAGCCCTTTATAGAATTTAATTTATGATAAATTAATATCGGTTATGACTAAAGTTGACCTAAAGAATCTCATGGTGGCAATTATTTTTTCAAAACAATCTAGAACAAAATCTAGAATTTCAAAATTCGAATATTTTTTTGCTTTAAACCCGCAGAAAACCGGTATCCACACATGATATAAACATTTTTTATCGGTGAATATGACCACCAAACGATGCATGACATTAAAATTATCGGAAATGTCTAAATCGAATTCTAGAAATTTCAATTATTTTTAAGCCAAAATGTTAAACCTAATTATCGAATTGACGCTGATTGGTTAAAATTTTGATAAGCTGTAAGCCAACTTTTTGATCAGTGAAATCTCAGCTTCATTTGGTGGTACTTTTGTTCCGATCAGACGAACTTTTTTTCGAACTTTTCATTTCTGGTTTACTTATAGTCATATTCAAGAATTCTAGGGTGAAATTCAAATCCGAGACAAACATATTGACGACACTATATTCATCTACCTGACTCGAAAAAATGGTCTTATTCTGAACATCCGTCTAGGAGAAGTATCACTTGAAGACGAAAAATTGTGAAAATCGGCGTTCAAAGTGATTCTAGAAATTCAGAGCGAAATTCAAAAAAAATGGCTCCAACATATTAGTAACCTCACTCTTCCCGTAATCTGTGTAAATTTTCAGTCGCTTTGTATGTGGGCTAAAAGAAGATCTATTTGAAAAAAACGTTTAAGTGCTCTAGAATAGACTCCCACCCTGGTGGTGTGATGTAACAAGGTTGACTTTGAGATGTTTAATCGTAAGACGAAGGCTAGATCTAACAAACAAGTATCCTCAGAATTTTTACAACTGCCCTAGATTTGTTCTGAGGCGTGATTATATAAATCGAGATTCGAATTTTAGAGGCCAGAAATTAGTCTTGAAGGATTTCTCAGAACCGACGTTATAAAATTTCACCGTTCAAAAACCCACTTTTTGTCCTTTTAGTAAAATTATGATTTAATCGTGGAAAATTAAATAAAAAATTCAAAAAAAGTTTTAATTTTGTTTGAAATTTCGATTTTTTAAAATGACTCCTATCAAAAAGTATGAAATAAAAAAAAATCTTCCAAATAAAGTTTTGATTTTGTAAAATGACGATTAGGTCGTTTTTTTTAGGTAGGCCCACTTGTGATTTCGACTGGGAGAACTAGACAAGATAGCGACAAATAGTTTTTGGCATGTGAAACCTTGGAAAAAAAATAAAAAAATTTTAACTTCCTAGGTGGATCACGTGACCGGAAATCAGTCATCGAAATAGCTCAAAATAACCGAAAAAAACGTTTTTTTCGACTTACCGGTAAACCGGTCATCACCGGAAAAAAAGATAAAAATCCTGCGTCCCAATTCGGTTAAGATTCAGATGAAAAAAACGTTTGTCGCTATCTAGTCTGGTTCTCTCATAACAGATACCCCTTAAGGGAGTGGGTGTCGCTGATTTGAGCCTCTTCCAAGGTCATTTCCCGCCAAACTAGCACAGATGATATTCCAAAAACATTTGTTACTAACAAAACCAACCTTCGCGGTAATTTCGAACTTAACAGTAATCTGATACAATCCCACCTACGCCGACATCAACGCTTTTAAAAACCTCCTTAAAAAAGACACGCAGTTCGTACCTACTCCTTCAATTTTCATCATTTTTAATTTTTTTTGTGTCAGGCTCCAAAGAAGCCTTACAAATAATGAAAAAGAGCTTTTGTTTTAACATTTTGCTTTCAGCGGACAAAAACGCGAAAAAACCAAAAATTAAAATTTTGAAATGGTCAGTTTGGGAGGCTCAGGCAAAAGCTATCTCCTCCACCAGTTTGAGAGATACAGTTTCGACTCATACTGCGTCTGAAAGCACAAGACTTGTTTGACAATGAACTAGAGAGTTTTTTTTTAAATTTTGATTCGGCGTCTCTTGGGGGTCATGTCAACTTTTAATTTTGAGCCAAATTGTTTAAAATGGTCAGTTTGGGAGGCTCAGGCAAAAGCTATCTCCTCCACCAGTTTGAGAGATACAGTTTCGACTCATACTGCGTCTGAAAGCACAAGACTTGTTTGACAATGAACTAGAGAGTTTTTTTT
>SCLH01000318.1:222483-249218 GCA_004367855.1 Oikopleura vanhoeffeni | reverse complement strand
TACTTCAACGTGTACTTTAAGGGGGTATGCGACTCTCATTTAATAAATGCCTTAGAGGCATTAAACATGTTTCAAATTGATACGGGGTGATAATCAAGTGTACTAAGAACCCGATCATCGAAAATTTTTTTCGAAATTTTCGCATTTTCTCGATTTTTTTCTAAGTATTTTTTAAAAGATGAAGTTAAAAAATAACGTTTGCTCAAATTTGACCACTAAAACTTCAAAATATCGACTTGACGAAAGCCAACTTTCTCATCAGTGTTTCATTAGCTTTCTTTTGAGCCTACTTTCGAAAAAATCGAAGCATTTTTTTCGGAAATTTTTTGGAAAATGACCAAAAAATCATATTTCGAGTTTTAGCTGTCAATTGCAAAAAAGCTTGTGATCTTCTCTTACAGATGTTTCGAGGAGTACTTGATAAAAATTTGAGTCATTTTCCAAATATATTCTCGGAGGAGATATATTTTGAAGTCTGAAATTGTAAAAAATCGTCGGTTATTTGGCATTCTAGAATTGTTCAGTCACCGGATCAAAAAAATCATGTGATTAAAGTTTGATATACTACCGTTGCGTTATCTGTGAAAATGTGAGCTCAATTTGATATACCGTCTGAGAGAAGATAGATTTTGCAGTTTGGAAAATGTCACCTTGTTACGATACAGTACCCATTGGTGTAATGGTAAAAAATAATTTGTGATGTTCTTTTCCGCAAGATTAAGGGTAGATCTACAAATTAGCATTTTTGGTTTTTCCCATGAACTGTTAGTTTTCACTAAATTTCACCGAGAAAATATCAAATCAGAGTCGCATACCCCCTTAAACGACTTTTTGCGAAAAACCAAGCCGATCCAATTTTTTCGGGGACTCTACCGATCCGATCTNGCTTACAACTTCAACCCCACCTGCTTTCCATTCTATATTACCACTTGGTTTTCTGTGTTTTCAACACACTAGTATTTGCTAACCGTTAATTTTATTTGCTGAATAAAATAAAGAACTTTCAGGGTTCTGCTTCCGATATTCCGCCGCCCAAAATGATAACTTCCCAAAATTTTTGGTATCTTTTCGTTTTAAAACACAGAAAAAGCCGGGGAGGTGCCAATATCGCCCAATGGCCGATTATTGCTGAATAATTTTTTTAATTAAATTTAATAAATAAATGGTTCGAAAAAAAACAAGTTCATGCGCTAAACTACTGCTTGGTGAGAAACCCGCATAGCGCCCCGCGGCCAGACGCTCTCAATTGGTTAATTAGGGTTACTCAACGTGGCTTTGAGATTTTAGACTCGGCTCAGAAGGAAAACGAAACAATTATTCACAATTCTAGAAACCTAAATATGGAAGATCTATCCTTTTGCCCCGACAAAGTAATCTTTTTTTTAGACACCACAGCATGCAGTTGGAGTATGTTTCTAGAACACCTGATTTGACTTCATGTCTTTATCTCGTAAACGGACTCAATTGGAAATGATGAGAGTTGTCAAGAAAATGGTTCTATACGTCGACATGTTATCGAAAGTATTTTGAAATTCTATCGACTTGTTCTAAATTATGAAAAACCTAATTTTATGAATTAGAATTTGCTAGCTCATTTTCTCAAAAACGATTCGGTCGACTTTTGTTAACATTTATATAATCGTAGACCAAAAGTCTTCCAATTCCCTAGTGCAAAAACTTTTGTTTGATATCGCCTCCTTTATAGAAATTGCATTTTGGTTCAACCTGAAGTTCAATTTTTGGATTCTTGAAATTATTTCTCATCGCATTGTTACGACAAGTTCCTCATATATTGAAGTACTGCATAACTGAAGTAAAATGTGCCTACTCACTTTTACCTTTATTGTGATTTCATTAAAAATTAGTTTATGTATTTTTTCTCAAAACAATACTTAGAAAAAATTTGAAAAAAAACTCTCGAAATTTTGAGAAAAATCGCGAATTTTTTTTTGATGATAGAGCAGAAATGCATTTCGGGCTTCCTGAGCTATTTGGTGCAGTTATTATCCCTCAACCTGAATTAAAAAACCGTTGAGTACCCTCTTAGCGATTGTCGGTGTAAAGAATGCATGAGTGACCAAAAATAGTTTTATATATTCTCTAGTACCCTCAATACAATAATTTTCTTAAAAGTAATGAAAAAATACGGGTACGTATGAATGAGATGTCATGATTAGTTCAAATAAATGAAATATAAATCAATGGTTGATAAGTTGGAGGCTTTTAGCGTGGGCGTTTTTCTGTCTCTGCATGCTCAAACTTACCCTTTGATGGAAATGTATAAACAATTATTTTTTGTTCTAACGCTCTAATCAACAAACAGGAATATTTTTTAACAGAAAGGAGCGGTAAAAATGACAATATTTTGTAGGTTTCATTATATTCTTTCTGTTTATATTCAATTTAAAACAACATTAACGCACTATTCAGATTTTAAAGAGAATTTACTGAATAACTTTCATTACCGTTTTAAAACAACAAACCAGAAATAATTTTCAACGACAGACAACGCTGTAAAATATGGCACTATTTTCTACGGTTTCAGTACACTTTTCGTTTATTCATTTAAAGCAAACTGTCGAGATTTCACAATTTTTGAGTGAATATGAGAACTATTTTACAGTTTTTGTGCAGTACCGGTGAGCCATCGTGCACCAGAATTTAACAAACATTTACTTTGCAGTGACAGAGACGTTTTAGTCTCCCGTTATTTTTTTTCTATTTATTCTTATCTGCCTATCGCCCTTCCAGTCAGCGGAGGAGAGGGCTATTTCACCCGCATTCAAATTCTACACCCGACAACCTCCTAATACACGTTATACCAAAATGCAGATAATGACACAATTTTCTCAAATTTACCTACAACAAAATTATTTTTGTCAGCATGTTTTATGGCAAATAAAAAAATGCCCAAATTTGTTCTGAAACATTTTAATTAGGAGAAAATTTATGAGAAACATTTTTGTATTGTTAAACTTGTCTGGTATGTCCCAAATAAAATGAATTCAAAAATAAAAAATTTGGTAGCAAAAATTTCGATTATGAAATTGATTTTACCTTTTCTCTCAGTATTTTAAAAATTTCATGAACTGGAAAAAATTTTCTAAAAAAAATTTTTCGAGTGTTTTAGCCATTTTAAAAATGAAAAACAAATTTCGGAAAAATTTTCAAAAAAATTTTTTCATTTAAATGGTAAAACGCCCCCAAAATTTTTTTTGTTGAAATTTTTCAGTCATAAATTTTCAAAAATACTTGAAAAAAAGAATCAACTTTCAATTTTTTTCCAAATACAGCCGATAGTACCGTGGAGATACTTCTATCAACAGTAAAGTGTTATGTTGGTATATGAAAATATCTACCTTGCTTCGTCTTTGCTATTGATATGCGCAGCCAAACCCTATTTTCATCGAAATACGATATTTACAAATAACTTATCATTTTTCTCAAAAAAGTCGATTTTTGAAAAAAATCACATCACAAGACGCGCCAATAAATCCTAAGCTGGTCATTTTGACTCAAATCGATGGTGCCATGCTAAACAATACCTAAGAAGGATGGTTTTCCGACAATAATTGCCAAAACGGTGGGTTCCTGCTTATTTTCGTGAAAAATAAAACGAAATTGCAACATTTGATCGGAATGAAGTTTGCCCTACATTTTACAAGTTATGTGACAATTTCAGATAACTTTGACATAAACGTGGCGCAGATAGTCTTCACCATGCTTTGGTCCTTTTGTGTCGCTACATTAAATTTTATAAGTTTCACGACTTCAAACTTGAATAAAAGTATGTGTTATCACTTAAAACTCTCATCAATCAGTTTAAAATATTAAATTTAGTTATTCGATTGAATAACTGTTATTTTTTGTTTGTCAATTTCAATCGTTTGTTCAAGATAGTTGAAGTCATTTATATATTAATTCATCAATTTTGAGCCTACGATTCTACATTAAAATGCGAATGCAGTATGTTACCATTTTGCTTTCATTTTCCAATTTCGCCATGAAAACGATTAATTTTTGGGAAAATATCTACGTCTTTTCAACAATTGACCAATCAAACCGATCGATGTCAGATTATCCTATAGAAAATGAGAACAATATTTACCATACTTACTCGCGAAAATTCGCTTCAAAATGTTTTTACTTTCACACATTACCTGAAGCTGAATTGATACAATTTGAAGCGTGTTATAAAATTTTAATTTTTACTATTAAATTCAATATATCTAGTATTTATGTAATTATAGTATTTATATGCAAAACTTAAAAATTAATGATTTAACACTGCAAAAAGTGAAAACAATATTCATACCAAAAAGCTCCAGAGAAAATGAATTTCATTGACTTCCTGCTGATAATCAAAATTACGTCATTACTATCGTTTTGTACTTGTTTGTTAAGGATCCCATAATGTTAATATGTTTTGCTACAGGTTATGCACGAACGTTATGCATATTAGAGCTATGATGCAAATACTGAGACGTCAAATTTAGTTTTGTCGAACTGTTTTTAACAGAATCTCAAATCGAAAAAAATGTGATTTGTTAAGGAATGTCGCATTTAGAGACTGTTGGGACATGAAATGTTCCAGATTATTTTAAAATGGTTTTTCTGAAATACGACAAAATAATGAATCAGAATGTCTTTGATTTTCATTTATCTAAAAATTATTTTTATCGCATTAAGAAATTTTTATCACGATTTGCTCGAATTTGGATCTTTTTAATTTTAATCGCTCTTTCGAAAAAAATATACAACGTTATTTTCCGAGGCACTCAAAATAATGCTAAAAAACAGTTTTTGCTCATTTAATCGCCCGGATAAATTTTGTGTAAAACTGAACTGTGTTCTGCTCACTTACTCTGTTGGTCAATACAAGTCTATAAAAGGTATCTCTATAATCAAAAATCAAGAGGTAGCTTTTGAAGTGAAAATAGCTGCCCTTTTGAAAGGTCGTTCGTGATGGTCGGCATCAGAGGCCTTGATTTTTGTTTTGAAAGCAAGATTAATGTTCAATTATCCCTAAACTGGTATACATATGTTCGTGCTGTTTCTAGGACTTCATTGAGGCGACGCTGGAAACCCTTTTTTTGCCTTAAAATGCGACCAGTACTCCCTTAAAATACTAAGAAAATAAAAAAGCACGGAGAACATACTGATGTTCTCAAAAAATTCTGACGATCTTGGGATAGACAAAAATCAAATATTATATTTTTAAAATGGATCTATGGTGCGTCTTTAATATATATTGGGCAAAAAATGTCCCTATTATAGACAATAATTAATAGTGATCTAAATTTATAGTGCCTATTTTATAGTGATTAAAACTGATGATCTGGTCCATTTCAAGAAAGATCCTGTAAAAACATTTAAGACAAATATATAGACAACATATCCTTTATTCAACTGGAGTCCATGCTACAAACGTTTCTGACCTCATGGCTTGAGTTTGAATCCTAGTGGACACCACTGTTTTTGTTTTACTTTGAATCTTGTCTCGTTCTAAACCTTATTCAGGGGATATAACGAGGCAAGTCGAGCGATGAGATGAGTTCACTTGGATTCGAAATCCAGCTTTGAGGTCAGAAACGTTTTCACCGGGGACTTCTGTTGGATAAAGGATATAAAGACCATATGACTCGGTGCATTCATAATTTCAGACCGGATCATATCCCATTTTCACAATATCCGGAATATCTCGGCCCTGTATAGTAAACACAGTTGTAATTTTAATTAGTAGGGCCGGGATATTCAGAAAAGTGTGAAAAGGGGATATGATATGGTTAGTTTTTTCTAACATTAAAATTAAAACTAAAAAAACGGCAGCGGCGGCGCTTTGTTAGTTTGAGAGTTAATTTGACCTTATGAAAGCAAAAGTCCAAAATGTCGAAATGCTTTCAATTATTCTGATTTCAAACCAATTCCGAGAATTATTGAAACGTCTGGAACCAATCATATTGCGTTTATTTTTGGTGGTGGAATCATTTCATCACTTTTGAAGAATAAATTATTGTTATTGACGAATACTAGAAAAAATATAAACTATTGTGTTCCAAAACTATTGTGTTTAAAAAAAGGGAACCTACCCAACAATGATGAAATGATCGATAATCACCAGTATCGGGGTCAAACATACTGAGTACGATAGTTCCAAACAATTCCGCAAAATCAAAGGCACATCTGGGAGGAAGGGTTTTTCCCCATTTAAAGTCGGAATCCCAGCCCAGGGCCCACAAATTACTTGGACGATCTAATATTGGTAGATGTACTACTACGTCTAACAATGAAGATTCTAGCATCTGAATAACCCGCACATCAGTATGATCCATGGTGCAGTTTGGTGACAAAAACTTTAGAGCAAAACGAGCATCACCTGTAATTAGACTCCCCGCATTGTTAAACAAACAATTACCATCCAGAGTCAGATATTTCAGAGTAATTACGTTTGAAATTGGCCAGCCGTTAAGTTCCTTTTCTACTAATTTGTCCATTGAACGAGCAATCACAGGATTGAATGTGAAAGCACTCATACAGCGACAGACAATTGATCCGCCTATAAATTGGAAAAATTAAAAACTGTGTTAAAAATTTTTTTATATATTTTTTTAGAGCAAATGTATTAGAAAACCCTGAAAGTAAGGATTTTTTTATCGAATTTTTTTGCTTTACAAAATTCGGATTGTTAGAAAAATGTATTTAAAATTGAAATACTTACTAAATAAGTGGTCACGTGGTGCACCAGGTGCTGGCAGAGATGCTCCAACACAATTAACATAGCCAACATAGGGGGCTCGTGGAGGTGTTGAGCTGACTGAATGAACACTTTCAATACTCGAGTTTGCAGAGCATTCTGTGGGACTGAGTGGCACATCCTTGTTGTCAACTCTTGGACGTTTTCCTGGAAAAATATGATTTTAAGTGGGATTTTTTTTTGAAATAAAAACCCTGGAATGAGTCCCACATAAAAATTTTTTTATCATTTTTTTGAAAAAACTGTTGATGACACATCATGTTTTTTACCATTTTTTGCTTGAAGTCTGGGATGATGATATGGCCCAGAAAAAGTCCCATAAAATCCATGAAGAGCGCCCATGCTGAACCCATTATGTGGAAAGTAAAATTTTTCATCTCGAACGAGCCTGTAAGTTTTCATGTTTTTTCTAAAAAAACGAAATGAGTGGTCAAAAAACTCATGGCGTATATAGAATTAATTTGCAATTGTTTTGGAGGTTGGACTTGTAGTTAGGGACTTTTTTTGAAAAAGCTTTTTTCTGGAAGAAAATATGATCAAAAAGGTACATTAATTGTATTAAAATAAAGAGATGGTATCTCTTCCAGAAATAAGATACAAAAATAGCATGGAAAGTTGCCAAAAATTTAAAATACTAACGGTATTGCATGTCAAAGTTGAATATGTCCATGGCTATAAGTTTTATAACTTGACTCGTACAGTCTAGAAAAGACTTTTTTTACAAAAACAAATTTCCGTATCAGAGAGTATATAAAGGGGGACCACTTTGAAAACGGGTGAAGTATACTAAATATTTTAGCGAGATACAAGAAAGTTTTGTACTTTTTCAAAAGAAACAAATTTTAGGTAAAAACATATAAAAACATTGCTTTTGAAAAAAAGAAATGGTATGCTCAGGATAACTGGGTGTGCTATGTCTCTCGCTATGATATTTTAACGTATTTATTTTTCCGGGAGATCTCTGGTGAGGTGGTTATCAATGTGGAGGAGTTCCAACAAAATGAAATTCAAAAATTAATATATTATTATAAAATAAAAAGCGGTGCTGAAGATTTTTTTAATCTATTTTATGAATGAATAGGATTTGTTTTATTTGAAATCTTAAACGAAACAAAAAATAATTGGTGTTTTTAGGCTACTTTAAATAACTTACACACAAAAAAACCCTTTACGCCATTTAAAGTACTACTTTAATAAAAACACCAATTATAATGAATATAACTTTTCTAGACGAGATTGCTTTTTGAACCAATTTTTTTGGTCCGACCTGCCTACAATACACAGAATCTTTTTCCCGAATATTGAAGATTTATGAAAAAGGTCTGGTAATCCAAACGAATAAGGGAAATTTTTTTAAAAAAAGAAGAAAAGGTTTTCTTGGAAAAATAGAAATAAAACTCAAAAACTATATTAACACCAATGTGTCTTCGACGAATCGTGTAACTTGTGGGAATGTTTTTTGAGGGGAATTTTTTTGTGATTTGCTATGCCTTTACTCTTGAGATTCGAGTAATGATGACGCATTTGCAGAAAGGACAATTTGAAAAGCAACCCAATATGAGTTTGAATGCATGAGTTTTATTTTTTTAATATACGCACGCAGAAAATTTTTTTGAAGCGGTAGATACAGTGAAGTGATTAAATTCGAGGGATACGCAGAGATGGATGTACGTCCTGAGGTAGCCTTTGTGGCAGAAACTATTGTTCACTATGAGGTTTTAGAAGTTTTGAAGTTTTTATGAAATGCACCATATTAAAATGCTGATATAAGCTCTGAAGAATGAGAAAAATTTTTTTCAAAAAAATTGCGTCAAAAATAATATTAATGTACTTTTTCATACATTTTTGTATGAAATTTCATATGGACATTTTTTGGGACTTGGAGATGTTTGACAGAAAATGTGGAGTCCATTTTTTCAGGAACCGATTTTTTCGGCTAAAATTTTTTTTCTGGAAATTTACACACAACTCGAAAGAACTCGCATTTAGCGACTACGGTCAGCACGTTGCCTCTGGATCCGCGACACTAACTATTACTCATCTAAGCGGGGGCGGATAAAATTAACGCGAAATGAAAAATGCGTCAACCAATCAAAAATGCTCGCCAATATTTTAATCCAATCAAAACTGCTTCCAGAAGCACGTGAGTAATAAATGAGTCATAACAGAAGAAATTAATTTCCACGCTTGTTGCTAAAGCGCATCGTGTTGAGTGTACGTATAAGAAATCTAGAGCGACCATTTTTTTGAGCGATTTTTAGGAAACCAATTGTTAGAAATTGGTGCCTTAAGCCTGAAAATGAGGCATTAAAAATCAAGATATAGAATTACCCATAGTAGGAACATCGGCAACCGGGTGCCCCGCAGCTACCGGTCACAGACAATCCATAACTCCCCTTATGTAGTCGCCAGGTTTTTAGCCACATTAAGGCCTCTCGATCTGATTGGGTCAGGGAAATGTCTGGACTTGAGGCTGATGAAAGTTCCCACAGTGGGTGATTATATACTGCTTGCGACTCATTTTTGAAAACATTTTTGACAAGAAAATTTGCAACAAGCATAAGTCTAGAGGTTTTTTCAAAATTAAGTGCATCAAGGTCGAAGGTTACTAGACCATTAATGACATTGGGATTGTCAGCGTATCTTTGTGCCGGAATTGAAGTGATGAGACTGAAGAGAGGGTTAGTTGGGTTTTAAGATAAATTTTTTTCTTTAAAAACTGCTTTCTCAGGTTTTTTTGGTAGAAAGAAGACCTAAAAAGGAAAGGTATTTTAACCACAAAGTGACATATGGAGGAAACTTATGTTTTGATTATGTTTCATATTGTCGATTTGTGATATAAAAAATAAAAATAAAGAGGCCTACTAACTCGTTTTTGGTTGTTACTCCTGCCCAGGTTACATTTCCGTCTCTTCCCGTGCCTTCGAATCCATTAATGATTGCACAAACTGTGCTTAAATGCACAAGCGTTCTTTCCCTACCCACTCCAAAAGAAAAAGTCATTTTGTTTCCGCGGAGAAGCCACGACTTTTGTTGATTTCGCACCAGATTGTTCTCCGAAAAACCAACTACAAGGGAAAATTTATTTCAACAACCAACCCCTTAATTATCACTTATAAGTAAAAATGCTAGGCCAAACTGTAAGTATGACAAAATAATAACAAATAGCCAGAAAAATAAGTAAATTCGGAAATATACTTTGAAATAAAAACAATAATTTGGATATTTAATGTAATTTGGAAAATTAGTAAAAAAGGTTTTTTCTGTCTTTTTGTTTTTTTCTTTAGAATATTGTATTTTTTTGAAAAACTGAGAATGACTAGAAAAATCTTTTTTTTGACTCAAAGGAACTTTGTTATTTTTTTGTAGAAAAAAACAAAAAAGTACACACAAAATTATAAAAATAATAATTGAAATCTATGCACTTGGGTTAAGTTTATACATAATTGTTTTGTAGCAAACTAAGATGACAATTTATTTATAATCTTGTTTAACATTAAAACGTTATGTTTCAGTCAAAGAGTTATGGTACCTACCAATACAAAAAAATAACGATAAACTGAAAGGTAACAAAATAGAGTTTGAAGTTTGTAGAAAAATATTTTTCAGGATCAAAAAATTTTTTTTGACACCTTTCTGCAACTTTTTTTCAAATTTGGTTTTTGTTTTTCGGATTTTTTTATGCGCATCTTTTAAGCATAATGATATGTAACAATGGACGATTCGAATTCGCACTTCCCACCCTAATGTAGACCGACAGTGGAATTTTTTTCATAATGAATTATGCCAAAATTAAGAAGTATCAAAATATATATAACGGATTTTGAAGTTATAAACTTTACCTTGATTATCATCCAATTTGAATTGAGACGAAATTAAATGAAGAAAGGAGACGGTTGAGATCCCCTGATTATTAATAGCGTCTCCTGCCTCTTGAGCTGGACTATAGGTGTTGTGAACATCAAAAACTGGGACAGGATCTAAAAATCTCTGTCTCATGGTCATAGCGGCGATGTCCGTGGGGATTAATAAAGAGTTATCTCCTCTGAATCCGTATTTACATAAAAAGGAGAAATCCAACCCATAAATTTCTCCAAGTACGAGAGGTGTGGAGAACTTTTGCAGACCGGCACCATAATTCATTACGTAAAAACCCCCATTTTTGTCTTTTTTACAGAAAGCTAAACGATTGAAGTGTGACTCTCCAGCCCCTGATAGTTTTTCATCGTCGGAATCTACAAGTGGAGAGTTCTTGTGAAAACCGGGAAGTTGCAGTAATTGAGTGATAGCGGGGAAGATCCCGTAGATACGATCAGCATCTCGATCTTTTACAGAATCACTCACTCCGGACTTTTTTCGAATTAATTTTACGATGTGATGCAAACTATCATATATATTTGTTGTCATATTTCCGGATTTTGACGACCTGAAAGATAGAAATGAATCTTGAGCGTATTTCTGCTGAATTTTGTAAACCAACTAGAAGAGAAGACTGAAAAATGAGACTTAGTCCTGCATAAATTTTTTCAGTAAAACCTGGGATGATTTTTTCTGAAGCAGGATTGTCATTTTCTGGTCACATGTTTTCCGGGAGAAACTTGCCCCACCCACCCCCTTATAGACATGATGGATCCTAGGTCTTTTAATTTCAATAATTATTGAATTGTACTTTGAAATCTTGAATAAAAGTTTTAAAATTATCGAAAAAAGTTATTATGAAGCGAGTTACTTAGGGTCCTCCGGAAACAGACCAATAGGATTGCCCCAATATCTCTGAAAAAGTCCGCTCACACGTCATGCGTGTCGAATATAACCACAACCTCCCCTACATGCAAATTAAACCTGACTAGCTTTTTCTTGAGCCTAAATTGAACTTGTTGGAATACCATAACCGTTGAACTGAAAAAGTGGAAAACATGATTGTTAAAACTACCATAAACAATAAATTGAAAATATGGTAAATAAAATCTAAGATATTTTTTTGTAAAAATCTAAGAATTCTTAAATTTTCCTGGAAAATATTCCAGGCCTTAACTATCGTAAAGCAAGACTTATTTTTTCTCAACAATAAACTTATGTTGAAAATAAAATTATTTCTAAATTTTGAAGTTGAAGGTTATGGTGCCTACTTATTATAGTGCTAAAAATTAAATCTTAAATTCATTATAGTGCTAAAAATTATTTTATATATAATACGTGCAAACATGTCTTCTCAGTTGCCAGTGAAAAGGTTTTTTTAGCATCACTCCTAGTAAGGGAAAGTTGCTTTTTGGTCCAAATGAAAGTCAATTTTTGTGGAGTTTCTGGAGATTTATTTTTTTGGCCGATTATACCGAGGGTGCCCTCAAATTGAAAATACTGCAAAAAAGTGGAGTAAAAAGGTGCCACTCACTTTTGCATATTTTTAGATTTTTTCATTGAAAATTGAGGTTTATGTATTTTCTCTCAGAAAAATGCTTAGAGAGGGTCTGAATAAACTCAAAAATTTATTAGAGAAAGGTCTCGAGTTTTCTATGATAAAAAGCAGGAATGCATTTTGTGGCCTTCTTGAGGCTATTTGGTACAGTTATTGTGTCCCTAACCCGAATTGAAAAAAACCATTAAGTACCCCCTTAAAGCTGTTATAGAGTTTAGTTCTATGTTAATATAAAATTACCATAAATAAGTCACTAAAATCAGTGAAATGCACTTCGCAGGAAAAACGTTAGCAAAGTGATACGAACTGGTTTTTTTGGAAAAATTACAATAACTACCCCCTGAGAATGACCATTAAGAATAAACCAAAATACATGGTACGTTGAAGTATGCATAGAGGTCCTTTTTAAGGAAAAACTTACAAATCAGAGTTGTGTTTTTTGAGCTTTCAAATGAAAAATTTTGTAGCGCAGAGACGTGTTTGGTGGGGTGTGAATGTGAAGATGGAGGGCTGAGCTGATTGTCTGGCGGTGTTGAGGTTGAGGTCTTCCCTGTTTTCTCGTGATGGACTTTTTTCCGATTTTTTACCGGTTTAATTAAAAATTATATATTGCGACTTACAAAAAAGGTTAAAATTTCGTAATGAGATTGAAAAATGAAATCAAGATTAAACAGGGTGAGGATAATACATGATTTTTCATGAAGTTGTTACTCTTTTGGTCATAAAGGTACCAATCAATGATAATGACTCACCTTTGTTAGATAGAAATATTTGATAAATAAGTGAGTCATTACTAATATGATAATTATATGCCGAAGTGACTCATTTTTTTAAATGTTTTTTCATTTGGGGAATGGAAGTAATGAGTCATCAAAACTTCCTTATTTACACATTGTTGGGGTGGAAATGTTTTAACCTAGCCATAAAAGTGAAAATGGCGATATTTCCTCCTGGAAGGAGGTGATGTGGAGCTTATTTTTTTGGAAAAATATTAAGAGTATTGCCAAAACAAAAATGTTAGGTAAAATGATGCGTACTCTTTCTTTAAAGACTTTTTTACCTTGAAGGTTTTTTCAGAAAATCTTTTTGGACAGCTGTTTTTTGGAGAAAGCCGTTTTTTTGCTTTATCACGATTGACATGTTCTTTACAAGAAAAAAGTAAAGGTTATTTATTGCAAAAAAACTTTTTTCGATCACTAGGCAAAAACAGCTCGTGATCAGTTGCAATAATTATTGAATTATACTTTGAAATCTTGAATAAAAGTTTTAAAAATTATCGGAAAAATGCTGAGAAACAAAAATATGAAAAACGATTTTTATGTTTATGATAGAAGGTCCATTGTCCGAATTTATTCATAAATAAATGAAGTAGTTTTACTAAAAATTGTTTTCAGTGGAGGCAGATTGAATAAAATAATATATGCTACGGAAATTTTTGCAGTCATTTTTTTGAAAAATAAATGAAGAAAGTCGTCAAAAGAACAACTTTTAAAAAAACTATAATGAGAGGTTGCATCGTTTCCCTTTGTGAAAAATTGTTTTACAAAAGGGAGAGGAATTGCTGTTCTTTCTCATTTTTTGAAAAACTAAAGGAGACTGCAAAAAAATCTAGACGTTACAAGAGTGAGGTGAAAATGACCACATAAGGGTCGGCAGCTCGTGAGCATCGTGTCGAGGGTTGTGGTTGTGGAAGAATACAGCAGAAACTAAAAAACAATAATTTAAAGAAATGTAGGAAATTTTAAAAAAAGAAACCATAATGATTTAAAATAAAATTGAATTCAAAAATTTTAAGTTAATCGGGGTATCCTGGTCATGGTTGTTTCATATATACAATTGTTTTAACTCCTTTGAGCATGTGCCATACGAAAAACATATTTATATTGGAGAAATTTTTTCTCACTTTTTTTGGAAAAATTACAGTAGGTGGTTGTTGCATGAAAAACACAAAAATAAATTTAAAAAAACTCGTAGGCGTGGGAAAAAACAATTACGAATTTAAAAAGCGTAGGTTAATTACCCACTTTACCAATCCCGTACTGTAAGAAGGCCTGGTAAACCGTATTTTTTCTGTGGTATATTTAAGTTTCTAGAAGTAGTTACACATAAAAATAAAAAATTCTAAAATCAAACCTATTTTTGCGATTTGAGAGGAGAATCTTCGAGGGTATCTTCATCACTGAACTCATCGGAGGACGGGAATGTTAACCCAGGTCGAAGTTTTCCCTCAGGTGTGGAGAAAGAAACTTCGTACAAAGAGTCAGATTCTGTCTCAATGTCCATTGTATCTTGAAACCGTATGACGTTATTTTTGATTGGACGAGTCAGATAGCTGGTTTTGACGATTTCGGGTCGGATCGGATCGGCTTGATAGTGGATATCCACAACGTGTGGAATGTTTAAAATTACCATTCGGTCGGGGGTGATATGATTTTCATCGAAAATGTCACAAAACCGCTGAATTGCTAACACCACCTCAACATCCATTTTTTCCACTTTGTCAGTCCACAGGTCATCTATTGCCTTAAAAGTGAAGTAGGTTATTTTCTGAATTTAGGGGGTGCAGCTATTCGAAAAATAATAACACTAAAATTGTAGTAAGGGGCTTTCTCGGGGAAAAATTATAATAAAAATAGTATAAAAATAGTTTTGGTAAGCAAAAAATGAAAGAGAAAATGAAAAGTTAATACTTACAAGTTCTAGAACATAGACTTCGGTACAGAAGTAGCTTTCAATCGCATGTCGTGAGCAGCCTACAAAGTCGTCCTCCTGAAAAATTCAAGAATCATTATTAAGCACTTGAGTTAAAATTAACAATTAAAATTGTCAAAACTCGGATTATAGTCACGTGAGGCGTAAATCAATAATATTTTGAGTTTTGAAATAAGAGGAGTACTTATACGTAGAAACGGGGGAAGTTTTTAGACCTCGCGTAAAAACAAAAGCTAGTGTAGTGAGAGGAATACCCTCGGAAAACGCCTTACCAAATAAATTCTTGATATGTCCCTTGCCATCTGACGTGTAGAGATGATGCGTTGCATACATGAATGCTCGAAATTCACCACTTCAAAATGGTATTGCAGTAGTTCTATAATATATTCGGCTCTGAAGAGTCGTCTGGGGTAATGACTCGGATATCCAGTTATCCGATCCCTGGTCCATCTGGTTGCGCGTACGATCCCGGGGTGATAGGTGCAAAGTCGGTCATACCGGGCCCTGGAGGAGTATACAGCGTCAAAAAGTTTCTCCCGAGAGTTCTTGAACAAATGGGGGTGCTTTGAATGACACTGTACCTGCTCCACCGCAGCCTGTATAACGTAGGCCTCCTCCTCTCTAAGAAATTTTGCAGGGTTGTTCTAAAAAATTATTTTTTAAAAAAATAATAT
Organism: Oikopleura vanhoeffeni; assembly: GCA_004367855.1. Lineage (NCBI taxonomy): Eukaryota > Metazoa > Chordata > Appendicularia > Copelata > Oikopleuridae > Oikopleura > Oikopleura vanhoeffeni. Next base: position 233,662 of record SCLH01000318.1, on the reverse strand, counting down.
ATCCAAAAATTAGAGAGGGAGGATAGTTTTGCAAAAAAATACATTCGAGGTGACCATGATCAGACCAGCTGCAGGGTTTTTTCGGGTACATTTTTTTGAAAAAAACAAATGACGAAATCAATATAGGTAGCACGTCCACAAACCGATTTTCGGCCAAAAATTGACCACTCGGACTGAATCTGTTAACATATACGTAGGGTGGATACCGTGAGACATCGATTTTCCTCTAATTTGGTCAAAATGACCGGTCTGATGAGTTATTCTACCAAAATTTTTTTCAGATTTTTGTCCACCAGTTTTCCCGTTATCGTGGTTTTTTCCGACAAAAAATCGCACATTTTAGTTTTTTCAGAAATCATTAATTATATGCAGTGTGACGAGATGTGACGGATTACTAATGAGTCTTTTTGACGGGTTTTTTCCGGTTAGACAAAAATACTCTTAGGAGAATTTTGTTCGGAGATTAATATGAGATTTGAGTTTTTCTAAAAAAGGGAAACTCTGAAGGACTTCCCTGGCGCAAAAAGCCTGAGAAGGCGAGTTTTTCTGGAGATTCTGAAATTTTTTAAAAAAAAAAGACTTACGATGGAGTGGTTCTCCAAGAGTATCCATCTTATTCTCTCGCGGTCTGTGTACTCCACTCTGTATCCATCCTCATATTGAATGTGTAGCCGGTCCGTCGTACGGTGAAGCACCGTTCTGCGCATGGTGCTCCGGTTTTCGTCGCTCATTTCGTATGTAGATCTCTGAGAGTCTTGCTCTCTGAATAAGGGGGTCAAAAATTAGTAAATTTTTTTGAAATAAGTGACAAGTAAGGGGGCCAACGTTAGATAAAAATCGCTGCGAATGAAAAATAATAATATTAAATTGTTAAAAATATAAAATGTCAGAGTTTGGGCTTGTTTCAAAAAAGTATAACCTGATTATGGCAGATTTTGATTTGACTAAAAACACATGACTAATTTAAACAAATTCAAGAAATAAACAAGTCGAGTTACTCGTTCCAGAAATCCATAAAACTAAAGGGTTCCTGGATACTTAATAAAAATTAAAAATGCTAATAATTAGAATAAAAAAATCTTAAAACGTCAAAATTAGCATTGTTTNAAATTTGACATTTCTAAGTATTCGAAATTTGGATCCTAGGGTAAATCAACTTACAGGTCTTGTGAGACTATGGAGACGAATTTGAATACAATTACAAAATTTGTGCGGAAGAAACTTACGGAGATCTTGCAGAAAAAAAATTTAAGTTTTTGTATGTCACATGAGCCCGGAAACGGAGCAAAAAGATTGGGGTTTTTTGTATTAAATTCACATTATCTAAAATTCATAATTCGTTGATTTCGCTCTCTAGCATCATCTGCGTATATTTTATTAGTAAATCGAAAGTTATTTCTTAATAGCTAAAGTTTAATCCGTTTGCCATAGTTTTTTTTATCAAATTAAGCATTTTTTCGATCATGATAACAAATTCTGGATTCACTGTTTTGCTGTCTAGCAGCACCTGTGAATGGTTTTTATTATTTAAAAGTCAATTTTGTGATAAATGGAGTTGATTTCTTTCTAGACGAAGTTTATAGCAAAATTAGACATTTTTTAGTATCAGAAATTTTGACCCTAGGAAACATCAACTTACATGCCCTGTGAGACTTTGAAGACGAATTTTGGAACAAATTCAAAAAATGTTCTGTGAAAACTTGTGGAGATCACGCTGAATCAATAATTGGAGTTTTTGTATGTCACATGAGTCCAAAAACATTACAAAAAGATTCGGGTTTTTTTGTTTCGAAATTAAAATTTGATCCGTAATTGACGTTTTGAAAATTTTTTTGCTGATTCGAGGGATTTTGTCATGCTGAAGAATATAGTCAAAAAAAATCCAATTTGAGAAATGTTTCTCGAAGAGGTCTTGTCGTGATCAAAATCCACCGGAGTAGAAATCACATTGCGTTTTTTGAAAAATTGCTCTCTACTGGTGATGTCATAATAATAATTAAGTATTTTGTGTTGACTTCAAATTGTTAAAGCATTAATATTTTTTTAAATTTACCTTTACAATGTTTCGTTATCTCACAATCTTTGCTCAAACTCAAAATATTCCAAAAAGGTCGTCCCTCTAAAAACTTAATATATTTGCATTTTGGTCTGTTTTTGCTAATTTGGTCACTTTGAAATTTTTTGTTCCAATTTTGAATTTTTTAGATGAAAACAAATTGAAATAAATGATTTAGATATTTATTTTTCGAATAAAGGTTATATCTCTCTTTTTTGACAATTTTTAAAATATGTTTCAAATGTAAAAGTGAATTTGAGGTACTTTCCAGACCATTTTAAAAAAATATTTTCCATTCAGAATACGTAGACTTATTTCTTGATTAAACACAAAAAAACCAGCCAAGTACAGTGTCTAGTAAAAAAATTTCATTAATCAACTGAATTTTCAAAAAAGCGGTCTGGTCAAACGTCTCTCTAATTTTTTTAGAACATCGGAGACTGTCGTTTTGAAAAAGATAAGTATTGGTTTCACAATTATACACTTAAAAAAATATATTTTTTCTATCAAAGATAGTTTTTATTTGACGTTTTGGCTAAACAGCCATTATCAGGTATGAGAAAGGAGTGCACAGAATTCGAAAGTTGATTTATTTTACGCGAGATCAGTTAACAATATTTTGCGAAATTACATTTTTGAATTATGAAAAGGTGCATTTTTCGCAAACCTAAGTAATCGAGCCTCAGAAGGAGTACTTAGTTCTAGCTCGATTTAGTGATAGAAGTATCTGGAATTATACAAACACATATCAATGTCATATTGTCACATTTTTAAGTCATATTGGGATCAAACTTGATCATGTCTTTCACATTTTCAAAATAGCTTACCCTGACAATTTTTCTACAATTTTAACAAAATTGGAGGACGTGAGTCTTAATCATCATACACAAGAAGGAACAGTTTTTTCATGTAGAATAATACTAAAGATAAGATTTAACCTTCTCACACCCTTGACTATCTGAAGGCAAAACAATTTTCGGGAGTCAAATGGCGCAAAAATAACATTGTCACAGACCTAAGATTAAAATATGTCATACAATATGCAATTTTCTTCCTAAGAATATTGTTGAAAATTTAATCCGATAAGCCGTCCGAAAGTTATTTTTTCCTATTTTTTTTACGACTTTCGACAAAATTTCTTTTGGAATTAATTGTGTGAAAACGATACATGATATTAAAATTCTGAGAAAGACAGTTTTAGGAAAGTTTTTGAGAATAATTTTGATATAAGTTTATTTTTATGCAGATTCTATACGGAGAATAATTTTTTCACAGGTGATTTTTAAGAAAGTCAAAATAATGAAAAAAAAATATTTTTCGAAAAATTATTTGTCGGAAGAATTGAACAACAATTTAACTCAAATGAAACCGACACAGACAGCTCAATCAAGTGTTTAACTTGAGGAGTTACTGATTTTGAGTTTTCAACTGATAAGCAATATTTTTCACATTTTACTGCATATATTTTGACGCGCGGCGATATGGATAATTGTTTTGTAAGCGATCGAGGTATCATATTTCAAATCTGAGACCAGCTATGAATAGCTAGAGTTTCACTTGTTAATTTGTAATTTATATGTCATTTTAAAAAATGTATGGTTTTTCAAGAAATACAAGGTGAGTGAACCACTCTTTTCTTTCGCAGTTACTAAGTATCTAATGCAAAAACTTCGAAATTTGAAAATGTAACGTGTTATTCACTTAATTCAATTCTTGATCTTGATCAGTGACAAATAAGTAAATTGATATCTTTTCCAGTTTTCTCGTGATAAGCGCTCAAAGAAGTGCTTTCATATAGGCTCTTGGGTGTGAGGCGAAGTTCTCGCTTCTGGGTGTGAGGAGGTTAAGGTACTTAAACTGGATGAGTGAAAAAAATTAATCAAGTAAGATCGTTTGGTTGGAAAAACTAGCAGATATCATTCTTGGTTTTTTTTCGAGTCGAAAATCATTTTATCAGAAGCTGACTCGACATAAAATTTGAACCAATAAGCGAAAAAAATTAAAATACTTTTTTATCTGAATCACTGATTTTGAAAAATTTCGACAAAAGTGTCCGCGAACATTTTTCGCAACATTTTCGAAAGATTCAAAAGGGGCTTAAGTCTTTCAAAACGCTCTGTGCGTCCTGATATAAATTATTCAAAATTAAAAAAATGTCTTTGAATTATGTTTAAACCATGTTTTAAGCCATAATTTGAGTTGCTTGAATCATTTCATGTACAAAATTGAATAAACTTTCACTCAATCGAATTGAAACCAGGCTTCTAACTTTAGATTTGAAAGGATGATTTTCATCATGAACAAATTCTTCAAATTATCGTGTGATCCTAATAATTTAAATTCGAAAGTTCTACGAATCAGAAAACTGCAATCATCAAATCAGATTCATTTTTAAACAGGTCATTTGAAGAACCAGAATTATATTTATTTTAAAAACTCACGGTTCGACTTGTGACGTGTTTTTTCTCAAATTGGAGTTTCTCTGTCTGAAATAGTGTTTAAGAACATAATAAATAAGAATTGATTGATTATTTCTGAGAGAAAAGCAGTTTCTTTAATTTAAATCCTCTTATTTAAAATGACTGACCACATAACAATTAACCAAAAAGTTGCCATTCATTAAAGAAACTGATATTGGCTGACCAGTGACCATAAACCGTTGCACATAAAATAATTATTTTTTATGGCTGTCAGGCAGAGAAATCAAAATTTTTAGGCGATTTCAAACTATCAATAAATATTATATTTCTTATTGCAGAAGCAGAATGAAGTTATGTCAGTGGTGAAAATAATCTATTTTGTCTGAATAAATTTGGATCTTTCCAGATTAAATAATTCTATGGAGTCTTCTTAGGGCTTGTATCAAACGCGTCCGTCTGCGCTAAATGGAAAAAATTCGCTCCAAGCTTTTAAACTGAGGTTCTTCATCTGTGCCCTTTCTGAACAGGTTTTTCAGGCATATCCATGTTACAAACTTCGTATCTTGAGTCGAAAACAAATGTGCCACCACAACATGAATATGTTCCTGTCATGAAAATGTTGTCTGAAATTGAATAAATTAGCTTGACCAGCAAAATTAATGGTTTGAACAATCAAAGCAAAGCTTGAAACGGAAAATTTTATCGGCTTTTGGATCAGTATAACAAAAGTCCTATGATAAGACTTGGAGGATCAAAAACTTTTTTTGCTGCAAATTTTGCTTGTGTCAAATGTCATAAAGTCTAGGTCACTGCAAACTTAAACATAAATATTTTGTCGTTCAGACAACAAAGCTGTTAAGAACATCATGATCAAATCTCCTAAAATCGATATTCCAAAATGATGGTTCAAAATGGTCCAAAACATGTTTTGGAACAACCAATAACCATTAATTCATCGTCAAAAGTTGTTAACTGATAAAAACTATCATGAATGAGAAGTTGTCAAAATTGGAATAAAAAAGATCTGATAAGACCAAATAACCTCATTGGAGAATACGTCCGAAATAAACTTTCGGAAATATTTTTAAGCTCAGCCGACCTGCACTACAAACTAAAATCTGTGGCTCAAAAAAAACATTAACTAACTTAACATTGAAAATCTGCGATGTCACATCTCGCTCACTGGTCAAAAACCAACGCATTGCAACCGATAGGACATAAGGGTTGAAAAATTCTCAAAGTTTGAAAATGATACCGCAAAATTACTTTTTCTCCAATGCAATAAAAGCATAATATTTGTCTCGGTAATTTGAACGATTATTTTTTGAAACTAACGGGACCATTCCAAAATAGCATTTCATTTTTGAAAATCAACATTTTTAAGTTAACGGAAACTATGAATCGTTTTAAACAACTTTTATGAACCACAATTGATCCATCCTTGAGTTATAAATCCGACTATCAATAAAGCTTTAAATGTCAATCGCGACCCTATACGCAAAAATATAATAGTACAAAAAATTTTTTTGATCCGACCAATCGGAACTGCATACGACCGTTTGACACTTGGCGCCGAAAGTTTCATTCATAAACTTATATCCCTTTATCACCTTTTGGTTAGAATGCGTAGCCACTACTCCTTTTAACGTTGTGGCTACGCATTCTAACCAAAAAGTGATAAAGGGATATCACCACTCAGAAAAATTGCAGCCTCAGCATTGATAGCCAAATTGAATTCAAAACCCATTTTTTGGAATCTAGATCGTTTTTTGACCCCAATAACCACAAAATTCTCATTCTAGACGTAAATAGCTTATTTCCGAATATGAATAACACCAGAATCCTCAGTTTTATTTTTAAGAAGGTATTTAAGTCAACAAAAGTATTTTTTAACCCATGTGAGCACAAAAAAACAGTTTCGCTAACGCAATAGAGCCTTAATGATATTCATCTCTTATTATCTGTATATGTATATTCTGCTGATAAAAAAATATTATAAATACCATTGCAACATCCAGTTCTGGTTCCCGAATATTTCTTCCCCTTCCATCCACGGCCACAACATTTGGTCACCGTATCTGATAACTCAATTGTTTCTCCTTAAAAGTTGATGTTAAAGTTATGTTTCAAAAACATTACGTGTGATAAAATATTAATTAATTATTATTCAATTTTATAAATAAATATTAATAAATATCAATTTATTATCATAATGCATTATTATTAATTATCATTATATTTGGATCGTTGTTTTTTGGTAATTTAATTAAATATAAGTTGTATTAGTAGCATGAACGCCTAACTGCAAATCGATAGGTAATTAAGCTTATCAACAAATAAATGTACAGGTTTTATTTTAGATTTGAGGGTGTTTTGCCATCTAATTGATTTTTAAGTTGATTTTCAGTCAAATATTAATGCGATTATTTAGTCAGACGGCAAAGTGCCTTAAAATCTAAAAAACAACCTGTATATTAATGAAACAGTACAAAATGCAGTTTCAATTACAGAACAACAATTTGAATAATAACTAATACTAATAAAGTTCACGCTGGGATTCGCTATAACAACTTGATGCAATAGCTTAGTGACAAAGGCGTTTGATTTATAAGCGAATGGTCGAACGTTCAAGTCCATTAGGTAATTCTTATTTTTATTTTAAATTACTAGCGTATTTAAAGTATAAATTTTATACTGTATTTTTGTAACATTAAGAGCTAGAAAAAATAGGAAACAATAATGAAAAACGTTGGCTGGAAACTATTTTGGTAATAAATACTGATTTTGCCTAGCCTTTTTTGCGAATTAACGCACCCTGAAGTTATACGTCCCTTGAAACAACCATCCGTCGCCGACTTCGCCGCGGCTCCGAAAGTGAGTTAATGACCAAAACTTCAGGGTCCGAGTTAATCATCTTCTAATAGTATCAATTGATTATAATCGATTTTAAAATTGAATATATTAATTATATGTAACGTATATTAATTATATAAATTATATTAATATTATTAATATTATTATATTATAATTATATAATATATATTATAATTATTATAATTATATCTAATATTATAATATATAATAGTATTAATTATATAATTATTATAATTTTATAATCTATGATTAATTATTATTAATATCCTAATTATATTAAGTATATAATTATTATAAAATATTATTAATATTATTAATAATTATTAATTATTATTAAATTATATAAAATTAATTATAATATATTATATTATTAATTAGTTAAATTATTATTATTATTATTAATATTATAAATTAATTTATTTATTATTTTTAAATTATAATGATATAATTATATAATGATTATAATGATTATTAATTATTATAATATATATATATAATTATTTTAATTATTATAATTATATAATTAATTATTCATTATATTAATTATATTAATATTATTAATAATATTTAATAGTAATTATGAGTGACTATTCGTGAATATCAATATTTTACTTAATCATATTCGTTATTTTAATTAATTGATAATCCCAATATCAGACATCAAGTACCTCTCGCAAACAATTAATGGTATGGATCAAATAACGGTATCAATACAGCATTTTTAAACTTTTTATCATATAATTCTTTGTCTCCACAACTTGAATATTTTTTTGCTGTGGTAGTCCACACCACCACAACAAGTAGAACCTTCAATTTCAAGTGTATTTTGATGTCCACAAACAAATTTTTTGGATCTAGTATAAACTTTTTCTTCACAACATCTTGTTTTCTATTGAAATATTGAACTCCATTGCAGCAATTTGATCCTTTTTCACGGGAAGAGATTCTAATATTGATATAAACGAAGAAATATTGACACAGTCGGTAAAACATTAAACAGTATTTTGACAAAATAAACTTTGTAGTTCATCAATACCGCGTGCGTGAAAGTGGCGCTCGAAATTGCGCCTAGAGTAGAAACCAAACTCGCTTTGTTATCAAAACACAATCAATCGGCGTGAACTGATGACGCACGCAATTCAAAAAATTCGATTTGTTACAAAAAACCCCTATAAAAAACCCATACAATTCGTTTTTGTTTCGACGCCCACTCGGAGAAACATACGCAGTAAAACCGCATCAATACAATTTCATAATCGACTCCATACACATATTTAAATAATGTAGTACTTATAAATATATAAATATTTATTTATGCAACGTTCGATATTTCATCTGTCAAAGCTTAAGTAATAAACTTTGTGGAGTACAGAAGTCCTTCATAATACATCTACCACTGATAATATATGAATTAGGAAAATCCGGGTACTTTTACATTATGTTATAATAAGCTTAAACAAGCTTACGCAGAACCTAGCTTAATGTATCTTTGAAAATATTCCTGAATTCATAATAGCTTCAAGACGTAAGTCAACAAACAAGAATTTGTCTCGATTTGTTATCCGTTAATAATTAGTAACAATTGATATTTAATGCACCGCGGAAAAATCAAGTTTCTGATTTTAAAAGAATCTCTTCGCCAAGTTGTAAACTCGCAACTTGGGTCCCGCAGTCAGTAAGAAAAATAATACTTCATCTTAAGGAGTCAGATTTTGCTTGCTGCAACCAAAATATATTCTTTATTTAAGATTTTTTTCTAAAAAATATAAAAAAAGTTGCAACGAAACCAGGGTATCTGTAATCTGTCCAAACACTGTCCAGCAAAAGTTTTTTATCAAAATTTGAAAATAAATATTTCCTGTTTTTAGCGTTAATCAAAATTATTGGAATTTCAGAAATTCAAAATAACCATTTACTGAACTAAACAATTGATAAAATTACGTTTCGATAGTTAAGTTCATGCTTTGAGATTCTTAAATAAGCTTTTACGTTTTCGGTACTTCTGAAGCGTTAATAAGCAAAACATTTTGAAATATATATGAAAACCTCGTACGTGTTTTTTGATAAAAAATTCAACGAGAATGCTCCGATCCTAAAACCTCACAAGCCGTGATTAAAAACATGATATCACCCTTTATTTTAAAGCTCGTAACGAAGCCTGCCGTTCCGGAGTTCCGTGCAATCATTGGATCTATAGATGTCCATTTGAGGAGAAACCTACGCCAACAAATGCAAAATTAAGTTCATGAGCTTAAATCGGCAAGTCAAAAATGAACAACTTAATCATATATTGCTTTCCAGAACAATATGTATAGGGACATTTTCGATCAAATTAAATTATTTCAGATAATGAAATAACAAGATTATATTTGTTGGTAAAAACAGTTAACACGGTGGTTTTCGAAAAGTTCCGCATCAGTGATTTTCAGTCGAAAAATATTTTAATATCAATTTGTCGTATAAAACAATTTCTTCTTTCGCATACCTGAAGTGATTAATTGAATAGAACACTTTTGCAAATGATATGCAGGTAAACAATGCCAACTTGCTATCTGGGCTAAATGGTTGAGGTAATAAATAAAAAAATGTATTCGTGACAACTAGGCTCGATCACAAAATTGATATTTTAGCCACAACTGATTGTGAACCAAATAAGGAGAACTCGGCTTTAAGAGATTCATTGGAGCACCAAGTTCGTCAAAGTTATAGCCTTAATGCTAACCGAGGTTAATTTCAACAAAATTAAAAATAAACAGGTCTTAAAAATGCCCTCAAGCTTGAGGACTACTAACAAATTAGAAAATATGTCATGGTTTCCGAAGCTTTAATTGTGGATCAAATAAAAGAACTTTGTCTGTGAAAATATAATTTTAATGATAACATTTTGTTGTTCAAAATAATCATTGACCCATTCAGGTCCAAATTTGTAGCATTATACGTCCATTAAGAATTACATTTTGTGGTTGCTTATTGATATATAAAATATTGCGGGAATCTTTAGCTGTTACGTTGTGTTCGCGTTTGATCAAGTATCTGCCAATGACAGACATACCGAAATAGTCAACCATCGTGAGCAATGGAATTTCAGAAATAGGACCTGTGAAAACGGTCAAACGCACCGTGAAACAAAAGCCAAAAAATAAACTTTTTAGAATACAAGCAAATAACGTCACTGATGTCCACAGCAAACATGCAGTCCAGTCAATAGTCTTCAAATAATTAAGTCCCTCGTCACTTTTAACCGATACATGATGGAGAAAGTATTGACATAAAACGCATATATTCTCGTTTTGTCATCGTATCCCTCANTTTTAATTATTGATAATACAAATATAGACAATAAGTTTACCTCCGCAACAATAATGTGTATTTGGATCAAATACGGTATCAATACAGCACTTTTTAAAACTTTTATCATATAATTCTTTGTCTCCACAACATTTGATATTTTTTTTTGCTGGTGTAGTCACACCACCACAACAAGTAGAACCTTCAATTTCAAGTGTTATTTTGTTTCCACAACAAGATTTTTTGGATCTTAGTATAACTTTTTCTTCACAACAATCTTGTTTTCTATTGAAATATTGAACTCCATTGCAGCATTTTGATCCTTTTCCACGGGAATGGATTCTAATATTATATTAAACGAGAAATATTGACAAGCCGGTAAAACATTAAACAGTATTTTTGACAAAATAAACTTTGTTAGTTCATCAAATACCGCGTGAGTCTGAAGTGGCGTCGAAATTCGCGCCAGATAGAAAACCAAACTCGCTTTGTTATCAAACACAATCAATCGGGCGTGAACTGATGACGCACGCAATTCATA
>SCLH01000318.1:190957-222056 GCA_004367855.1 Oikopleura vanhoeffeni | reverse complement strand
ATTTTTAAGCTTATTTCTGTTTAATCTTGAAAATGATAATAAATCGAAACTAGTAGAAAAATGTGGTATTATTGGAACTTATAATATGAAATATTTTATTTATGCAACGTTTCGATATTTCATCTTCATGCTCATAATAAACTTGTGAGTACAGAAAGTCTTCATAACACAATCTACACTTATAATATATGTTAATTTCAGGAAAATCCGGGTTACTTTTACATTATGTTATAATAAGCTTAACAAAAGCTTACCAGAACCTAGCTTATGATCTTTGAAAATATTCTGAATTCATAATACTCAAGAACGTTACATCAAACAAACAAAAATTTGTTCTTGATTTGTTATCTTTAATAATTTATTTAACAATTTGATCTTTAATGACCGGAAAATGAGTTTCTTGATTTTAAAAAAATCTTCGCCAAGTTGTGACTCGCGACTTCGGGTCGCGAGTCAGTAAGGAAAAAAAAACATTCTTCATTCTTTAAGGAGGTCAGAAAAATATGAAAAAAAAGTTGAAACAAACCAGTGGTATTTATATCGTCAAACACTGTCAGCAAAGTTTTTTAATCAATTTGAAAATATTTGTTCCTGGTTTTTAGCGGTTTATTCAAAATTATTGGAATTTCAGAAATTCAAAATACCATTTACTGGAACTAAACAATGATAAAATTACGTTTCGATAGTAAAATCAGCTTTTGAGATTCTTAAAATAAGCTTTTACGGTTTTCGGTAATTCTGAAGCGAATTAAGCAAAACATTTGAAATAAATAGTGAAAACCTTCGTACGTTTTTTTGATAAAAAATCAACAAGAATTCTTCGATCCTAAAACCTCACAATATCTGTTTTAAAAACATGATATCACCTTATTTTAAAGCTCGTAACGAGCTGCTTGTTCCGGATTGTTCGTGCAATCATTGATCTATAATTTGATTTGAGGATGTGAGATTTGTTCTCAAATTTCATATTATATCGGAAACTTATATTTGATTTTATCATGACTGGTACCTTCTTACTAACCTGCGCCAATCAAAATGCTGAAATTAAGCCATAAGCTTAAATCGCAAGCAAAAATGAAACAAACTTAATCATATATGCTTTCAGAACAATATTATCGGGACATTTCGATCAAATTAATTATTTTCAGATAATGAAAAATAACAAATTATATTGTTGGTAAAAACAGTTAACACGGTGGTTTTCGAAACGGTTCCGCATTATGATTTTCGTCGAAAAATATTTTAATATCAATTTGTCGATAAAACATTTTTTCTCATAACCTGAAGTTGATTAATTGAATAGAACACTTTTGCAAATGATATGTAGGTAAACAATGCATACTTGGCTATCTGGCTAACTATGGTTGAGTGTAATAATAAAAAAAATTCTTGTGACAAGGTCGATCAACAAAATTTGATATTCTAACCAAAACTTGATTGTGAACCCAATAATGAGAACTTCGCTTTCATGAGTGCATTGGAGCAACCAAGTTCGTCAAAGTTATAGCCTTAATGCTAACCGGTTTAATTTCAACAAATTAACAATAAACAGGTCTAAAAATCGCCTCAAGCTTGAGGACTACTAACAAATTAAAAAATATGTCATGGTTTCTCGAAGATTTAATTGTTGGATCAAATAAAAGACTTTGTTCTGTGAAAAACATAATTTTAATGATAACATTTTTAGTTCAAAATAGGTTCATTTGACATTCAGGTCAATTTTTGTAGCATTATACTCATTAAAAATTATTTTGGTTGCTTATTGATATACAAAATATCTGGATCTTTAGGCTGTTACTTTTGTGTTCGCGTTTGATCAGTATTCTGCCAATACGAGCACCGAATATCACATCTGTGAGCAATTAAAGTTTCAGAAATAGGACCGTGAAACCGGTCAAACGCGACCGTGAAACTTAAAGCCAAAAAAAAACTTTTTTAGATACAATCAAATAACTCACTGATGTCCACAGCAAACATGCAGTCCAGTCAGATAGTCTTCAAATAATAATTTTCCCTCTTCACTTTTAACCGAACATGAGGAGAAAGTATTGACATAAAACGGCATATATTCTCGTTTTGTCATCGTATCTTCAGTCGTTGAGATAGAACTAGGTGTTGTCTTTGGTTTTATCCATTTTTTTGTTGTCTTTTGAGTTATCGTATACGGATTCGGTAGAGGATCCATTTTTGGGCTTGCGGGTTCACATGCTCCAGGAACTAATTTGAGGTCATCAAACGCAATATCAGATTGGTAGCTGAACATAAATGTTAAGAGCGTTTTTTTATGACTGTATTTACAATCTCATAGACGATATATTTCGAACATTTCTAACTCAGGAAGCTTTCAATATACTGACTTGCACAAATGTGAAACGTGAAGATTAAAATATATAAAAGATGACATATCCTGTACGGACGTAATTTGTTAAATTTCGAGACAGGTAAAATCTTTCTTGGGTGTGTAAAGTTTATTGTGTTATTCAATGTAGCGTGGGGAGTGAAGTGGCGCGAGAGATGACAAGAGGGATGATCACGTGGGGAGCCACTCTTCACTGAATACCACAATAAACCATACACACCCAAGAAAGATTTAACCTGTCTCGAAATTTAACAAATTACTTCCATACAGGATATACAATAGCTGAAATTATTGAAATTCGCACTGATTTTGTAAAATTTTTGTATCCGCTGAAACATAATTTGTTATCCTAGTATCATCTTATTAAAAAAGCGTTTATGAATAATTAAATAATGATTTTCTATTCAATGTGTTCTTATGAAAATCTTTCTAAGGAAATTAAATTTGATTTGTGCCAACGGAAGCACTAACATTTTTTTGAAAGCCCTCAACTTATACGCATCAGACGCATCGCATTTGAAATCACTGAGAAATTTTTATTAATTCTTCCATATCTTATTTTATGGGCTGGAAACAACCCAAAAACTTGAATATCTCTAAAGCTAATAAATGTTGTTTAGATAATTCGAAATAATAAACATACCGCAAATCACGAGAAAACTTCAAAAAAACTTTTTAATATATGATCTTTAAACACTCACCGCACGAATCATTATTTTATCAGACATAATATTATAGAGTTTTAAAGTTTCACATGTTTTCGGTTAAAAAAATCAACTTTACGTTGTTATCTCAAAATAAATAATTTGATTCAAAATTCCGCGTAATAAGTATTTAAACCACAAAAACTGGCATGTTTACTATAATCAGATTGGAATAAGAATGTTTTACAAAATAACCTTAAAAATAACTTTTTTCGAGCCAAACATGAACGATGACTAAATTCCAATTCCTTTATTCTTCACGAAAATTTTTTTCGAAAAAAATACAAAGTTATACGACAAGTCTTTTTTGTTGACGGATTTTTCACTATTGATGAAGTTGATATGAAGTTGACTATAAAAATTTTCAAATGTATTTGATATGTGATTTTGGAAACATTAGTGACTTTTGTTTAACTCAAACATCACCTGAGACCTCTATACGCAAGCAATTCCAGGAAACCCATTTGCCTTGGTTGATAACTTCGTGGTCTTCTAATCGTAACTTGCTTAAACAAACATTGATAGATAAAACAATATTCAAATCTTACCAGCGAGGTAATTACCTACATGTTAAGTAAATAGCTGATCTGGCCCGCTTCTTTAATGTGACAACAAGCCATCAAATAAATTCAACTCAACTCAAAAAAAAAGATATTTATTTGATATGGATAATTTTTTGACTCCAAAAAATTTCATTAATTTATTGAAACGTTCACAATCTTATTGTTCAGAAAGCTGCCATGAAATAATTTATAATAAAGTTTGGCGACAATAAATTCTCGATCAAATAAAACTGCAACCAATCGCAGCGTTTCTCCAATTATCCTTTTGGAAATTGGAACAAAATTGTTTGAGGGAGTCACTAACGGAGGCCCTATTTAGTAAAAACCTAATTTTTGCTGCATTCACAACTTTGTAATCGGTTTGCTTCCGTTAAAATTCGAAAAAATCTGATTAATGCTGTATATTTTGAACGCCTTCATCGATGACTTCAATTTTTGCAATTGAATTTCACGGACCAATATAAAAATCTCGAAATAAATTTTATAAATATTTCTTAGATGGTTAAATCGCAAAAATTATGTGGTACCTGAACTTTGATCATGTGTTGATCAAACACTCAATAAATTATCGAAGAAAAAATTCAAATTTTTACTGTGGTATCGATTTCGAAAAAGGGGTATTTTCCAAAAAATTTGATAACGGTGCTCCAAATAAAATAAATGGAATGCTTAATATACCGAAAGCAGCAAATTAAACGTATTAATTTTTTCAATTTTGAGCAAATAGACCGCAAAAAAAATTTCGATTCTATATTTTTTTTAGAAAAACACATAATTAGTGAGTGTACAAGCATAACATTCTGATATCTTCTCGCTGTATGAAATTGATATAAAGAAGCCACAAATGGACACTTTGAACCAGTTTTAAGCATCGTAGCTACAATCGTTCCGTCACAGAAAAAGAATTAGCTTTTTTTTGTTGAAAAAATTCAGACAATTATCTACAATATTATTAAATTTTAAAATCGTTTATCTTTTCCCTATCTGACTACAGATGTTTAAGAAACAGTGAAACACGTTTTTAATTCTGTAAAACTAAACAATAAAAATCACAAAACGTTGACATCAATATAATCGTCCTGTCATTATTTTATATATTCATAGAAAAATGGTGATTCGTCAATTTTGTTTTTAAGCCGTGATCTTTGTTTCTGGAATTATTGACGAAAATACTTGTGTGACTGATTTTTATCAAATCTATAATAATATGACATTATATTCACTGGTGCTGTCTAATTTGAAAATATAAATTAAAAATATTTTAAACCACGGACATAATTTTTGCATGGCAAAAGTTTATTAAAATTCGTGTTAATATTTTATGTTGAATGACTGTGCAGATACAATGAAAATGAAAACTTGGCTTTATTTAAGTTATCAAACCAAAAATTAAGTGAATTTTCACTTGAAGGCAATATTTTTTAATCCGGATTATTTCAGAAACAAATAAGTATTTTTTCGCCATTTTTATTTTCTTGTTGACTTTCGACTTAGTACTTGTGATTAAAATTTGGACCACACACTTTGAGAGACATTTTTCCCAATAGTTAAATCGAATTAACTATGATATATTTCTCTATTCCGAGATGGACAAAAATGAAATTAGGAAAAAATGAGTTCAATAGACTATGTGAAAAGTTACCTTCGACGACATGTCGCGACACTTGAGTTCTTTATTAGATCAAAAGTCTTACGAAAAATGGTACGAAAAACCTTATTGATCTTAAATTGTAGTTTTTTTTTGTTATTTTTTGTGATATTTATTAAAATTATACGAGAGTCATGAAAGTATACCAAATGAGAGTTTCAAGATAAAAAATTTCTGCATTTTCAACTGAAATAATTTGATCACTCAAATTCAAAGCTTTGTAGGGGTCTCAAATTAAATAAAATGTGCAGACGGTACTTACCTCGTAGAGCCAATGAGTGTTTGTTTTTGAAACGCTGCCTTGATGCTTTATCAATGATTCGAGATCCACAACTCCGTCCAATATCAGGGATATTTCAAATTTATAAACATGTGTGCCATAAGAAAGATACCATAAACTAAAGCAATATTCCTTAAAACAACTTTAACTGCCACATATAGTTTTATTGAGCTTAACCCTTGTAAGCACAGACCCACAATTGTGGCTCAAGCATACCTAAAATCATTCAAAAAAAGCAAAAAACGGGATCGTAGAATCTTTTCTTTTGAACAAATTATAAAGAATTTTGATTCGGTTCCCAAAAAATAATTGAAAATTTTTTCGAATGTTTGGTTCCAGTATGTATTAGGATTTTTCGCCTAAGTTTGACTTCGTCAAAAATTATTTCGGAACTAGACATTTAATACAAAAGTGAGATTAGCCAGTTTTTAGGAAAGTGTTTTTGTGCATGTAACAGTTGGAATACAAGTTTATCAAAATTTTTCAACCTCATGTTTCCCATGAAAAAATTTAATTCATTATACTGTCTGCCACTCGCGTCGATACGCGAAATATTGAACGCGGTCGAGCCGAATTAGTTCCGATTCTCTGCGACGTTCAAGAAACTGTTTTTGGCACACTGTAGAAGTGAATTTAAGCGGATCAAAAATTGTCCTGAGTTGTTCTTTATAACTTTATTTACTGGAATGTTAAAAAAAATGTAAGTATCTTTCTTTTTATAGGGAGAATTAAATTTTTCATCAAAAATCATTATTTTTCAATCAAATTTCGACATATTTATAAATTATTTTTCATTTATGAGATATAAATCAAAGAAAAAACATTTGACGTAGGTCAGATATTTGTGCATCGTTTACGACAGAAATACATTATGTGAAGACACTGTGATCGGCTATAACGTGATTGTGTGTACCTTTGCTTTACTCACTTTATTTTCTAGATCTAAAATTGAATTCCTTAATATAAATGTCGTATGCAGAAAAATTACCTTTCAATTTCCTTATGCAGAAAAAATTGAAATTCAACTGCCTAAGTTTCTGCTAACAAACATTCGAAGTAGAGCCACATTGTGGTCTGGTGCCTTGGCGGAACGTTTTTTTATGCTCACATGGTTACTTTTTTTCTAAGAAGTAAATTTGAGAATGGTACAATTGGGTTCATGTTTTAACTTTTTAAGAGAACCGTTAGTAAAATTTAAGAGTAATTTTATTAAATATTTAATAAACAATAGGTCTGTTCAGACTTCTAATTCATTTATGTCTCAATCAATCTTTGCTTTTTAAGTGTTCAAAATGAACATTTTTTGCTTTACGACTTTATCCTTTTGATTTGTTTCAAATCCCGAACAGAGATTTCAAGACTCTTATCAAATAGCCGTCGCCCTATTTGGACTGTATGGGTAAATAATCTTATTTGATACTTCATTAATCATATGTTAAATATGTATATTTGTCAAGAATTTTGATGATTTTTTTATAATTCGTACCTCATAAGCAGAAATATCAAAAGAAGGTGATTTCATTTTTGCGCTGACCAAGAATCTTTTGTATAATGTATGAAGCACTAAAAATTTTCCTTCTGGATTTTGAAGTGTGTGGTCGAAAGCTGGCCCTGTTTTTGGAGAGGAAGACGGCCCTTGTCTGACGAAAAACTCAGTATACTAAAATAAAATGTTGAATTATTATTTATAAAGATGGTTTTATTGATATCGTTTTAGAATTGTATTTAATTTCAAAATAACTCTCAAACAGAGAACATTATTATTGTTTCAATCAACGTCAGATATTCCCCTTTTCACACTTTGTCTGAAATTTGTTTCGTGATTAGTAAACGTATCGTGCTATTAAGATAGAGGAACCAAATCTGAGGCACACTGTGTAAGGCCGTTTGAAAATGGTTTTCATGAATTTCTAAAGAATTGTTTTGATTTATGGATATGAGTCTTCATTGAAGGCTTTTGTATTTGCATCACATAGTCATGGGTTTCCTTTCCAAGAATTTTCAGAATTGGTTAGTTGCTGTAACTTTCCCTCGTTGGGGAAATCAGAAATACCAATTTTTTACAACACTTTCAAAATGTGGGTCTATTCACATGAATCAAGTGCTAAGAGAATTTTTCATAAAATTAAAGCCGAAAGTAAGCTTCAGTACTGAAATTTAGAGAGTTATGTCAAATAATTCTCAAAGAATCTGGAAAATTTTGAAATTATGTGAAATTCAAATTGTGGATCAATACGAATAATTAAGGCGCGATTTTTAGTAAGCAAATAAACCCAACTAATTAAAGCGAAGTTATAACAAAAATTATTATGTTTAATTTAAAACCAGCCAATAATGGAGTTTGCTGTCACCGAAAAGCTTAGTGAAAATATTAGAAACTATGAATTATCTTTTTTTAATGACCCTTATTTCTCCTGTAGAAGAATTATTATGAAGATTAATTTTTAGCGTTTCTCTTATTTGTTGGAAACTTGACAAACCCTTTTTTTTAAGAATGGTTGAGGAAAATTTATTAGGCAATTTAAGAGAATCTTCCTTACTCTTCCTTAAATTATCTCGAAAAAAAAGCAAACAGTAAAAAATTGAAAATATTAAATATTGTGTATTCAGAATTGAAATTTTCACAAAAAAAAGCAGAATACTTTCGCATGGTTTGTCTTGAACTTTCGGAATGATGCAGCGTCATTGATGCTGCACTTCTACTGTAATATGATTACTAGATCTACAAATTGTTCGTATCACTTATTAAGCAAAATAGCGGAGACTCTCCGCCGGAGAGTCTAATGAACACTCTTAATCTTGATAATCAACTTTAATTAAAAACTCAAACTTCAATCAGCTTAACTCAGATGTCCTTGCATTGCATGTTTTATTGACCTTTTTGCAATATTTGAATAGAGGCTCCTGAATTGCTCAATTTCAAAACTCTCTTTGTGCAATCATTATGATTTCAATTTTTGCGACAATTTTAAGGGGTTGTCATGTCTTTTGCAGAGGTATTTCAGGGAAATCTGAACCTTCAGCAATAATTCCAGAAATGCTTATTTGTAGACCTAGCCCTAATCTTGTAAAATCAAAGATCAAACTTAAATTTCTGTTTGATTAGCTGATTTTATCTGAAACGTACAAAACTTTATATACATAGCATTTGAACTCGTGAAGTGGTATTTCAAGACTCCTTACTACCCGAAAATGAACTTTTTCAGAAAGTGGTCTTTTTTGTTTGCAGTTTTATTTTCATTTTTGAAGCGTAGTTTAAATTTAAATCAAAATATAATTTTGTTCGACTATAATTAAATTTTGTGACTACGCTGCCTCTGAAGGATAACTAAGACGTCGAGACAAAAATCTTTGAGTTCAATTAAATAAACGAGTGTCTGTCCTTTGTAGAGATAGGAATCGTAAAACCGGATTTTCAAAAATGAGGTGGACCACACTGGCCCGGTCAGTTACGTTTTGAAAACCTATTATGTTAAAGCTTAATTAATTCTTTTTTGAGATCACAAGCGCTATGAATATTTCCGTAATTTTTTGAAGTTAAGTTTTGTCGATACTTTCAATTTTGTCATTATAAAAAAGTCCAAACGTCAGGGCGAAGATTCAGTTTTAATCTAATCAAGAGAAAATTTTTGAACGTCATTTCTGGCAGAAGTGACTATCAGTACTTTCAACTTTGACCCTATTGACTGGAATATTTCATTTCTGGTGGTTTGATATAATTTATTTTTTACATTTAGCGTGAAACAGACTAGAAAACTACCTTTTTCGTCAATTTCGTGTTGACTACCCCAATAAATGTTAATATAAGAAAAAATTGATAATCATTCGATACATTTTAACTTCATGGATTGATTTTTTAAACGTTATGAGAACCTTGATCATTTGATTTTCATCATTTTGATCCAATTAACGACATAAATTTATAATACTACAAGTTATTGACCTGATAAACTAGAAATTTATTGATTTAAATTATTTCGCGTTCTTCTCAGAATTAAATTCAAAATGACTCGAAAACATTTGAATTGCAGAGAACTTTTATTCGATCTTTTAAAGTTCTTATTATTTGAATATAATTTATTCAAATGAGATTTATATCGAAGATATTGAATTGTGTGTTCTAAATGTGTTCAAACCTCTTTTTGTACTTGTGTAACACAAGTTGTGTTGCCTTCACTTTTTATCACAATGAATTTCCAGTGATAACGTTTACACAGGGATTTCCACTCTGAATGAGGACTGTGAGCTCGATTCTAGTTTTCCAAAATGCTTGAATACGATTGGCCAAAATAAAAATTATTTTTGCATCATAATATTGATTTCAGCTTATCAGCTGACAGCATTATTTCCCACAAATATATTCACATTTAATCGGGTAAAATTATTTAGTTGGTGTTATAGGCAATCTATATATTCTGAACGACAAATGCTCTGTACAAAATAAAACGATTATTTATTGTGATATGTTAAGTCAAATAAATTTGAGGATCTTAACCAAATGATCGTGGTTATTTGAAAATGCGGAATTCGAAAATTTAATTTGATCAAGTGCTACTATTGAGCGTACTTTGTTGTATCCATCAAATAGTCTTGATCTATCAAACTCAAGATCTTCATTCTGAATGAATAAACCGATAATGATCGAAATCAGTTTATCATTTATAAATGAACTTCAGGCTCTAGCGCCTTTAACTTGTTAGCTTTGGTTAATCCTGAACGTGAAGTAACTCACGCTTGATATGGCATTAACAATTTTGCCCATTTTGAGAAAATTGTAAGATTTTACCGCATGTTTAATTCAATTTAGACGGGTCAGACTTCATTATAGTGATTCATTCTTGAAAAATAATATTTTGACTTATTTTTCGAATTTTTTCCGTTTGTATAATTTCAAAAGGCAAAAAATAAAATAAATTAAGTTGTAAAACTGACGGTATCATTGGTTCTGATTGGTTCAAACTGAAACTAATCGGCAGTTAGCTATATGTGAACTGTGAGTCAAAAAATCAAACTGTTGATGTTTTTCTATCATTTTTGTTCTAATAATTATAGCACTAACGTGCTAGTATACGTTGCGACAAGTTCCCGTTCAATTTTGATACGACTTCACAAAAAAAAATATTAGATGTATTTCTAACGAGGAAATGAACTGTCCTAAAATTTTTTGAATTTCAAGATAAATATTTCAATAATAAATTTTTTTTTTGGACCAGTTTCTTTTATGTTAATTCGGGTTTTTTACAAATTTCGTGAAATTTGCTGTTCTTTTTTTGTTTTGTTTTGTGACATTTCCTCGTATTAAAAATAATCTAAAGAAAAAAAAAGGAAATTTTCTTTTAAAAGATGCAAATTTTCAAAATGAAAATTAATTGCTTAAATCGCAACTTACTTTTGAAGGCATATAATCGGATGTCTGTGTGAAATCATAATTTATCCACCCAGGGCACCATCCTTCTTCCCAGGTGCAATAAAAGGCAACATTATTGGAAAAACTCTGTTCAACTCTCTGTGCACAAATTATAGAACTTAATAAAATATGTTTTTTAAGCATTTTCTCATCAATTTATGGTTCATTACACACATTCTAAGAACATTTTACTATGACGATCTTTGGCGCTATCAAAAATCTAGGTACCATCCACTCGTATTAGCCCATATTTAATTCGATTGTTTTTGGGGGTTTTCAATTCAACTGCAAGAAAAACTGAGAAATTTGTACGAGTCGTGTACCGAGTGTGGTGAATTTATGTTTATTGTATAAATAAGACTAATAAGTAGTTAATTAGTATGAAAAATATTTCAATTAAAAATATTATTGTCGAATTAGGTCGAAAGAAATAGTTTGAAGATCAAGCAGTAAATCATGAGTCGCAAAGTAACAAACGTATTTTTCATTTATTATTCGAACAATTTTCAACCAATACGTTTTCAAGGCACTTTATTAAAATCAATCTGAGTGTCCGCATTAATTTTAGTAAGGACCTTATTGTCAATTTCAGAAACAATTGTGATTAATTAATATGGGTTAAGGTTTTTATTGCCAAAAACCCTCATTTTAACGGTTCAAAAGGTATGGGGTCACTCTTCCCGTTTTTGTGCAGGAACTCACTTTTGGCAAGTTTCGTTAATTTTATTAGCAGAAACTCGCTGTTTGGCGAGTTCCGATTTTAATTTTTTGAACTGGAACCCGCTGGTTGGCGAGTTTAATTTTTTTTTAATTTCTTGTTCTCCAACGTATACACTGGATATCAGTTAACATAATCCTCAATCTGATACTTTCATCATAGAGTCACAACTGAAATNCTATTGAAAAAATGAGTAATCTTGTAACATAGGAAATTGGTCTGAATTTGAATCTGAACGAGCATTTTTTGTTAATTTTTGCCTCAGAAGACAAAATTGGTCGAAGTGGACGAAAAATTTTTAAAGCTAATTAAACGTGAGGCTAAAAAAAAACAACCACTGAATTGAAATTCATACAGTGGCAGAATTACTGGTCGTGGATGAGAACTCAATTGTAA
Source organism: Oikopleura vanhoeffeni (assembly GCA_004367855.1). Classification (NCBI taxonomy): domain Eukaryota; kingdom Metazoa; phylum Chordata; class Appendicularia; order Copelata; family Oikopleuridae; genus Oikopleura; species Oikopleura vanhoeffeni. The sequence continues at coordinate 209,981 of SCLH01000318.1, read as the reverse complement.
TTGTGACTCAGAAATGTTTTTTATCAGAATGGTATCGCCGATGGACTCCAAAATCATAATACTAAACCACTTTTAACACGCCACGGTGACAATTATTATAATATGCCAAGTGAACAAATTGAAATGTGCAAAAATTATTGGTAGTTCTCTTTACTAGTATATATTTCAAAACTCTTTCTATAATAACAAATTTTTAAAATATGATCTAAGACTTAGTTTGAATCCGTTTAATAACTTTGTTTGGAGTCCAATGTTTTCACAAAAAACCAATAGAGATATTAAAAAGCCATTAATTTCATCTTATCGACAGTTTCTCTCAATTTTTAAAGATTAACAGAACCCTTCTTAGCTTGATGCAATTCAATTATAATGTTCAGCAAGCAACCATCAGAAGACCAGAATTCCATGATGGGCAACAGCCGTTTCGAAATCTTATCGGCTGCCACGAGGACTCAGGTAACATTTTCATTGACCAAAGCTAATTTGGTAGCAATGCTAATGGTCAACAGAATGAAGATAAACTATTGAGTTCTTTGTCTTATAATTTGAACCGGACCTTATTGATGACAAGAGAACAATCTAGCAAGTCATACAAACAGATACACAAGTATATAATAATTTGAGGCACTAACTTAAATTGAATCAAATTCTTTCGATGAACCCAAACCGTTCTGTTTAATGTGTAAATTATTTTTTTAATTGAAAAGGGCTGTCAATGTTAGAATTCGTGCTTATTTGGGCCTAAATTGTATCATATAATATTGTGCATACACACACAAACATTGTAGGGTTTGCGAACATCATATTATTTGTATTTTAAAATGGTATTTCTTTAACGTAAACGTTGACAGACAACGCTCTTAAATATTTTCGAGAATTTATAAAAGATAAATTAAAGGTTTAAAAAAACTTGAGTTACCGAAATTTTAGGAAAACTTTCCAAGATTTAATCAAATTAGAATAACCCAGAATAGAACATACGCAAAATAAGGGTTATAAATAATAGTACCTGTGGATTCTGAAACTCAATCATAGTAATGGTTTTAATTAGCGCACATTGAGGCTAATTACGAAAATATCATTTCGCGCCAAGAGTATGTGCTGATTTTCCGACCAACTTTATTATCATTTTGATGATGCTATGAGCGAACGTTAGTAATAACATTTTTTAAACACAATACTGTCACAAGATAAATATGACAGATTTGTCATTTGAAAAGTTTTTATATTTAGAAAACTGTTCTGATATAGCATGCATGAAATTTATGTCATTTTGATAACAATTGTAATGATTCAAGAAAAACCACGGACCGAATATTAAAAGAAAATGGCTTGAAAAGTATGTCAAAAATAATTTATTGTATAATAAGTAAAAAATTTAAGTTTTGATCAGTTGTTTTTAAATGGCTAAAGAGGATAATCAAATACGCCTTTATAAATATGATTCTGACTTTATCTTTCATACCTAACAGTTGTCCTAGTTACATTCTGGAACATGGTTTTGACGACCTTAAACTCAGTCCCTGGACCTGTTTCATAGAGACACATCCAAAACAGTACCGATTCCTAATCCGACACAACCAACCGTTAAATAAAACCAACTTCAAACCAATTGACGGTCAAACAATTTCATAGACTTTTGATCCTATGCAACGAGAATGGAATCCTTTCAAAGATTTCAATGCTACAGATGTGCTGTCCAAATCCGAAACACCATGTGAAACTACATTTGAGGATTATACAATATACCCATATGGGCTGGAATATTAGTTATATACAAAGTTATATTAGAGTTAGTTAATTACAGTAGTTAATCACCATTTTATTGTGTTAAAAACTAAAAAATTATTTTGCGAGTTCTTTTTTTAGCAAACTAGAATGACTCAAGAGTCAGTCATATGAAATATGAAAACTGGCGAACAACGCTCGTCGGTACACAAGCAAAAGTGTTCGGAATTGTTATAATATTATGATTGCAATCAGCTGCTTAATTCTCGGCTTTTCCTACATTAAGGTCAAAATCATCGAAGCCGATCTTCAGGATATTTCAATTATCGGTTTTATGATATTGTCGATTGCTTTAATTTCATTTATGTTAATTTCACGAGGAATTTGAGATTTTCCTTCAAAAATAATGAAAAGGTCCCACCATAAGGTTGTTCTCTGACGGTTTGATCCGTACTAACAAATTTCAGTAACAGATATCTTCCTGAAAGAATAACTTATAATTTAAGATGGGCAGAGCTTAGCAGTCAATGATCCTTTTTTAAATTCGTGCAAACGTAATATTTTATTTGAAATAAATGCTTTAGCAATGTAAAATAACGATAAACTTTCATTTTCATGATGAAACATCAAGGATCTTTATAAACTTTTCTGATTCGAAGGTTTGAATCGCAACTTGTTCTTAACAAAAACTTTTCTTTAAAATTGTTGTTTGGTGATTTTTATACATGTTTTTCTCAATACACAATTGTAAGTTGGTATCAATTTTTTCAACAGGCGTGACAAATGCAAATGCAAATGTTTTGATATTGTTTGACAATCACTTTGATTAATTTTCCACAAAAATCACAAATTTCGCTCAAATGCATACGTTTTTCAGCAAATACATTCATTCACCCCAACCAATTGCTAAAGATATTCTAAGAACAATTTTGTAAACGGAAAAAAAATATTCAACAAACTTCAAAAAAAGGCGTTCGCTTACTAGATTGGAAATTTTTTAGAATTGGATTCATCACGTCGAACTAATGGTCAAAATGCGCAATTGGACACAATATTTTAATCGAAAACAGAGTAGTTGTGGAAATGCTCCTATTTTGAAAATCAAAGGAATCTTGTTGTGGGGCGAAGTTATTAAGCCTACTAGCAAACTTTGCTGGCGATGGAATACAGCGACTACAAGTTTGAGAACGAAAAAAGTTGTGGCGATAAACGTCTGTACGATCGGTGATAAAATGATGCTGTTTAATACAGTTTTATGATAGACTACTATTTTTGTTGTGGAGGTAAGAGGTTAAATAGAAATAAGTTAATCATAAAAAAATTAGATATCAACATTAACAAAAAAATATTTTCATTGAATAGTTGACTGGCTGTCATCTCCCAAATACCAATTGAATCATCTTTATATGTGGAATTTTAAATTCAGGTTATAAATTAGGGTTTATAATAAAGAATTTATTTTCTGTTCAAATCAAATTAGTACAATATCCCCATGCACACTTTTGTTTTATAACCGCGGCCCTGATTAAAACGTAGTGTGTTTTAGTTGGGGCCGAATAAGGGATATTCCTTTATCACTTTGGTTAGAATGCGTAGCCATATTCCCTTCAAGGGGTAACATGACGAGGGCTGATTCGACCGTCAGAAGGAAGGAAGCTAATTTGATTGCATTGTCATCTTCGTGGCTGGTTGCTCCAAAAAATATATATAAAAATTTCGATTTCAAAAATCCAAAAATTTTGTATATTGTCAAAGTTATTTTCCTTAACCGCACTGTGCTTTGAAGTAACAACTTTTGTGCTCTAATTTATTGCATTAGAACTGTGAATTCGATCGTGAAAAATAAAAAAATTTCGAAAAAAATACATTCCAAAATATTTCTTCGACCAGAACAGTTCGGGTACCGCGACGGGGGCTGTTCCGAGACTCAGAATATAGACAACATAATTTGCTGCATTCCTTATTTTTATGACCGGTTGGCGAATAAAAACTTAAAAGGATGAATTTCGATTAAAAGTTTTCGAATTTCCAAATTGGAATTTTTTCTAAGTATTTTTTCAGGTAAATTAACTTTTCTCGTAATCTAAACTTGGAATCATGACTATTTTTACAATAATTTAAGTTTGCAACGTACTGAACAAAAATGTATTAAAAAATTATGATTTTTACTCACAAAAAACTTTGAATTTTCTTCAACCCAACCCTATTTTTGACGAATTTGAGGGAAATAAGCTTTAGATGCATCTAAACCTATTATGATGAAAATTGAAACAAAATGATCGTATCTCCTCGCTGAGCACACTTTGAAGAAGTGCTTTAATTTGAAAAATCTGATATTTTCGAACGAAATCGCATGCGTATCATCGAAAATGCGCAAAAACAGACCATTTATTTTTGGAACTTTCCCTTAATCACAAGAAATTGATAACTCAGGGCACGCACGGCTGTAAGCTTACATAATTAAGAGTAATACTGCAAAAAAGAGAAAATTTTTGACCTGAATCCGGAGCTAATAGTTGTAACCGAAAAAATGGAAAAAAATGACGTTTTGGACCTGGTATAGCCGGCGGTTCGTCAACACAAAAAATTTTGTCATCATTTTTGAAAATTTAAAACAAAATTCCAAGAATCGAGTTTTGAAACTCAACACAATTGCGGTTAGCTCAGGACTAACGTGAAAGCAGTAAAACCCGTCGGTTACCCCTTAACGTGTGATTAACGTTGTTGGCTACGCATTCTAACAAAAAGTGATAAAGGATATAGAAGCCGCTGATAATTGATTTTTCAAAAAATGTCAAATAAATTCTTTCCAGGTTAAGCTTGTGGTCATAAAAAAATTAAAGTAGATAATTTTCCTGATTATCGTTCAAAATTTGGATTGTATAATGTTAAAATTTAATAACGAATGCCTAAATGTGTTGCCGCACCACGCTTTGAATCGCGCTTGTGATTGGAATAAACCACTTACAACAAAGTAAGGCACTGTGACAGTTATAATAACGTAAATAAATTTTTTGCGTGAATTTTGTCAAAAAATAGGAAATAGTTCTTCATTTTTAACATTTGTTGCTTGTATTTGTTAAAGTATTTAAACTGGAAGCATCGACTTGGAAAATGGAGAAGATAACGTCATATTGTCATGGATTCTAAAATTTTTTGAGCGTCCTTTGTCATTTTTTGGATTCATGATTCTCGCAATCAAATCAAGCTAGGTCATAAAAGCGAGCTAACTTGTTGGAGCCACTAATGATTTAGCAAACTCATTTTTTGGTTATAGGTGAATGATACACAAATCAAAATTGTTGACAACCTCACAATTCGACATTCATGGCCGAAGCATTTCAGCAAACTAATATTTAACCTTTAAAAAATAATCGATTTCAATATTTTTCAAACTAAAAGTGTGTTTGTTTTGATATTTATTGCCAGGATTTTTATCTCCCAGAAATGAAACTTAGACAAATTTAATCGTGCAGTTAAATTGAAGAATTAACAAATTAGCATGAAAATTGTAAAAACCAAACCAAATTCTTAAAATTCAATTTCAACACCCTTTAAAGAATTTGTGTTCAAACATTATAAAATAACAAAATGATATGCAATTCAATCGTGCGTTCACTCAAAAATATTCATTATCAAAATCGCTTCTGTTATGGACATACATGAACACTAAATATTATTAATTTGTGTGTCAGTTTGTTTCAAGCAACGATTTGCAATTCACGCTGGAATTTAATAACTTTGATCTTTTATTATCAAAAAACAATATATCAACAAAATAATTGCTAATTCCTAATTTTTCTAGTTAAGTCTTGTAATTAACAGTAATAAAAGAAAAATGGAATATGACTGATTGTAATAGCAGATTCTTTCACCCGCGGAGGTATTAAGAACAAAAAAAAAAAATTAATAAGTGTTCTTCAAGAAAAAAAAGGTAGATTGCAAGTGAACAAATAATGAAAAACAATGAAGATTCAAACTATGTTCTACTTTTTCAATCAACATTGAATTAAAGTTTTTATTTTTTCTAATCTAATCGTTTAGCGTGACAGAACAAAATGATCATCTTTCTTTTATAAATACCTCACGGGTTAAGAAATGTGGATGATCAATTGATGATTCCTAAATTGGCTTTATCATTTATTTTTGCTCCCTACATCAACATGAAATTCGATTTACTCACAGAAGTTTGTTATTCAACTCAATGTACTGGACGACACCATGAACATCGATAAACTTTAAGTATTTCAGATTTAATTAAAACCTTATATCCAAGCTCCACACTGAAAACTGAAGCCTAACTGTAAATAATGAAAAGTTCAATTAGTTTTTACGGGGAATTTTCTGATAAACAACAAAGTTTGCAGTGTGTTTTTATTTTTTGTCAAAACTAACAAGCAATTTCATTATTTTACATTGTAGAATTATTATTTGAGAGTTAAAAAACATTAACCATTTGGAGATTCAAGTAAAGTTGGTCAAGTGATCAGCGGAAAAAATTGTGTAACAGCTTCAATAATTATATGACTTTAACATATTTTAGTGGTTAGTCCATCAAATCTAAATTTGTTTCATATTACTAGAATATCAAAATCAAAAATTAAACTAAAGAGGATAATACAGGAAAATTCTTAAGTCCCGTTTATTGACCTTCTCATTTGGTGAAAACATTTTGCATCCTTAACTTTGTTCGGATAAAAAATTTAATAAAAGTACTAGAAAAACTTTAAAATCAAATATTGTTAGATTTGAATAAGGGGACCATTATCCGACAAGTTTTTGCCAAGAAATGTCGGTTTATCGGTGTATTTCGGTGATATTGATGCTTCGGCGATAGTGGGACTAAAAATAAAAATTTTGATCAGAAAAGAAACAAGAGCCGTAAAACGTTAAAAAAATGAGAAGAGACAATTTGGAGAAATACCATTTTGAAAATGACGTCCAAGTATTTGTAGTAAAAACCTTTAAAAATTGGTGATATTGACATTCGTCATATGAGGCAGACGATAGCGATCCGCTCTGATCAAGTTTCACGCAATTTAATCTACAACATAACCAAATAATTTCAAGATGAGATATAGAATTTCTAACAGTTTTCAATAAATGCTGGTGGAAAAGCAGAAAAGGAACAAAATATGCAGAAAGACCTTGCAGGGTTTGTAACGTCAGTTAACAAAAGTCAATTATCGTCGTTATCTCAAATTTAGTAAATATCTATGCCAGCAGTGACTACATGGTTGCTGTGGAACACTGTTACGTTTGTTTGATAACAGATTTGAAAGTGCAAAGTTCTGGGAAAGAATGACAATCGAACATCCAGTCCGTGAATTGAAAAGAGAAAAAATCAATGGAAAAAGCCAATGTTATTGGGGATAGGAACTGTTCAATTCAAGACGACGACGTGAAGCGCTTAACTGAGTCCGAGTGATTAGTGATTTTGTATAAATCCGAAAGGTAAACATACTCCAAAATGACTCATCCTGAATTGATGAAAAATGTTTTATATATAACCTTAAAATAGTAATATCACTAAATAAAATAAACATGGTTATCTGATAAATTATTATTTTCCAAATAAAAATGTATAAACAAAAAACCATTGGGTGTAATTGAGGCAAGGAACTGTTAAATACTGGAAAGTTCTCGTGACGTTTGCAGAAAAAGTTAAAGAGGTATGCCGACTCGGATTTTAACATATTCTCGGTGAATTATATTGAATAACAAAGAGTTCATGAGAACATCGAAAATCCCTTAGTTAAGATTCATACTTTGATGTTGCGGTCTCAATGCATTCGAAAACGTGTTTTTTTGATCATTGCACAGATTGTTACGAAGGAGATTTTTCGTAATTCAAAATCCTATTTTCTCCATAAGCGATATCCCTTTATCCACTTTGGTTAGCAATCGTAGCCACTACTCCTTTTAACCGTTGTGGCTACGCATTCTAACCAAAAGGGATAAAGGGATATATGTTCAAATAAGCGAAAAATTTTCCGCCCAGAACACCTAACTAGCATGCCAAAAAAAACGCACAAGCTTCCTCTGATCCGATTTTCTCACATTTCTCCAAACGGCAAATAATCGAGACGTTTTCGGCATTCTAAAGACTTTAAAATCTAATTTCCTTAGGTTAAATGTACGAGAATGCGGCTCAAATGGTCGTGTTCTTCAAAGCATTTATTGGATTAATTCACAAGCTCTTCTATAATTAGTTGATTATGAGTCAAATCTATAGTTTTTTGGTCAATTTCAGGAAGAAACGCTTGAAGAAAAACATCACGTATAGACTGAAAAATACACTTAAACAGCGACAATTACTGATCAAAGGAATGTTCTTATGCATTAATCAATTTTGCCCCACCTAAACGTGTCATAACAATAAGCGAAATATTTGTAAGCTACAAATATCAGGAAATAATCTGACAATGCGAAGATTTGGGTAATCGATTTACGGCATTTGCTTAAACACAATACGACAGAAAAATCAGAGTCGCATACCCCTTAATACGGCCAATTTAACTTTACGAAATTCCTTGGTGATGATTAAAGTTCAATTACTGAAAAAAATATATCATTCTCGATAACTAATCAAGTAGTTAAAATCTTTTAAATTTTTCATGTTGAGTGATCATCCTTTGAGCAAGTATATTTGTTAATGAATGAAGTTTGAACTTAAACTATCAAATACACAGAATCTATTTTTTGTTTATTCGCTGTCAGGAAAATGATCACAACTAAAGAACTTTTCGGTTAAGCTTGAAGGTTTAAGAGATGGGTGTGTCGCTAATTGGCCTCTTCCAAGGTCATTTCTCGCCAAACTTAGCGAAGGTGAAAAGTTTCAAAAAACATTTGTAACTACAGAACAACCTTCGCGTAAATTTAAACTCAACAGTTTATCTCGAATACATCCCACCTACGCCGACATCTACCTCTGAAAAACCGCTCCTAAAAAGACCACGCAGTTAGTGCCAGTACTCCTTCAATTTTCCATCATTTTTATTATTGTTTTTGTTCAGGCTCCCGATTAGAAGCTAACAAATAATTCAAAATGCGCTTTTGTTTCAAAATTTGATCTTCTCACGGACCAAAAACGCGAAAAAACCAAAATTAAACTTTTAAATGTCAAGTTGTGGAGGCTCACAAAAAGCTAATCTCCTCCACCAGTTTGACGAGAAACCAGTTTTCGACTCACTTCACTGCATCAGAAAGCACAGGACTTGTTAACAATTCATTCGAGCCTTTTTTTCATAAATTTTGCTTCGGCGTTTCGGGGCCATGTCAAATTTCATTTAGCCAAATGTCGAAATGTCAGCTTTTGATGAGGCTCAGGCAAAACGCTATCTCCTCCAACCATTTAGAAATCACTTCTGGCTCATACTAGCATCTAAAGCACAAGCTTGCTTGACAAATCTCTTGAAGATTTTCTGAAAATTTTATTGGCGTCTCTGCTGAAGGCACGTCAACTTGTTCATTTTTGAGCCAAATTTTAGCAAAATTTAAAAACCAAAAAAATTGTCTTCAAAAATTTTTTCCGTAAATACCAAACACTTTGAAAGGATTTGGTGCATTTTAACTCGAAAGCGCAATAAGGAAAACAAATAAGCGCACTTCAATTTAAATCATAAATAAATCAATAAGCTTTTTGTTTCGTTTTTTGGCTTTCCTGTAAAGCAAAATGTTTAAAACAAAACTTTTGCATTTCGTTAGGCTTCTCGAGAGCCTGACAACAATAAAAATAATAAAAATGTAAAAGATACACAGCGTGTTTTAGATTTTTAAAAGTTGTAATGTTCATTACTGATATACCCTAAAGGTGTTCTGTAGAAAAATGTTTTGGAATATTATATTGCTAGTTTGCGGGAAATGACCTTGAAATAGAGCCCAAATCAGCGACACCCACTCCTAAGGTATCCCTTGCCCTAATTTACAAATTCTCGATTAAAATATTAGCCAAACAGGAACCTTGCAGAATTATTCAGATTCAGCCACTTTGTAGAAGCTAGCCTTCAACTTGCGAAAAAAATATGCCAAAAACTTTTTGTATGAGCCACACTCCTTCACACATTAAGCGCACAAAAGCCACCTAGAGCCAAAACGGGAAAATCTTATCTCTCCCAGGTTTTATTTGAAAATAACCCAAATTTTAACATAAACCTGTTATAATTATATACAAAACTTGTAGTGGAGCTTTGTGATAATGCTATATTATTTTAGAACTACGTAAAAAACCTGGTCCGAAAATACGGTTTTGACTTTATTCTCGGAAAATCTATTCCCTCCTAGGTATAAATTTCAAAATTCTAAAATTCTTGCAAAAGCTTAGCTCTGAACAAACAGAAACTTGTAGGTGGTTTTTGTCAAATTCGGTCCCCAAAACAAAAATCTGAATTTTTCAAGTCAACGTAAAAAAATTCCGAATGAAAAATGGCTTCGATTTTCCGAAAGTATGCTCACAAAGACAAGCTGGGGAAACACTGAAAGAGAAAGTTGGCTACTCAAGCCGATATTTGAAGTTTTAGCTGGTCAAATTGACACAAACGTTAATTTGAAAAAAATACTTAGAAAAAAATCGAAAAAACGCAAAATTTTCGAAATTTTTTTGTTGTCAGTTTGGTTGTTTATGCGTTCATAACATAAACAATTGAATTGAGCATTTTAATGACATAATAGCGAGCAGGGATACCTTGAGGGCATTCTTGTTTGTCAATTTGGTTGCACGAAATTTTTTAATTAATTGAAAGTGCTATAATAAACACTAAAAGAACCAAACTTGAATGTCAGTGAGAAAGTATCAAATTTTTTCTCTGGAAAGCGTGGAATCTTCCTTTGACTACAAGAAAAATGTAAATAACCTTTATTGAAACCGCCCGGCGGTCGCTCTGATAATTTGTCCACATGTCGGCAAGAATACCTTGAGGACGTGCACTAACAATAATGTTATTTCTATTAATGTTGTACGTCTCGAAGAAGTTTAGGTGAAAAAAAGTGTAAAAAAATGTCAGCTCTGAACAAAGAATGCATTCACACAATTATTTCGAGATTTTCTATGACGTTTCGCATGTCTCAAACCGCCGTTTAACGCTAAATATTAAACTAAGGCTTATTTTGCTTAAATGAAGTCATATACCTGCAAAAGGTCAGTTGATAATCTCTGTTCAACTCTTAATTAAGTACATAATTATTTTAGTTGTATTACAGTGAACAGAAAATAAAAGGCCAGTGACTGAGGTGACGTGAATTAAAAGTGCCGTCGAGGTCCGTAATAAGATTATGCACAAGTAAAACAAGTCGGATACAAAAAATTTTTTTGTAAGATATTCATCATTTGGTTCTCTGATTCTCGACACGGCTCAATCCGATGGTTTCTCGTGAAGTGCTCAAATTTTACGCAAAGTGTGAAGGGGGGTATTATCGACTACTATTGAAATTGTTTTCATAATCATTCAAACAAATGTTGAATAATGACAATATGAGCGCAAAATCTTAAGTTTGATGGAGCACAATCAAACAAAATAATCATGAAGCTGTGAAATTTCTGTTTCATGATTGTTACAAAAAGAAACTGCAGAGTGAACGTTTTTTTCAATTAATTGAATTAAAAAATGAGTGAGAAATAGTTTCGGAAAAACTTTAAATCTCAAGGGGGGGGGGGGGGAAGGGGGGGACTCTAAGACTGTCAATTATACTTTTCAGATTCTTGATCAATTTGAAAATATATTGATTACTTTGTCACATGGAATTCGCTGACAATAATTCTGAATCATCAGCAAGAGCTTTCGATCAAAATTTGTTCAGAAGTTATTCTCAAAGACGTGAAGTCAGTGCCCGTTAATCAGAGCTTGTTATAAAGCTATAATGAAACATGTATGTTTAATCGGCAAAGCTATACGGCGGTCTTGTGGCCAAGGCTTGCAAGTTAAATAACAACGAATTATTACTAGTTATCAATCAAAAATTTAAGGCCTGTAAGGTTAAGCCGGTAACGACGCGTTTTACTTTGTTCCAAAAACAGCCCTGTTGTTAGATGAAATGTCTCCCGCTACGAAATGGTCGAATATATCCCTATTCACACTTTGTAAACATCGCGGCCCTGATTAGGCAAACGTATCTGTTTTTAAAGTAATAGGACCAGGATATACAAAAGTGTGATATAGGGGATAATGAAAATTGGGTTTTAATCAGAAATTTAAATAAATGAATTGAAGTTTTCTTTGAATGATCGTACCGGTCGTGAACTAGTTAAGGGAAATTGTATAAATGGGCTCTATTTGCTCAAAATCGAAGAAATATGATATTACAAATCGACTGTTCGGTGTATTGAGCATTTATCAATTTCGTTCTGGCACTGATTTTTATTAAACAATGTAATTATCATAAGTATCTGTATTTTTTTCACTATGTTTTACCTTTAAAAATGTGGATCATCATATGTTAAGTCCATTTACTTTAACTCATTGTCAGTTAAAACAGTACTAGTCGCGGCTTTATGGGTTCTAAGGGGCATATAATGCTCGAAAATAAGGTGGTAACCAAGTTCACTCACCGCAAATCATCAAAAAAAAATTTCGAAAGTTTTTCGTCTTTAATCAAAAATACCTAAAAAGAACGTTTGCTTTTATTTAACAACTTAAAACGGAAAATAATTGTTTGAAGTAAGCCAATTTTCTGACAGTTTTCCCGTTGCTTTTTTTTTGAGTTAACTTCCAATGAAATCAAAGCCACTTCTTTTTTTGAAAATTTTCACGTGGGTCCTCCAAAAAATTATATTCAGTTTTTATAAAAGCCTGCTTTGCTGATTTTAATCGAGACAACATTGTGACAATTGAGACTCTCAGACATTCATATTCAGCGATCAGTGCCCTTTCGATTGCGTCCTCATTATGAGAGACACTCATACTCAAGATTCCAAATTTTGTCGAAAAATTTTATTTTTACTAATTTTTTCTCACAATTTTAACTTGGCTACCTCATACGAGAAAATTTGTAGTTTTTGAAGCATCAGTTTCAAATACAGTACATGTAGTACAAATTAAAAACTACGAGAATTCAACAAATGTCGGAAAGAAGAATTCCGAATTTTCGATTTTTCCGGAATGAACACGATAAGAAAATTTCAAATGCCGCAAATTTAAGTTCTATCATGTGTAGATCTCGCTTTATAGACCCTCGTCGGTTATCAAGCTTGAGGAGGTCGGTGCATTTTACAGACTACGGATATTGGCTATTGATGAAAACTTTTGACTGGGTTAATATTCGTTCTCAATATACCATCAAGTAATGTTTCACACGACACCCACACTACACAGATTCCTAAATTGACTTTTAAGAAAATTTTAAGTTCGAATTACACATTTTCAAATTCGACAATAATAAAACTTTTAAATATTCGACAAATTATGAAACTTTTAAATCGACAAATTAGAACTTTAAAATACGACAAAGATAAAATTTTCGAAAAAAATTACGAAGCATTATTAAACATGCCTGCATTTTTCTTTCAAAATTTTTCAATATTTTGTGCAGATAAACGAAACACACTTTGAAAATGGTCACTTAATTTGTGTTTAGGTGACCAATAATTTTTCTATGCTTCTTCGAAAAATTATATGAAATGGTTTTGATTTTTGATAAAAAATATTTGGAATATTTCGAAAATTTTTTCATTTCAAAAATTTTCTGAACTTATTTTTCTGACATCATCATGAAAATATTGAGAATGCTCACTTAACTAAAATCAAATATGTCCTCGTTTGGTTTCTTCAATCGTTGTATTACTTCTGAATCATTTCACACCAAAAGTGTCAAATTGGTTAGCCGACCCATTTACCACTAAATTTGAATGAATCAAACTCATAAAAAAAATATTTCTTTCGATGTTCTAAAATTTGTTCTTTTTTAAACTTTAATTAAGAGAATAAATAAAATGACGATCTGAAGAAAAGATGATACGAAGTAATCTTAATAGTGGCAACTTTCCTTCGTAAATCGTTTCCGTAAATTTTGAAGTGCAAAAAGTTTCCCATCAAAAGCAATGATATGAAAAAGTGCAATCTGTCAAAAATGTCAATATTAGAGCCTGTTTTGCATGTGAGATTGAGCAAAAACATTCGCACAATTGATAAGTCAAGGAATGAACACACTATATCAAAAGTTTTCTTTTTTAGGGTTGTCAAGTTTCAGATGAGGTAACTTCGAAAGGCCTCTTGTAACGATCTTTCAAGTGCCAATATGCACCTCAAATTCAGGTCAGAGAACAACAACAAAATTCATAGAAATTTTAATATGCACATGTATTTCCTTTGTATTTTGAATTTGCTTGTTTGCCATATCGTGACACAGACAGAACAAAAATATCAAAGCGTCTTTTATTTCTTAGTTGTGATTTTTAAGTCGGTATTCGTGTGAGAAAATCTCTAACCTTGCTGGAACTAACTCATAATAAGTTATTCAGTTTTATGACAAAAAAATTAGTATGAAAACAAACTTTTCCTGTTTATTAAGCTTACTTTTTGCTAAATAAACGGTGAAAATGAATGAAAAACAATTTTCTTATTTAGGTTACCTTTTTCTCCAAAATAAACGGTGCAAAGTGAATGAAAATTGAAGTATGATGAATTTGAAATCAGTTTGTATAAATTTAGAACTGGTTAATAATCCAACTAAAAAAGCACGGTACTTTCAGCACCTTCAGTTTCAGGCACACATTTTTATCGGAAGTATTAAATTCACCATCCTGAAAATAAAATTCGTTGGTATTAAGAAATAATTAAAAAGTAAATAAATGCGGGTTTGCAAATTTTTATAGTGTTAATATCAAACACAACTCGTATATTGAAGATCATTATTGGAGATAAAAATGTACTAATCACATATTTTCTCAGGAAGTTTCAAGCGGGAAAATTGATCTAGTACATATTCCGTCTAAATACTTTTATTGTTTTTTTTTACTTTCCTGCACAAAACACAAAATAAACTATTAAACAAGAAAAAAAGTGAGCATAAATTTCATATTAGAATACTCATCAATGAGATCATCATACCAAAAATCTTTAAATCAATATGGTCAAAACTAAATTTGACTATTTGTGCAAAAACAGATTTAAATTATAGAAACTGGATTCAAAAACACAAACGACCGTGAAAAAAACTGAAGCTTTCTATAAGAACTCATGCGCCTTCTTTAATGGACAATCGATCAATAAGGTCATTTGAATTATTTAGAGTCTTACCAAAATGATTTATTGTACATTTTTGTTAAAATGGTGCGAAAAAAGTGCACTTAATGTGTCGTGTTTTTGAACAATTATATTAAGGAAAAATTTCTGAAACATGCTTTTAATGTCATAAAGATTTAACACAAAAATTATTTACTAAGTTTTAAAGTTTCTGTTAAATTCTCTCGGATATTCACGTTCTTGGTCCATTGACTTGTTGTAGAAAAAACAGTTCACCTCAGATATAATTCTGGATAAGTCATTACGTTGTTTCTCATTTTCACAAATAGTATTTGAATGCTCGGTAGTGAATCAAGAAGCTCCTCAAACATTGAGTTCCAGTCCTGAGAAACGAAAAAAATAAACTCGCCAAACTCAGACTTTCCAGGCTGTGGATTACAATTTATTGCAAATTAAAAAAAAATTGTTCCAACGTGGATTGTATAATTGGATTTCAATTATTTTTACTGTATTTTAATTTAAAATGAATGAATTGATATGTGGAGGGACTAAAAAGTAGTTCTAGAGTTAAGTACGCTCGTGTCCAGTGTACACGGTGGGAAGTTTTTTCAATAAATAAATAGTATACTCAGTTGTTGACTCTATTGAAAAGTATCAGATTTAAGGGTGAGGTTGACTCGTGTCCATTGTCACGGTTATGAAAGTTTTTTCAATTTTTCTTTCAATAAAACCTTATGTTGGAAGTTTTCAATAAATTAATATATTTCAGTGTGACCTATGATGAAAGTATCAATTGATATACCGTATTCGGCGTTAGAAGGAGAGGTTTATAAGGTTTTCGGCGTGGGAGTACTATTTTTTGAAGTGTTATAGTCTTAAAACAAATTTTGAGACTATAATTCAGAGTATATTTACTCAGTATTTTTTATAGATATTTAATAGATATAAAAAATTAAATAAGTGATTCTATCTGATTTTTTATTGAAAATTCGAAAAACCACAAATTGTAAATTTTGGACATGATTTGCGGAAAATTTTCATAATATTTCCATTAAATTCGACAAAAGATGAAAAATAAAGATTTTTATATAAACAGGGCAAATTAAAAAAAACTTTTCATGAATCAAAATTCAGAAACCCGCCGATTATTTTTTGGTGCATCATTTTTCTGATTTTCTTATAAAAACAATGTTACCTTCATGCTAATAAATTCATAACCTCAGTGAGAATTACGCAGTGAGAAAAATATTTTTCTTATCACAAATACCTATCTTATTCTTTGCTTGAATAAAATCGAAGTCTCCGTTATCACCATTTCTTGAAATTAATGTTTTAATTCAAGCGATAAATTTACCACACTACGATTTTTTGGCCACTAAACAAAAATGAATATCGATAAAATATACAAAGAAAAAAGTCTCGAAAAAAGGCGAAACTCATATATANATTATTTTAAGCTATTGAAAAATGAATGTTGATAATGAAACTTTGCTAATATGGCCGATTTAAAAGTATGGCGACGCGTTGGCTAAAATCGGGTCTGGGTACAGATTCATGTCTAAAGTCTACGAGTTAACTCCTTCGCTCTGAGATGAGTTTCCTCGGAGTGACCAAAATATCAAAAACCTAATGTTTTTCTTAGAGTATTAAAAAGTTCAATATTTTGGTAACTCCGACCAAATCGGAAAAATTCTTCGAATATTAATTTTCTAGAGTTTGAAAAAGTTCAAACCTTATTGATAACTTGAGTCTCCAATAGGCTGTTACAGGTTATTTTCGACCTTCTTGGATTTTTTTATTTGAGTTAACAACGGGGTTATTTCGAGGATGAGGATCATTTTCTTTCATATAGCCAAATTTATAACACAGAGGCCAAAGCCTAACAAATTATACTGAATCAAAAATGCGTCGAGATCGAAATGACAAAAACCGAGCTAGGCAATTAATAATCAATTATAAATAGAAATAATGACAGAGATAAAAAGACTGAACGAACCTCCGACGGTGGAAATGCTGGTCGATTGATGCAACAAGTATTGGCCAGATTATAGGAAGTAGTGAAGATGAAGAACCGAAGAAACCTTAAACTATTGACTCGGGACCGGAAATAGATCCAAATTGAGAGATCGAAAAATCTGCTAAGGAGCGTAGCGAGAATGACAAGGTCCTTGAGTAAAGCCCACATTCCGACTTTGAAAAGTAATCTAGGAATAGAAAAGAGCATCAATGCAACATCAAACATTGGAATGAATGGATAAGATTATTTGGAAGAAGTGACCCAGAAGAGATACAAATAATAGCTCAAAATTCGTAGAACACTCTTTGGAAAGTTATGAGATAACACAAGAATCACAAAGTATATTTATTAGGAAATCCAAATACCGAAGTTCCAGTTGTCGAAGTCCAGTTGTCGAAGTCCAGGTGTCGAAGTGCCAGTATCAAATACCGGGCGGTCTAGGGAAACGAAAATTCGATGTTCATGATGAGAAAAATAACCCCATTAAAAGCAAGGATAATACAGCATTAATTAAAGTGAAAAAACATACTTTTTCGACAAAATAAAAATATGCCATTTTTATTCAATAATAAAGTGCATATTTGTTCAGAAGAAGTGAACACAAAAAGCGCGAGAATGTACCAGACCGGGAAAATCGTGTCTGATAGGCCGACAGGCGGCCTGTTGTCTCACCCATCGCTTCAAATCCCTATTTTACACCACCCTTATATCCTTTCCCAACGGACTCCATCCTCAAAAACGTTCACTATCTCATAGCGCGTGTTTGAATTCCACTAATAGGCAAGAGGCTTGATATTGGGAGCGCCAAAGTTGATAGTGCGTAATTACACAAGACAATCACTTACACGAGATCATTGGGATTTTGAACACGCGCTATGGAGATAGCAACATTTTCAAAATCCACTAATGTGGTAATAAGGGTATAAAAATGTTAACCTTCAAACTGAAACGTTTCGCTAGTTCATTAAAAGGCTGGTAGCAACAACGCGTAGGTGTAATTGCTAAAATATGAATTTGTAGTAAACGTAGGCGTGCTATTCCATTACTTTATGCGTATGTAGTTATTTGATGAAATAAATTGAATGTGTGAACAAAGACTTATTTCTTATACATGTATTTGTTAGCGTAACAATTTAATATTTACGCCAGGCCAAAAGTTCATAATTTATGCTACATGATAAAATTATTTTCACAACCAAAGTTTATGTCAAAAACAATAATATATTTGGCCAACCTTATTTCTTGAATATACGGTCACGTGATCATTACGGGCGATACTGTAATGAAAAGTCTTAAGAACTCTTAACAATTCTTTAAGGGTCTCGACATGATTTGAGAAATTTCTGAAAAAAACCATGTACCAATATACAGTAATTGAAAGTACTCAAATTACGTCAAAAAAATTCAAGGGTCAACTTCAAACGTTTTTAGACTTTTTCTCATTACAGGAAATCCGAATAAAATCACGTGACGAGAATAACAAAAATGAAGTTTAAAATATGTCATAAAATAAATCCTTATTTCTTGAAAAAATAAGTCACGTGACGTGTTGAAATATTATTATGTTCAAACTCTTAAATTAGGTTGTAGTCCTCAAAACTTTCGGCGAATTTGATACTATTGGGTACTTGGCCAAAACCTTTCTTAATTTGAAGGTCACGTGATCGTTTCGGACTTTGAGTTAATAGAAAAAAGTCTTAAAACTTCTGAGGAACCACTCACTTCTTTCAAAATTGAATTTAAGCAATTTTTGGAAAAAAACAGTACTACTTTTACCAACCTTATCCTCAAATATACGGTCACGTGATCATTTTGGGGCTATAGTGTAATGGAAAAAAGTCTTAGAATTTTTTTCTGATCACGAGAAGTTTAATTTTGTGATTTAAAAAATTTGCAAAAATAGTACTGTAATACAGTAAAAATTCAAAAATAAAAAACGCACAAAACGTCAATTTTGTTCTAAAGTTTATCGATAACTTTATAACTGGTTGTCATAATGTTTAAGCGTCGTAAAATGCGATTTAATGGTGACAATGGTCACTACACTTGCCGGCAAATCGCGTCTACGACAGTTAAAACCGCTATTTCGTACAGAATAATTGAT
>SCLH01000318.1:170791-190936 GCA_004367855.1 Oikopleura vanhoeffeni | reverse complement strand
CGGGAGAACCATGGGCCAAACTTAAAGTTTTCGTGAGTGTTCTTTACCTCACACGGGTTAGCAGGCTTTCATAGGGTGCGTTCCCACGTTTTTCCTTCCCTCCTTCTCCAAGCTCCCTTTCCCTCTTTTCAGAAGACTACGTTTCCAGAGATGTCGGCCATACGGGAGTTAAGTTTAACTGATACTAAAAATTGATCTAATAGGGACGATTTATAATAAATTCATAGAGAAATTTCGATTGAAATTAAATTTAGTGATGACTCAAACTTTTTGCCGAAAGCCAAAATTAGAACTTCGAAATATGAAAGTGGTGGCATTAATTCAGATTTTACTCATAAGCTTTACTACGTAAGAGATTCAGGAGAGAAAAATGTATAACAATGTCACAATTTCCCAAGAACGGTTTTTTATAAAATGTTCGCAGTTTTATCGATTTTGCGGTAGGCGGAATGAAAAATTGTTCTTATTTAACTCGTAGACTTTTAGACATGAATCTGTACCCAGACTCGATTTCCGGCAACTAGGTGACCATTCTTATAAATCGAGCCATATAAGCAAGTTTCATTATCAACATACATTTTTCAATAGCTTAAAATAATATTCAGCCAATTTGCAATAGAATTAAAATAAAAATAAAAAATTCCGATGAACAAAAAGGCATTTAATGAGGATGAGAAAAAAAATTCGCGAAAAGTACCCCAGTGACGGGCTACAGTGCAATAATCATACGAATTTAAAACGTTTATTTATATTTTGAACTACTGTTAGTTAACTTCAAAGGGTTTCTCTAGTTCCATCTAACAATTATTATATGTTTTCATCAAAATTCTCTTCGTAAATTGACTCTGAAATTATTGTTATTCATATGTTGTTTCTTAAACCAGAGGACGAGTCACGCCTACGCGTACTCGCCTACTCGCCTAACCTTTCATTCTCTAAGTAATTAATTTTTCGGAAGTTTTGGCATCTAGAAATCTCTGTTTTACGGAGGCCAATTTTCAAAAATAATAAAAACAAAAATTTTGAAATAAAAAAAAACTTAATCGGTAATTATTGATTAATCAATTATCATTATTTGATAATAAGTGATCAGAGATAAAATGACTGAACGACCTCGACGTGGAAATGCTGGTCGATTGATGCAACAAGTATTGGCAGATTATGGAAGTAGTGAAGATGAGAAACCGAAGAACCTTTACTATTTGATCCGGGACCGGAAATAGATCCAATTGAGAGAGAACTGCTAAGTGAGAGCGAGAATGAACAATCTAGATGAAGCCAATTCCCGACTTTTGAAAATAATCCTATGGAAAAACAGAGCCGGAATGGATATCAAAATGGCAATCAAATGGATATAGATTATTTTGGGAATGGTATTATGGAGATGAATTACCACATGAAAATGAAAGATTATTCGTCAGTTTTGAAATTCCAAATACCGAAGTTCCAGTTGTCGAAGTTCCAGTTGTCGAAGTTCCAGGTGTCGAGTGCCAGTATCAAATACCGGGCGGTCTAGGGAAACGAATATTCGATTGTTCATGATGAGAAAATAACCCTTTAATTTAAGCAAGGATAATACAGCATTAATATTATTGAAAAAACATACTTTTTCCGACAATAAAAATATGCCATTTTTATTCAATAATAAAGTGCATATTTTGTTCAGAAGAAGTGAACACAAAAAGCGCGAGAATGTACCAGACCGGGAAAATCGTGTCTGATAGGCCGACAGGCGGCCTGTTGTCTCACCCATCGCTTCAAATCCCTATTTTACACCACCCTTATATCTTTTCCCAACGGACTCCATCTCCAAAAACGTTCACTATCTCTATAGCGCGTGTTTGAATTCCACTAATAGGCAAGAGGCTTGATATTGGGAGCGCCAAAGTTGATAGTCGCGTAATTCGACAAGACAATCACTTACACGAGATCATTGGGATTTGAACACGCGCTATGGAGATAGCAACATTTTCAACATCCACTAATGTGGGAATAAGGGTATGAAAATTAGTGAATTCCTTCAAACTGAAACGTTTGTCTAGTTCATTAAAAGGCTGGTAGCAACAAACGCGTAGGTGTATTGCTAAATATATGAATTTGTAGTAAACGTAGGCGTGCTATTCCATTTACTTTATTGCGTATGTAGTTATTGTGAATAAATAAATTGAATGTGTGAACAAAGACTTATTTCTTATACATGTATTTGTTAGCGTAACAATTTAATATTTACGCCATGCCAAAAGTTCATAATTTATTGCTACATGATAAAATTATTTTCAAACCAAAGTTTATTCAAAAACAATAATATTTTGGCCAACCTTATTTCTTGAATATACGGTCACGTGATCATTACGGGCGATACTGTAATGTAAAAAAAGTCTAAGAACTCTTAACAATTCTTTAAGGCTGTTCGACATGATTTGAGAAATTTCTGAAAAAACCATTGTACCAATATACAGTAATTGAAAAGTACTCAAATTACGTCAAAAAAATTCAAGGGTCAACTTCAAACGTTTTTAAGACTTTTTCTCATTACAGGAAATCTGAATAAAATCACGTGACGAGAATAACTCAAAAATGAAGTTTAAAATATGTCATAAATAAATCCTTATTTCTTGAAACTAAGATTCACGTGAGTGTTTGAAATTTATTTGTTCAAACTCTCTTAAATTAGGTTGTTAGTCCGTTCAAAACTTTCGGCGAAATTTGATACTATTGGGTACTTGGCCAAAACCCATTTCTTGATTGAAGGTCACGTGATTCGTTTCGGACTTTTGAGTTAAGTAATAAAAAGCTATAAAACTTCGAGGAACCACTTCAACTTCTTTCAAAATTGATTTAAAGCAAATTTTGGAAAAAAAACAGTACTACTTTCTACCAACCTATCCTCAAATATACGGTCACGTGATCGTTTTGGGGCTAAGTGTAATGGGAAAAAAGCTTAGAATTTTTTTTTGAATCACGATGAAGTTTAATCTTTGGTGATTTTAAAAATTTTTTGCAAAAATAGTACTTGCTAATACAAGTAAAATATTCCAAATAAAAAACGCACAAAACGTCAATTTTGTCTTCAAAGCTTTATCGATAACTTTATAAACTGGTTGTCATTAATGTTTAAAGCGAATCGTAAAATGCGATTTAATTGTGTTGAATGTCACTACACTTGCCGGTAATACGCGTCTACAGTTAAAACGCTATTTCGTACAGAAATTGATTTTTGGATTTGGCTTATGAAAAAAAATGACCTCATCCTCGAAATAACCCCGTTGTTAACTCAAATAAAAAATCCAAGAAGGTCGAAAATAACCTGTAACAGCCTATTGAGACTCAAGTTATCAATAAGGTTTGAAACTTTTTTTTCAAACTCTAGAAAATTAATATTCGAAGAATTTTTCCGATTTGGTCGGAGTTACCAAAATATTGAACTTTTTAATACTCTAAAAAAACATCAGGTTTTTGATATTTTGGTCACTCCGAGGAACTCATCTCAGACGAAGGAGTTAACTCGTAGACTTAGACATGAATCTGTCCCCCTTAGCCCAACGCGTCGCCATACTTTTAAATCGGTCCATATTAGCAAGTTTCATTATCAACATTCTATTTTCAATAGCTTAAAATAATGTTATGTTGGTGCAGATATGTTAATGCATATGTATTATTTAGTAAAAACTAATTATTTTGATAAGCTTTCGATTTTATTACAATCATTTTCAAATCAGTTTTTTTCGAAGTGAGAATTTTGTTCGCAGATTGTGTCGGAGTAAATTTTGCAATAGTGGGCTCTCGAAATGCTTATTGAAAAAAAATATGAGTAAATATACTCCAATTATAGTCTCAAAATTTGTTTTAAGACATTATAACACTTCATAAAAAAAACTAAGTACTCCACGCCTAAAACCTTATAAACCTCTCCTCAACGCCGATACGGTATATTTGTTCACATGTACATGTTCTGAAACATACATAGGCCACATAGTCGAATTCTCAAAAATAGAAATTCAGGACATGGCAGGTTGTGAAACTCACATATTTTTGAACATATACATGATTGTACTGGACTATCACCTAAGCTTTAGAAGCCGATCTTCATTGTACTGATCCGAAACAGAACACAATTGAGAATCACTTATCATGAGCATTTCAAAGCACTTAAAACCAACTTAACAAATTGGACATGATATAGAGTTGCTTATGAAGGCCTTATGATTAATTTACATCACCCACGCTAAACAAACAATTAAAATTAAAAAATCCAATCTTATATGTAGCTGTATTACACAAATTAATGATCTTTATGAATCGTTAGAATAGTGGGCTTTATAAGCAATTTCGAGAGCCACTATGCCAAATTACTTCCGACACAATCTGCGAAACAAATTCTCACTTCGAAAAAACCTGATTTGAAAGATGATTGTAATCTAACGAAAGTTATCAAAATAAATTAGTTTTTACTAAATAAACATATATGCTTTAAAATAATATTCAGCCAATTTGCTATACAAATGAAAAAACAAAATAAATTTTTAAACGAATTTAAGCATTTAATGAGGATAAGAAAACAAAAGTTGCGAAAATCACCTCTAGTTTACAGAAAAGTGAATAATAAGATGAAATTAAACCTTAATTTATATTTGCAACTACCTCTATAAAACTTCAAATGATTTCTATCGCTCTGTCTTAAAATAATTATATGTTTTTTACAAAATTCTCTAGTATAATGACTCTTAATTATTTTGGAATCTAATTTCTCGTGATGAGAAAGAAAGAGAGAGGACACACGCCTACGATGAACTTCCTCACTGATTCTATGTATTCATGTTGCCGAATAGTTTGGACTTCTAGGACTGCTTTATTTAACCGAGGCCAATTTCTAAAAGGTGCAATAAAAGTCCTTAGGAAATTTCGATTGACAATTATTCTTTTAGGGTCTCCACGTGATGCTTGGTAACTTTATTGAATAAAAACATAGTACAGTAATTTCAAAAAAATCCAATACTTAACGTTCAAAAAAATTCCAGGTCATACGTTTCAAAACGCTTAAATTTTAAGAACACTTCTCATGTCTCGACACACCAATAGAGTCCGAAATAAAATCGGTGATGCAAATTTAACAATAAATAAGGTTGTAGAAATAATGTCACTTAGTATATATCTATTCCAACAAATAAGATCACGTGACGTGTTGTTGGAAAATATTATATGTTACAAAAAACTCATAAATATAGATGTTTAATAGGCCCAAAAAAAGTTTCGGCGTAATTTTGATCACTAGATTAATGTTTACTTGCACCAAAACCTATTACCTAATTGAAGTCACGTGATCGTCTTGGAACTTTTGTGGTAAAAGTGAAAACAAAACAAGTCTTTAATATACTTTACTAAAGAACACTTTCACGTCATCACTGTGTTTCAAAATCGTCATATTACGCATGGAAGCTCTCAACCGATTAATGCGGCTTAAAAGTTAAACTCTCATTCACAATAATAGAGAAAAAGTAGCTGTAGCGAGAAGTAAGACCAACACCGAACATAAGAGTTTTTGCACGATCAAAATGAACTAAAAATTTATTTCGACTTATTGGATTCAAGATTTTTTTTAACCTTACTTATTTTTCTATCAACAATTCGCCGAGAAAAAAGTTATACTCGACTGATGATCTTTATCCTGTTGAGACTTTAAAATTTACTATGATAGATAAATCACGTTTTTAGGAAATAGTATTCTCGAGGAATATATTTTACTGAAAAATCATATCACTTTGACTGTTAATCTGAACTCTTTATTATTTTTTGGTGTAATGATGAAAATACATGGAAACGAAATATAGAGAAGAATTCTACGACCTTTTAACAAAAGAGCTTTAATTTAAAAGTAAAAATAATATTAAGCTTCTATTGTCATTCACAAAACTTTTTGACGGTAGAACATAAAAATAATGATTATCCGGAATATTTTACGACGGCTTGACACCAGAATATATCACAGGTAGGTTGGAACCAATAGGCTGTCATTGGTTTCCAAGATTTCATGCGAAAATCGTTAGAAGATAAGGAATCTTTTTAGCTACCAGTATCGTGTTCCTTAAATTTAATTTAGGCCAGAAAATTGGCTTTTATTGCGTTTTAAATTTCAACTCCATGGAGCTAAAATGGACAATATGTGTCCAAAATTACCGATTGATCTATTTAAATTAGTATAATATTAGTTTCTCTGTAAATTTTAACGTTTTACGATATCGTTTTCATAAATTTGAAATTTCACATCTTCAGCAAGATAATCGTGCGGAGTCAGAACTTTAAGCTTCTCTGTTTCATTATCTCTGATTAAAACAACAACATCCTCAGCTAAGAGAAAACGGGAGAGAGATATTGAATTGGAAAGCAGGACTTAGAAACAGGTTTTGCTTAGTAAGTTCAGGTTAAAATATTTTTTGATAACTTTCTATATGTCATGGTAAACCATAACTTAAAAATTTTCTTTTTTGGCGCTCTTTTTCCTAAACTTTTAAGATCATATTTTTTAAATCTATCAAAATTAATTACAATTTTTGGGAATTCGACTTTAACTAGTCTGAATAAGAGCATTATTCGGATTGTGTATTACACAATATAAGCGCTCAAGCGGGATCCGAAAAATCGGCTTTGGAGCCCTCCACCGATTTATACGATTTGGAGCTTCAAGGGTTAAGTATTTTTGAAAAAAAAGTACTTTTTTGCCGACTTTATTTCTTGAATATACGGTCACGTTGCATCATTTTTCGGGCTTGATGTTATGGAAACAATCTTAGATTGTTTTCTTGACACATGAAAGCGTTTATCTTTGTGATTAAAAAAATTTTGCAAAAATAAGTACTGTAATACCAGTACAAATTTTTCAAAAAAAAAACGCACCAAACGTCATTTTTTGTTTCAAAGTTTAATATCGATAGTTTTATTACTGATCTTGTCAATCAATTGATGTAAGCGTCGTTAATCGAATTAAATGGTGCTGTGGCGACGCGTTGGCTAAAATCGAGTCTACGAGTTTACCCGGACTGCATTTGGTCACTCACCAATCAATTACCGTTTTTTTAACCAAAAGAAGCGGAACTTTATTCAAAAAATTTTAGTGTTATCTAAGAGGTCAATGAGTTGATACCACAATGCCTTGTTTCTAACCTATCCGATGAACGTTTTAGCCCGTAATCAGCAGACAATCGTTTGCTGCCTCTTTTTCCCGGTTGCTCTGAAAGGATTTATTACTGAGATTTACCCCGAAAATAATAGGGAGTTTGCAATACTGGGCATATATGTACAGTCTAAACCATAATTCTAATTATCTAAAACGCCGAGTTTTACACCAAAACCCCTTCTATGCTGCATGAGTCCATGATCAACTTATGGGTTTCATTGAAGTTCTAGGCATTGTCAACTTTGATAATCATTTGTATTTATTTTAACAATGTTAGTTTGAAAATTTTAGTGAATAAGTAAAGTTTTTAAAGAAATCAAATGGTTGAAATGATTTTTCTCAGTCGGACGTCGTACCCTTGAAAGCACCAACATCGGAAAAGTCTGCTTTCTGGTAATAGATATGTGATATACCACGTAGAATACTTATCTCTCGGTAAGTGGGACCGTACCAGTCAGATTCGCTACAGGTTACTAGTGTAAAGTGCATATCCACCTCATATGTGCTGCCTATGCATACTTCTCGACTTTCTTTCTCGCAATTTTTCAGTACTTGACATATAATTATCTAGTGTTGAGAAAATCAAAATACTCTCCCTATACATCCACTCCTAAGAAGTATGATCTCGCTCTAACATAATTCCTATGCACATAGCTGGAACGGTATTTTTGAGGAAAAAAATATTGTTTAGTTGACTCGCGAGATATATGAAAATGATACTTCTTTTTGATTATATTTCACAATATAGATGCTCTGAATTAGAAAACCGAAAAAATTAATGGTTTTTTTAATTTTTTTTTCATTTCACAGTTTTAAATTAACTGTATCACTCTGGCATGATTTCACAATTCATCATATCTTTTGTAGTCGAATTAATACATCATTAGACATACACATTTAAACTATTGCAATGTATATCATCTTCATTATACTTAAGTTATTATCATTGAACCTCTGCGCAGTATTTGTCTGATATTCTCCATCTTCCTACATTTACTTCATGGTTAATTTAATAAGTTTTCATATCGCGTGCATCAGAATAATGTTGCTAGAAGAGTGGGCGTGAGTGTCTTGTTTTAGACAGTGTTAGTCATTGAGCTTGCGCTCTTTGCTTATAGTGGCCCTCTATATGTCATCTTCAGTGATTATTCTCAAATATTTTGAATCAGAAAAGTAATGTGTCTAGTGGTCGCTAAGCGTAGAATTAGTTCGCCGCGGAATCGTCGCCGTCAGCATGCGAGCGTCGTGTTGTAGCATTTAGACGTATCGAGGTATCCGAAGAAGTTATATTATAGTAATAAGTGACTTTTCTAGGATTACAACGAGTCTGTTGATTTTTCAACATTATTCATTCGAATCAGACACAAGAATTGATGGAGTATTCTAGCGTCTTTCCGAATTCCTGCTTTAGAATAGGTTTTCTCGATTTCTATAAGTTATGACATTTTTAACTTCACCATATTGTGCTCGCTCCAAATAATATTCATAGTAAAAAGTTTTAATTGTCGGGATCCTTCGGATTCGAAAGTTTTATGATCTAATTATTTAGATTTCTCCAGATACAATCAAAAAAAAACTCTTAAATGTATTTTCAACTCAAAACGTTCATATCTAGTTCAGTAATTAATCCCATCTTTACACCTAATATTGTAAACGCCGCAATTTTGTTTACTCTCGCTCTATGTGATTTTTATTTTCTCTCGAGGCAGAATTAACTTTTTTGATCTCTCACAAGATTTTCGCGTTGTTATGCAGCTTAGCATTAAGTGAATGGGGCAGTATATTCTAGGTATACTCTGATCATATTGAAAGTATACAAATTTTCGCTCAAAATATGAAAGTTATATGTGTTCCATAGAACATAAGTCATGTGATCACAGCTTTTATTTGTTGGGAGTGAAATTTCAAAATATTTTTCATTTCTGATATGCTCGTTTGATTAAAAATAAGAATCTACTTTTTTGAAAAGTGAATAAAGATAGCTATTGTGAACATCTCGAAACATTGTGCCTCTTGAGGTTTAGAAAGAGAATCATTTAATTATATTCCTATCATTTTAGACACTGTCTCATAGACAACTTCGCACGCTAGTGGGTGTCACAGCAACGTACGATATGTTCATCATGGTATCCTCCGCTCGATGTTTCTAGTTTGTGCGATCACGGTATTGGCGCCGCATTGAGCGCCCTTGTAACTTGGGTTTGAGATAACTGGAAATCAAATTAAAGATCACCAAATAAAACTAATCCTACACATCGATTGGACTCTTTTATTTTTCAAATGGATAACTAAATAATTTATATACAGAAAGATTCATCATACCAAGTGTTTCCTATATAATAACAAATATTTGTTATTTGAGAACATTTTGATTTATGTCGAAAAATTGTTATTTGCATTACATATTCTAAAGACAAGTCGACAAAAAATTGGACGATGAAAATCGATTGAGATTAATATATTTATTATTAAAAACACGTGCTCTCTCTCTGTCAAAACTCTGATTTAACATGCCTGAAAGAAAAAGTAAAGTTGCAGTCTTAATTTACACGATATTTTTAGCGTTTTAATATATTACTATATCTTCTCTCTATGTGATAATATAATCAATATATTTCGTTGCGAGATGGTTAGAATGCGTGAAATTGTTGATAATGTTTTGACTTTTTTGTGTCTTAGACTTTTAACTGTGATTACTGTTTTCAAAATACACCATTATACATGTTAAGATTTATCGTATATTCTTTCACATCTATTCCTTAAGATAACAATAGGAATTTTTCTCTGGATACGGTATGTGTGGCTAACCTTCATATTAATTTTGATTTCCTCGCTATCTTTAAACGCGCGTGGGGTTCAAATGCTCAACAATAGCTCAATGATAACTCCTCTGATAATTATTTTCCGTCTAGATCTATTACTTTGTGCTCAAGGTCGTCACTCGTTCGCTTCCACGCTCCACTCCTCTGTGATTTAATATTTAAGAAAGGCATTTACTATTCTTACTTCTTAGTTTCTGATTAGTACTTGTAGGAGATAAGAGTAAGACTCACTGTATGAATTACGTGTTCATATACAGATCCAGAGGATAACTTTCATGTGAAAGCATTTATAGTAATGACTACGATTTCATATTCAGCGTCACCAAAGTGCAATGAGTCCTGAGTTCAACCAATCGATGATAAAATAATTCCACGCTGATATCAGAAAATCAACAAGATAGAAACGATAATCATAAGGTAATATTGAACCAGAGTTAAGGTTCTGTAGTCATGATACTCCGTCTTTTTTTCTCGATATATAGATCACGTGAACGTTGTTATGGGAAAATGTATAAATTATGTATCTGCCAGACTCTATAAATTATGTGTTATATAATTGGGCTCAAAATTAATGTGTATTCGTGCCACGTAATTCAAATGATCTAGTTGAAATCTTCAAGTTTTTGAGTTTTACTTTTCTAGCTAATTCCAAACTCCCTTCTGAGTTTATCCATAATTTGAAGGGTTTTAACCGTCTAACATGCTCATGGTTTTTTAGGCCTTATGTTCTGAACTGTGAGAATAAGAGTGTCCTAATAACTACTTCTATAGAAAAGAATCCTCCAACTTCTCTTCGCTTTACAAATAAAATAGTATGTTATTAGTAGTTGGCGCGATTGTGTGTAGTGTTGGAATCCAGTTATGTCGCTCAAAATCTCCAAGTACGTCTTAGAGGCCTTGCTCTGAACCGTGTGTGCACTCTGTGGTCATATAATCCGTATGTCTTGAGAAAGATAGTTATGCTTATGGAATCTGGGCTTGTTAAGTTGATTTTATAGGTGTTGGCACTTCGTACCTTAACGGTGTATCACTATTCTTAATATTCTATATCCTCTAGTATACATCACACTTCAACCAAGAGTGGTGTGAGTTCTAATTTTACTTACGTGATCCACCTCCGCGTGGGTATATTTTATTTTAATTCCTATCTTTCTTCTCTTATGACACTCATCATACCAGCGGCGTCTTGTGAATAATTTTCCTCAAGTCGAGATCTTCGTGGTGAAAGTAAGCAGCGTCAAGCTAAATTCATTGACGCCCCATGTATTTTTTTACTGCAATTTTCGGTCGTTGATATTTTCGTATGATAAATCTGACTTTTCATTGAACTCAGTCACGATTTTTGTTACTACTCTCTCGCTCAATCTTTATCCTCTCATTTTAGGCGAACTACGACTAGTTCCGCATGAGGAAGCTGTTTTTTACGCACTTATGTCTCTATAGATTAAGCGTACTGACTTTCGTCAAGTCACTAGTAAGTTTTGTGGCTCTCTAGTGTATGTTTTTGTATTCTTCCCTCGATTGCTAGTTGAATTTGTAAATTACTGAACTATAGCTAGGTTTATCTCTCATGGCATAAAGTTGAAAAAAGCGCTACGCTCGCTCCATTGTACTCGGGCACAAATTCTTACGCTTTTAATCATCCCAATTTTAGCTCTCAAAGGACATTATCATATACTAAACTGCATCATACAAAGTTTACTGTGCTGTTTAAGCAGAATTTCGTGTACAAAATGCGCTCTCTCAGGCGTCGCAATTTATGTCATAAACGTGTATTTTGTGATATATAATAGGCATTTTTGGCCTTAGAAATAATTGAAATTTCAGTGAATTCGATTAGACATTTCCAAATAATTTTTATGTCATTTCACCTCGTTTTTCGGGGTGGTCAAATAATGTTCAGACTCCAAATCAAAAACTATGTTTCATTCCATAACAATGCCGTCTAGACATCCACGTTGTTTCATTGCGGAGCTTATGATAGTCAACCAAGAGCAATATTCGAATTTTGAAAACTTCTAGTTTTCTCAGTTCTATGATTTGTGCTCGTGTGATATAACCAATCATTGCCAGCTCATCTCTCGATATTCATATGGGTTCTGATCATCCGGTTATAGGTCATACACTTCGCGGATGCTCTTAATATTACATTAATAATTATTCCTCATACGAGGATCCTCCGCGAAAAATGTAACGCGCCCCTAGCCTCCGTTATAAGAATTTTTTAGAGGATACAGAAATAATGAAGGACGTAGATATATTTGGCACACCTTCATTTTATTTCAGAATATTATATTTTCGTGTCCGATATGATTATAACAGTTTGTATGTGTGCGTAGTCGACTTAGATGCTGAATCATCGTTGCTCGTTAGTTGGATGAGTTACAGCTTAAATTTATTTTTTTCTGGGTTTTACGCGCGATCAATATGGTCTCTAGTTTTTTTTCGTCTATGATAATTTTAATTTTAGTTTTTATTCGCAAAAAGCTCGTAGCTAGTCCTGTTAATCTCAGCCTGTAGGACTCAATCATATTTACGAAAGAAGAAAAGTTACGATTCGTCCCTAGTTCAGTGTAAGTATAAGGTTATGTTCTTGCGTCGTATGGCAACATTTGTGTCGAAATGTGTGTACAGTTCTAGTAACAGGATATTATATGCGCATCTCTAACTAGCGATGATGAGTCAGTTCCAGGGTTTACGTTGTTTAGCAAATAAGTTCAAAAAAGTTTTTAATTTTGGTCACTCTGACCGCGCGCTCGGAGTGACCAATTTATTGAAGCTTGAGACTGACCAAAATTTTGGTCACTCCGAGTTCGCGGTCGGAGTGACCAAAATAAAATCTCCCCTATCAAAATGGCTTGGAAAAAAATTACAGGTGTGAAATGGGGTCAAGCACGGCGAACAAATTTTGGTCACTCCGAGTACCCCCTCTGAGATACAATTGGAATTTCTTAAATCGGATAAACCGTTTTCGAGATCATTCACCCAATTGTGGGTTGCTCTGAAAACAAAGCACCATCATTTGAGATCATTAAGGGATGGGTCGGAAATAAAGCATCAGGGGATAATACAGTAGTCGATTTACAAATAAGAAGTACTGTATAAGAATTTCGATCGAGTAGCCATGTCGAACTCTGAAGAGATTCACACGCTCAATTCTCACTCAATTTAAAGATTGGAACAAAAGTGCTTATTTTCAGGGCGCCATGGCCGAGTGGTTACTTCTCTTATTATCATAATTCAATGTTAACGTTAAATACTCAGATCTTTGAAAAATTCCCGACTTTATTATACTTCGTTCCGAGTCACCTTTATGGTGGCTCACTCGGGGAATAAAAATCCCCCCCTCAGTTACCACTCCCGCAGCCGCCTATTTTCAGGGCGCCATGGCCGAGTGGTTACTTCTCTTATTATTATAATTCAACATTAACGGTAAAAACTCAGATAATTGAACAAATCTCGACATTATTATACTTCGTTCCGAGTCACCTTTATGGTGCTCATTCGGGGACTAAAAATCCCCCCCCAGTTTCCACTCCCGCATCCGCCCTTTTTTAATTCATGAAATCAAAACAATATAAGTTATATTATATTATATATAATTTATATAACCTAAGATGGAAATCGCTCTTTGCGCAAAAAATTTCAAATGAATTTGACGCCAGAAATTTTATCAGAAAAAATAAAGGAAACCTTACAGCTCTCGGACTTCAACTGGAACGTCTTCCCTAACTGAAACGACTTTTTGCGTTTGTGAGTCTTCCAGTTAGAGTACGACGACTGTACTAAAATAAGATCGAAACAGAAAATCCTAAAAAAATAATTTCGAACCATCACAGCGCGAGTTCAAATACGGCACGAGAAACAAATTTTATATTCAGACGAAATTAATATTCTGAAATAAATTGATTGTTTTATTACTCATCTGACCTACAAAGTTAACTATCAGCGTTCTCGCGGGATCCCGGTGGGTTATTTTAGGCTGCCGGTCTACCGGAATCAATAACAAAACGTGATTGGGTAACTACGGTAATCCAGACCTGGTACCGCCGTTATTCAGTAGTCCTGAACCACTTGGTGAGGCTTTGGATATATTGTATCCTTTTACCATCGGAACTCCATCTCAAAAACGTTTACTATCTCTATAGCGCGTGTTCGAATCCCACCACTAATGTAGTGTTAGTGATTGTCTTGAGTATGAATATAGGCAAGAGTGCTTGATATTGGGACCCTAAATTTGATAGGTGTAATCACTCAAGCAATCACTAAGACCATCACTTAGATAACATCAGTGGGATTTGAACTCGCGCTATAGAGATAGTAAACGTTTTTGTGATGGAGTTCCGTTGGTAAAAGGGTATACCGCATTATATTGAACATATTACATACCGCATGTATATACCGCATGATTCTCGCGCTTCAGAGACCGATGAGGATATAATTCGCTAAGTCAAAGAGAAAGATAATTTTTCCGGAATTTAATAATTTATTTTTGAAAAATTAGACCAAAATTCCATGCTAGCCCAAAAGCATTTTTCTCAAAACACGGTTTGCCACTTGAAACTCATGCCAGCCCATCGTACTTGGTTTTGGTACTTGGTTTCTCAACTACACAATGTGTACACATATACAATTTCCTTATCTATGAATTACAGTAGTTTACCTAAAGTGAAGTATGTAACATACTGTATGTTAACCTGTGTACTCAGATGGAAACAAATAACTCGAACTGATTCAACTAATTTGATTTGATTCAATTTTGCTTAATAATTATTTCGCAGTATTACACATAATTGAAAAAAAAACGATCTGATCAGACCTGCTCGGTTTTTTTCGAGCAGATATTTTAGCTGGGACACCCATCCCTTGGCGCTTATGTTCGAAACTTCATGTTTTCAAATTTTTGCGAAAACCAACGGTTACCAACCTTCGTAAAATCAGAAACTAAGAGTAAGAATATTAAGGGGGTAGCAGCGATGTGGCAGACTGGCGTCAATTTAACTTACGAAAATAATAAGTTGGTTTATTTTTTTGTGCTTATTATCGTTAGCTGAACCAAAATAAATGTGTATCAGCTGATTAAAATATCTTTTTATCTTAAGGNGATAAATATAATGCGGTAAAAGTGATGAGAAGGAATTTTTGAATAAAATTTTAGAATTCTAGAAAATTGAATGAAAGTGAACCGGAAATGGAAAGTCCGAAAAAAACTGATCAAAAAGTTGGCTTACAGCTAATCAAAATTTTTAACCAATCAGCGTCAAATTCGATAATTAGGTTGAACATTTTTGCTTAAAAATAATTGAAATTTCTAGAATTCGATTAAGACATTCCCGATAATTTTAATGTCATGCATCGTTTTCGGTGGGTCATATTCGACAATAAAAAATGTTCATATCATGGTAGAATACCGGTTTTATGCGGGTTAAAGCAAAAAAATATTCGAATTTTGAAAATTCTAGATTTTGTTCTAAATTGTTTTGAAAAAAAAGATTGCCACCACGAGATTCCTTGGGTCAACTTAAGTCATAACCGATATTAATTTATCATAAATTAATTCTATAAGGGGCTCAAAAAATTACGACACCTACCCCCTTAAACACAATTTTTTTGAAAAAAATTCAAAAACCAAAAAAATCCTGAGTCTCAAAATGACCAGAAAAAAATTCTCTACAAGATAGCTTAAACACAATGAAACCGATTTTTGACTTTTGAAATTTCTTATTTCAAATCGTCTTTTGAAAATTGTCAAATTATGTAAATAAATTGTCGAATTTTAATAAAAATTTTCAAATTAAATCAAAAAATTGTCAAATTGAATCAAGAAATTGTCAAATTTCAAAAAAAAATTTCCTGGAAAATAGTCAAATTTTGTAAAATTGTTATATTTTCGAATTAATTGTCAAATTAATGAAAAAAATTGTGAAATTTCTAAAATTTTTTAATTTTTTGATAAAAAATGACTAAATTTTATCAGGAAATTGACAAATTTCAGAAAAATAAAAATTTTCAAAATACCAGTTAAATTTTGACAGTTTTAATTAAAATTTGAGAAAATTTTTAAGACTTTCACTTTTTTTTTTAATTTTAATTAATTTTAAATTTGACAATTTCCTGATAAAATTTGACAATTTTTGTAGAAAAATGTAAATTTATTTAAAAATTTCTTAATTTTAACATTAATTTGACATTATTTTCAAAAATATAACAATTTTACAAAATTTGACCATTTTTTAGGAAATTTTATTTTTTTGAAATTTGAAAATTTCTTGATGAAATTTGACAATTTTATATAGAAATTTGACAATTTTTGTAAGAATTTGCCAATGTGTTTAAAAATTCGACAATTTTTGTAAAAATTTGACAATATTTTCAAAAATTTTACAATTGTCCGAAATTCGACATAATTTTTCAAAGTTTGACAATTTTCTGATGAAATTTGACGATTTTTTTTATTTGACCATTTTTCTGAAAATTTGAAAATGTTTTTCAAAAATTTGATAATGTTTTCTAAAAATTAGATTTTTGTTATCAAAGTTTGTTAGTTGTTTTAGAAAATTTCTAATTTTCTTCAAATATGACAATTTTTATTCAAATTTGACAATTTTTTCCAAAATTAAACAATCTTTAAAATTTCACAATTTTTCTTGAAATTTGACTGATTATTCGAATTTTTTCAAAATCTAACCATTTTTGTTAAAATTTGTCAATTTTCTTCTAAATTTGACTGTATTAATTTAAATTTCCTTTTTTTTGAAATTTGACAATTTCTTGATTGAATTTTAAAAATTTTATTCAAATTTTACGTTTTTTTTAATTTTGACAATTTTTTTCAAAATTTGACATTTTTTCAAAAATTTGACTATTTTTCTGTAAATTTGAAAATATGTTCAAAATTTGATAATTCTTTTAAATTTTTTTTTTTTTTAAATTTGATAATTTTTCGACAAATTTGTTAATTGTTTTAAAAAAATTTCTAAAATTTTTTTAAAACATCAATTGTTTTCAGGAATTTTATTCTGTTCAAAAAAAAACATCAGGCTTATTTTCAATTTTGAATTCAAATCTGCTTTTAAATTGACGGAAAGATTTGCAAATTGTTCAGAAAACTGTCAAAATTAAATAAAAATTTTGACCAAGTTTTTTGAAGTTAAATCTCGAAAAAATGGTCATTTGTGATTTGTTTGTAAATATTGAACGGAATCATTTTGAACGTTAAAAAACCAAACACACAAAATTTGAGTCTAAATATTTTGAAAAAAACCGTAAAAAAATATCCCAAAAACTTGAGGATTCATAAAAAAACCTCGTTTTGACGTCAAATTGAACAATTTCACCCAAATATTTCAGTTGATGAAGTTTGAACCCCTTTCCAATCATTGATCAAGATATAAGGACAAATTGTTAA
The DNA here is from genome assembly GCA_004367855.1 of Oikopleura vanhoeffeni. Classification (NCBI taxonomy): domain Eukaryota; kingdom Metazoa; phylum Chordata; class Appendicularia; order Copelata; family Oikopleuridae; genus Oikopleura; species Oikopleura vanhoeffeni. The sequence continues at coordinate 173,535 of SCLH01000318.1, read as the reverse complement.
TTTTTGTCCTTATATTTTTTTTCGTTGATTTCGAAGATATTGCTTTTTAGCGCTTCCTGTATTAAATTTTGACCCAAAAAATATGTGGGATGAAAATCAACATCGTTACTGAGAAAAAAGAGCTAATTTTATTCCACACAATACCGATCAATCAGAACAGGGACAACCAGTTTTTGAGATTTTTGTTTAAATGTCCTAATTTTAACCTTATTTTGAAGTTTATTATTGTAAAAAAAGGTCCCTGGACATAGGATTATTCGCAATTTGTGAAAAAATATTTTACTGAATCATTTTTTAAGGTAAAAGATCCTATGTATGCGGAAAAATAAGGTTTGAGTCTAAATATTCTGAAAAACCCGTCGAAAAAAATCCCATAAACATGGAAATTCACGAAAAAATTTGTTTCGACGTTAAATTACATAATTTTACTCAAATTTTTTGATGGTTGTAATTTTGAACCCTTGTATAATAATTGATCGAGATATAAGGACAGATTTTTAATTTTTGTCCTTATAATTTTTTTTCTCTGATTCCAAAGATAATGCTCTCTAGCGCTCCATGAGTGAAATTTTGACCCAAAAAAAAAATATTTGGGCTAAAAATCAACATAATTAGTCAGAAAATAGAGTTAATTTAATCTCACACGATACCGACCAATCAGAACAGTGACAACCAGTTTTTGAGATTTTTTGTTTAAATGTTCTAATTTTAACCTTATTTTGAAGTTAATTATTGAAAAAAATGTCCCTGGACATAGGATTATTCGAAATTTGTGTGAAAATATTGTACTGAATCATTTTTGAACGTAAAAGATCCTATGTATGCGGAGAAAGATATAAGGACAGATTGTTAATTTTTGTCCTTATATTTTTTTCTTTGATTTGAAAGATATAGCTCTTTAGCGCTCCCAGAGTGAAATTTCGACCGAAAAAAATTAGTACGATAAAAATTCACATGAGTGAGAAAATTTTGTCAATTTTATCCCACACAGTACCGACCAATCAGAAAGCTGACCACCAGTTTTGGAGATTTTCGTAATATTTATCAAATAAAAAAAATTCTGGTCACGTGAATAATCTCAAATTCCGGTTTTGAACTTATTTTTTTACAGGATCTAGTTGCAATTTTGCTGAAATTCGAAAATTGCCTCATGAGGTCCGTCCCTATCTTTGAAATCAACATCAAATTTCACTTAAGACTCATTTTTGCTGGTAATTTTTATATTTTCATAGTGTTCCAAATTAATTTTTATACTCTCCACCTCAACATGTGATCATTATTCAATATTTTAAATGTCATTTTTTTGTTCCTAGATATCAATTAACTCCAACAAAGTTTTCACAGACACGTCGTTAATTTCCCATAAGACTCATTTTTTGCCTCTTTAGCACCACCTGGCGACGTTTTTTTCGTTTCCACTCTCATTTTCAAACTCCATGGACGAAATTTACTCTAGATTCTGATTTTAAACAATAACTGTTCCTTATTTCAAATTGTCTTAATTATTATAAAATTCTTAAAATTGAATTTTGATAAAATTGAAATAAAACAGTAATTTGATCAAAAATACTGAAAAATGAGCACGTTGTGTTGTTATTTGAAATTTTTGCAATTTTAAGATATCAATCCGTTGTATAAGGACAGTTAATCAATTTTTCCTTAAGATTTATGTTACTGGTCATTTTAATTATTTTGCTCTCTTCCGCCCCCCCCCCTCAAATTTTGAAAGAAACTCAGTGGTCATTTGATGTCAACATATTTTGTTTAAATACACAAAAACAATTTTAAATGAATTTGAGTTCATAATCATTGTCAAGAGACTTACAAGGCTTTTGGTATTTCTGTCAAAAATTCGACTTTTTTAGGCCTTATATTCCATATTATTCATGCATTCCAGCCTCTTAGACAAAAAAAATTTTCACCCAAAGACGCTGAATGATATTTCGCGTCTTTTGTGAAATTTCAAGCCCGGAGCTAGGCTTTTAACACTTATAAAATGACAAAAAACTGTCAATTTATAAGGACACGTAGTCACAAGACCCCCATAACTTTTTTATGGGGAGTCTGATGGGGTTGGTTTTCATGTAAAAAATGATCGCATTGATCTGAGCTTTCCGTTAAGCATTTAAAAACCTATTTTTGAGCATTTTTGCGAGAACCAATCAGAGGCCGAGCTCAAAAACCTCAAAAATTTCTGGATTTGAATAAATTGAAAGTTTCTAAAATTTTTGAGATTAGCACTTTTTACGAGAAACGTATAGTTTTGCCTGAGGGGACAACCGCGGCCCGCCTAAATATGAGGCAAATTTTGGAGATAAAGTATGAATAACAAGTTTTATTTATTTACTACAGAATGTGTCATTTACGATTTTTTTGGAATTTGAGCAACGAAAAATAAAATTATAAGTTATCTTGGATTGTAAAATTTGAAATTCTAAATTTCTTGAGAATGTTTGGAATAAAACAAATGTGAACATACGATAATCGAGTCCACTTAAGGGGATGGCATAAACCCAGAATCATGGAGTCAATATAACTTACAAGAATAGTAAGTCAGTATATTTTTTCATGCTTATTATAGGTAGCTGAACCGATTTAAATATGTTTCAGCTTCATAAAATTATTTTATCCATTTAAGGAAAGATTTGAGTTCGGGTTTTCATCTTTGAAATCGTAAAAATTTGAAAAAAAATCGAAGCATTATGAAAATTTTCCGCATTTTTTGTCCAAAATTTTTTTTGTTT
>SCLH01000318.1:152742-170217 GCA_004367855.1 Oikopleura vanhoeffeni | reverse complement strand
CCCCCGAGAGAGATTACACATAAGTGTAATTTCAACTGCACGACTCATCTCATCAAACGACGGTGTTAAAAAAACAGTCGGAAACGCGTCGGTATAACTCGCTTAAGGAGGGTGGCATAAGGTCCAGCAGATTGGTACATAGATTCAGAGAATATTTGAAAGAAAAAAATGTGGAATTTTTTTTTTTTTAAATTTTATCTTCAAATAAAAGGTTATTCTTAAAACGTTTACATTTTTATTTCTAAACATGAGTATTATAGTTAAAATACGAAAAACATTTTTCACTGTGCACAATTCAATTACGACTTATATTTTTTTTTAACAGACGATATTATAAACTTTCATTCATTTTAGGGTGTACTCCGCTGATGTACAAGTAACCTCATTCTCTGCACCAGTCGAAAATATTTTAATATCAGAGTTTTTTTTCCATGAAAAGGGTAAAAATAGGCAAAAAGTAGAGAAAACAAAGTTTTTTTGAGATAAAAAGTTAGACTGAACCTTAAATGAACGTTTTCAGATATTAAAAAAATGTCGCTGACTATGAAAAAGAAATGACGCCGCAGTACACCATCATCTTTTATGTGAGAATTTTTCACATACATAAGAATTTTTTAAAGATTCAGGTGCCGACTGGCACTTATTGAGTGCCAGTCAAGTTGATTAAAAATTATATCAAACAAGATTTAAAATGATGAACGCGCGACTACCGGATTAGTTGACTACGGCGATTTAATAGATATCAAAACACTTTAATATATGAATTCTGCATGTTTTGTTACTGGAGAAGTTAATAAACCACAAATAAAAAATGTCTTGGACCTTTATTGGGGAAATTTCATAATGTTTCTTAGAAAGGTCGATAAAAGATAATATAATAAAAATTTTATGATTATTTCATAACAGCGGTCAGAGAAATATAGGAATACCATGAAAAAAGTAAAACCGCTATTTTTTTTTTGGTTTTTTAACCATAGATGTTGTCAGTTATTAAGAACAAAAAAATTTGGGACAACAAAAATGCGGACATTTTCATAATAGCGTTCGATTTGTTTGTTCAAATTTTTAAGCGACTTTCAAAGATTGATGGATCTCGAGATACGGCCTCCGTCGGTTACTCCCTTAAGCCATTGCCATTTTCTAAGTTAATTCTTATCGTAAGTTTAAAAATTAAACGATTTACAAATGCTTGAGAATGGAATTTTTTTGTTAATTTTTTTTGAAAAAATGGAAAATCTGGACTTCGAAAAATATTCCAGATGATATGATTAATTATTCTCATTTTTGAATCAGAAGTTCTTAGCATATTGAGTTTGTATGATTACAAAATAAAAGATCTATAGTCAGGGAACAAACCAGTCCAAAATCTTACTTTAGAAATCAAAAATTTAGCAAAAAACGGGCGCAAATATTTTTTGATGCTCAGAATCGGTTTGATTTTGATTTGTTTACCTAGTGAAGTCAAACAATATTTTCACCTATAGTGGTTGCAAATTACGAGATATAAGTTCAAAAAAGCACACTTTAACTAGGGTAGACTGGCAGTCGGAAACTATTCTACTCAGTCGAGTCCGAGATTTGCCAATTATCTATGTTTAAGGGTGTGAGTGTTGCCAATAAGGCTGCATTTTGACGTTATTATAATAAGACGATTTGAAATAAGAAATTTCAAAACTCAAAAATGGGTATCGATGTTTTTAACCTATCTTGTAGAGAATTTTTTTCTGGTCATTTTAAGACCTAGGATTTTTTTTTTTATGAAAAATTTTCGAAAAAAATCGATTTTAAGGTCAATTTTTCGTGATTTTACAGGTTAATGTGATCCAGTTCTAGCGAAGCCGTATNTACGATGTTGAAATTACATTATGTTGGAGATATGTCTGAATTTGTCAAAAAAGTAAAAAAAAAAGTTTTTTGTATGACGGTACCGGTAGTAGTACCGGTCCAAAAAGGTCGATTTTCGTCTTTTTACCGATAAAATCATTTTGCAAGGAAATATCAGAAATTTTTTATTTTTCGTACGCCCACTAATAATGAGGTTTTCTCGGGTAGTATGGCCTCAGAAATTCGATTTAAGGTCTATTTGCTCAAAATCGATGAAATTTACACGTTAAATTTGCCGATTTCGGTATCTTCAGCGTTTTAATAAAAAACATTCCCAGCACTGGTATCAAAAACTTTTCACACAAAAAGCTCATTTTTGCCATCGATAGAGACGTGGTACTATGGCCTGGTTTTCTCGATATCTGATTTAGTTTTTGATGCACACATGTGCAAAGTTCAGGTACCTCAAAATTTTGACCATTTCACCATCTAAAAAATATTTTTGACATTTTTCTATTTTTTTTATTGGTCCGCAAGATTGAATTGCAGGCTAACTGGTCCACGTAAAATTAAGGTCATCGATAAAGGCGCTCAAAAAATACAGCATGAATACTAAAAAAATACTTGCGAACTTTATTTTTCGTCAAATCACAAATTTTTTAATTGATTCGGAAGCAAACCGATGACAAAATTTCGAATATATGGATCTCGAGAAACAGCCTCCGTCGGCTACGTCAAATTTCACCATCTTAGAAATATTGTTGAAATTTCTTTTGAGTTTTTCAAAAATAATTTTTAGTTGAGTTCAAGATTACATTGCAGGCTACCTGGTGCAAGTTAAATTAAGGTCATCGATCATAGCGTTCAACAAATAAAGCATAATTTATGATAAAAAAAAATTTCGGAAATTCGAATTTTAAGGGGGTCGTCGTGTCTGATTTGCAATTTTGCAGAGCTATTTCAGGAAAATCTGAACCTTCAGCAATAATTCCAAAAATGCCAATTTGTAGACCTAGCCTTAATCTTGTGAAATCAAAGGTCAAACTGAAATTTTGATGACTACACCAATCGTCACATAGTCGTAACATTACGTCACTTCGCGAAATTTTAAAATCTATTGCCTCCTAGACCATATCGAAAAGTTGTCATAATACGTGTAATGAGCAAACTAAGATTTGTAGTTGGCGTTTTTTCATTTCGATGACTGAATTTTCTTATCGGTCCAATAAACTGACGATTTTTGGCCGTTTTTCATGATTTTTGGCTTTAAAATCTATTTCCTCCGAGGTTTAGCTTCAAAATTGGGCCATTTTTTTTATAAATTACACCTTTTGGCATTTTGAAGGGTTGTAGTTGCGTTTTTCCCATATTTCGATCCAGACTTGAAAATATGATTTTTTTGGTCATTTTCGAAAAAATTCCGAAAAAAAAGTGAGATTTTTTCGAAAGTAGGCTCAAAAGAAAGTGAAACACTGATGAGAAAGTTGGCTAACGTCAAGTCGATATTTTGAAGTTTTAGTGGTCAAATTCAAGAAAACGTTATTTTTTAACTTTATCTTTTAAAAAATACTTAGAAGTACTTAGAAAAAAATCGAAAAAATGCGAAAATTTCGAAAAAAATTTTTGATGACTGGGTTCTTAGTATTGTGACTTTATTTGCTCAATATTACAGCAATCGAGGCTTACTACGTGCAGCAGGGTTATCACAGAAATAGTTTTAATTGCGAGCACTTACAATTGTCACTTAATTATCACCCGTATCAATTTGGAGCATTTTTAATGCCTCTAAGGCCTTTATTAAATCAGAGTCGACAACATACAAAAAGAATGTAAAAAGAATTGAAACCGACATGTCACAAAATTAACTCGAAATTTTAGTGACCATTCGTTACGACATCACGGCTAGATTTATTCAGTAACACCCTCACACCCAAAACGCCATTCGGGGACGCTACTTTGGGCGCTTATTGCGGGAAAAGTTAAAGTGCTTGCAATTTAATGGTTCTTTAGTCCTTGAGATTAAGGATATACTTAAATTTCTATATTATTTAGTTTACATTTTGACTTTATTCACTCCGTAGAATAGTGACCTGCAACCTACGCAATTCACGTGTGAGAAAATGAGAGACGCCAGAACAAAAATTAATAATGGAGGAGATTCAGAATTAAATTTTCTAAATTTGACTTCTTCAGAAATAACCTGCAATTTTTGGTCTTCAATCTACATGTGTTTTCCGAAAATAGAACTTCGAAATCACTTGAGAAAAAATTTACTCAAAGTTCTTAGATAGCTCAAACTGAGCACAAATATTAAGTGAATAATAAAATTGGTCCAAATCGGATCATTTTTAGATTTTTTCCGAGATTACTGAAATTGTTTAATTATCAGTTTTTGTTACACTAATTGGAAACAATGGTCAGATTCGGACCATTTTTTCCAATTTATTTTTCTCTTAATGGTTGTGCAGCACAACTTGTGCTCAGTTCGAGCTATCTGAGAACTCAATCGGATGAGTCGATTTCAAAAGCCGAATTATATACAAAATTTGGCTAAAAATCTATCTAAAATGTTCCAGGAGGTCCCGTAATCGATAAACTCGCCAGTAAATAGGGTAAAAATCGCAAATGTTGAGACTGCAATAAAAGTGAAACTGATTGTTGATTAATATGTTTTTTTTTATTTATTTTAATTGTTTTGAACTGGCGATGGTTCAGGAGAATCCCGTTTTATTTATTTCTATTATAATAATATGTAAGCAATTAATTTCTATCAGCGATTAATAAATATATCGGTATTGAGCTAAATTTTTTGTAAAAAGGGTAGAAAAGGGGGTGTTTTTAGCGCCCTTGACCACCATTTCTACCAGGAAAAGTTGATATTTAAGGAGCGATTACTATCAGTGAAAATTGGGTTTTCAGGGGAGTAATACAAGTAATAAAATTTTCTAGTGGCCACAAAAAGCACCAAAAACTCCTTCATCTGGACAATTTGGTCAAAAGTAGGCCATTTGCCATGGATAAAGGTGGTTTTTGTGCTTAATTTGCGTTTAATTTGTCTAATATATAGCTCACATAGTATTACTATATATTATAAATGCAGTAAAACAACTCTAATAATTTCTTGCAAAATAGTGTTGCAAATTAACGAGGATTTTCCTTCTGCTGGTGATGCTGGAGAACTAAGACCGCCTCGTCTACTTTTGAACTTAACAATTCGCGATTATCCAACATATGTAATAATTCAGAATTATCGATTTCAAGTAACATTCCAGTTATCTTCCCCGCCAAGTCAGCCGACGCCATTTGCTAAACAAAATATTTATAATAAAAAAACTGGCTTTTGTATACACAATTTGGCGTGCATACATTTCGCGGGACAAAAAACACCTTTTCGCAAAATTTTGAGCGAAATTGATTATTATTAAAAAATATCAAATTTCAGAAATTTAATCTTTAGCGAGACATGTGGTCATTTTTTTTAAGTTTTCGGTGTAATTTTCGGGTTCCCTGATATCGAGTTATATGGAAAAGAAATTTTGTTGAAAGATAATTATTATTAAAACATCTTAAATTTGTGTAAAATCAAATATTATTTTAGAAACTTAAAATTTGCTCTCTAGCGAGACCTGTGGTATTTTTTAAAGTTTTCAAATTTTTTTTTAGGTATCGATTCACGCTAGAGCCAAAAAATGTGGAAAATTGATTATTACTGAAAATATTTAACCTTAGAATTTTGCTCTTTAGCGAGACCTGTGGCCATTTTAAAAGTTTTCAATGTTATTTTGGATTTTCCTGGTATCAATTTACACTAAAAACATAAAACGTGTGTGAATTGATCATTTATGATAATTTTTTTTAATAATACAAACGTAAAAAAAATGTTGAAAATTATTGGGCGTGAGAATATTTCGTGGACCAAAAAACTGTTTGCTTCAGATAAATTTATTAAGAAAAGCCGAAAATTATCTAAACTGACCACAGTTCCCGATGAATAAAATCGACAATATCAGGGGATTTTTTTTTACCTGAATGAGTGGGAATAATCTTTCTCCCAACATTTGTTTCTGTTCTTGTGGGCTTGCTGCTGCTAACATTGAAGAGGTCAAAGGTTCTGGTCCATCAGATGTGGGTGGGATGTTTGGCTGCGCTGTCATTGGCGGATTGACATTTGACATCACACCAAGATCCATTTGCGGCACATTTCGAACATTTTTAGTCAAGTTAAATTGTTGCTGTCGGACTGAAATACAAATATTAACAAAATGATTTACAAAAAATAGGGTCCTTTTTTTAGGTGATAAAAAAGATAGTTCGGTACCGGTACATTCGATCTTTCTGAAATTTTTGGCTATGATATATTATTGCAAGCTACGTTTACTGCATAGACGTTATTTCGATTACTGTGGTTTGCGTCTATAAGGACAGCTGAGATTTTGCCATATTGTCCTCATTTTTTAAAAGTGCTCTAAAAAATTAAAAAATAACGGGGAAGAGCTAAAAACGTAAGCCAAAGTTTTTAAACACCATAATTTTTCCAAAAAATTGAAGAGATTTTGTTTGCTCTGTACTTATATTTAATCGAAAAAGAGGTGAATTATAAATATTTTTAGAAAAAAGACCCTTTCGAATATTTTTGCCATATTGTCCTTGAGGGACGGACCAAAATAAAAAAGCGTAGGTTTTGGCCATATTTCTGCCATATTGCCCTTATAGACGCAAACCACAGTACCGATTTTTAACCGGTACTTTACGATGTTTTTTCTGGCGAAAAATCGATAATTTTTGGCAAATGTCCGGTAAAACCGGAAATCGAAAAAATCGGCTATGCAGCGCAAAATGAAAAGTTATAGTATGACCCCAAATATAAGAAAGATTGAATCTGCCAATTTGGCCCGACCTCAAACGTCGTTTTGATTTATCTAAAAACGGACCTAGGCCAAACTTGTAGGGAAAGGCTAAATATGTACACATTTGTATTTACATATGTGGCTAAAGAACAAAATATTTATAGAGCTCTCTAGCGGCTGCTGTGTACATATTTCATCTAAAGTTAAAAGTTTAGTTAGTGATATTTATGAAATTGATACAATGAACATATTTTTATATTAGGGTTCCTTAAAAAAAATTAATCCAGACCTTTTTTTAGATTTTTACAACGGTGTTATTCATATAAAAATCAAAAAATCTGAGGTGTTCTCACGCTCGAAACTGTTCCGAAAGGTCCTAAGTTCAGAGCTCTCTAGTGCTAAAAGGGTGAATATCATCACTGTCAGAACACCAATCATATTTTTTAAGCCTGATATGTCTATGAAAAAATTGAAAATTTTAGTCCATTTTTTTCTCGCTATTATAATTGAAACAAATTATTTCCCGCTGCTAACCCTAGCTATATCTATTGATCATAAATTTGTTTTCTAAACCTATTCTTATACCCTTTTAAGTTAAAAAACGAGCTCTCAAAAAGCTTTAATTACATCTACCCTTATTATAGATACCTTGCGCGGCACCGGCTTGTGACATCATTCTTGGGTTTGGATTTCGAATTGCCATTGGCATCTGAATTACAAAATTTTAAAATTAACTTTCCAAAATATATCAAAAGTTGCGTAGGTTTTCACGCCAGTTTTTACCTACAGTGCTCCAATTTTTGATAAAATTCATTAAAATTTGTGAAGAATCCAAAGATATTCATTAAAACTTGATGTGTAAAATATCAAATGTTATTAAACTCTCCTGCAGATATTCTCGAAAAAACGTTTCGGTTAAATTTTATTGGCAAAATCTAAATATTTTATGAATATTATAATTTTCATGAAAAAGATTACTCAAAAATATAAGATTGAATTGGAGAATAATAAAAATATATATATTTTATTATATTAATAAATGAAACATTGGTTTTTAGATTAAAATTAAATTCGATAATTAAAAATTAAATTTTGAAACACAAATTAATAAAATATTTATATTTTAATATTAATATAAATCAAAAATGTGATTTGAAAAATCTTATCGGAAAATGAAAATTTTAAACAGTTAACTGTTTTTAATTAAAATAACGTCGCTTATCAAAAAAAAATATAATTTAAATTTTATTTGTTTACAACTTTAAGTTACTGTCGTATGCGTCTAAAAGGACAGAAATTTTTTTGTCGTTTTGTCCACCTGAAAACGTGTCGTTTTGTCCATTTAAAATTTTTTTCTGACAGTAATTCAAAATTAAATAATTGGAGAAAAAAATTCCATGATTCATTTCCGGTCATGTGATCAACCTAGGGTGCCAAAAAAAAGTTCACCCTATATTTTTCCCAAAGTTTCCAAAATAGCGACCTTAGAAAACGAAGCCTGGTTAAAAATTAAGTATAAAAATAAACCTGGTTTGGATTGGCAGCTCCTGGCCATCTTGGAGTAGCTCTGATCATGGTGGTTCCGGGTCGCGGCATAAATTGATTTGGTTGCTGAATTTGCATCGTAGGCATAAAGTAGGAACCAGGTTGTTGAACTCCCATTGGTTGAGCACCCATAATAGCCTGAATTTTATGTTTAATAAAATTAAACAACAAAATGACGGCGGTTAATTTAGCACGACGAGAATACCGCAACTGCAAGAATAACGGCTGCACTTATATTTGCGTATATGAATAACGCGAAAAGCTAAATCATGCAATTCTTTGTATATACGTTTTGTGCTAAAATGGTTAAAATTAGCTTTTTCAATAAAATTTTTTTTGTTAAAATTTTATTATCTAAAAATATAATTTTGGGGGAAAAATGAATTTTCAAACAAAATTTAGCAAATGTTATTTAATTTTTTTCCGCTAAAAAATATTTTGTTCAAAAAGTGTCGATCTTAGGCAAAGATTCTTAGCTAAAAATTTGTTTTAATTTGTTAAAATTAATCTTCTATCTATAGAAACCTAGGTAATTTTTAATTTTAAAATTTATTTTCGTCGGAAATTTTTTTCGAAAATTCAATTTTCAGTTAAATTTGTTATTTTGATTTTAACAGAAATAAATTTATACGATAAATAGGCAAACTTAAGTAACGATTTGATTTTCGGTGATTATTTTTTAATTTTGTTGAAAATTGATTTTTATTGGTAATTTTTTTCCCTTAAAATTACAGGTACAAAATTGTCCGTTTTAGATGAAAAATTATTTTTTGAAAACAAAAAAAAAATTGTTTTAAATTTCTGCTAATTGTATAAAATTTCCATGCTAAAGACACCGCCGCCATTAAAAATAGTTTTATAATCAATGAAATTGTTCCCTAAAAAGTCATTAATTATTGTTTTAAAAATTTTGAATTTACATTTGGATTTACCTGCATGCGGATTCCAGTCGAGACTCGTTGCATGTATTGTGCTTGAAGATGTGCTTTTCTGTCCTCTTTGCGTTGAGCTAATCCGACGTAAAGTGGTTTTCCGCCCAAAATTCGGCCATTCATCTCTGTGACGGCTTTTGTGGCTTCTTCTGGAGACGAAAAACAGACAAATCCAAATCCTTTTGATCGGCCAGTCTTTTTACCCTCTGGGGTAGGACTGTTATCTTCCTCGCCCTCTGGGAGCATAGCGCCATTAGGATACTTTAAAAATAATTAAGAATGTTGTATCTAGTTAGGAGTAAAAAGTAGTCTTGTTTTACCGCTAGAGAAATATAAACTTTTCAAAAAAAATTACAATTTAGGTCTGATTTTTCTTAAGTGGGTCATATAAGACGGTTAGATAGCTCGGAATTTGCACCTACGAAGTTTTTGGAATTTTGGGTCAGAATATAACTTTCCAATCTACGTGACACTGCATCTGCTCTAGCAAGTTTTTGATTTCTGTTTCATACGGTATAAATTATACCGGACATTTGCCAAAAATTATCGTTTTTCGCTAGAAAAAACATCGAAAATTACCGGTAAAAAATAGTAAATCGAAAACCGGCTATGCAGTGAAACGAAGCTTAAAAAGTTATATCATGGCCAAAAATTTCAGAAAGATGGTATGTACCAGTACCAAACTATCTTTTTGATGTGACGGTAACATTGTGACCCATTCAAAAAAAATCAGACCTAATGTACTCATCAGTTTTCCTTATTTTTATAGGAATAATTTGACTTGAAATCTCAAAAAAACAGATTTCCTAGTTTGTACTTTTTTTGATTATGGTTTTTAAATAAATTACATTTTTCTTTTCGTCCATATCTGTGATGACTTTTGCTGAAGTTATCGTTCCGAATGGTTTAAATGCTTCTCGAAGTGATTCGTCGTTGATCGAATCGTCCAAATTTTTAACATATAAATTAACTCCTTGATATCGCTGAATCCTTTCCATTTTCAATTTATCATATTTTTGTTTTAGTTCTCCTTCCCGTTCAGCCTTCTTTTGAGCACGGCCGCAGTACATTAACTGAAAAATACATAAAAATTGGACTTTTTCGTACAAATTGTATTTTGTAAATTGTAGCTTTTTAAGAACAAAATTTTAATTTTTTGAAAATTCATTTTTTTGGGAAAAATATATTTTTTAATTGTAGCTTTTTCCGAACAAAATTTTTCTTGTTGAAAATTCATTTTTTGGTAAAGAAGTTTTTTCTTATTTTTTGAATTGTTTTTTTTCATAAAAATTGTTTTTAGTGAAAATTACTAGAAGGACAAAAAACTTCCAACTTAAAACATAAAAACTATTTTTGGAAAGAAACTCCGCCTTGATTTTTAAAATATAAAGTTTTAATTTACCTTTCCGCCGATTTCTTTCCCATTCATCATTTCCACTGCCATTTCAGCCTGTTCATGATCCTTGAAGGATACAAAACCGTAACATTTGCTCTGACCAGTTGCTTCATCAACAGCAACCTAAAATTATATGAATTAAAAAAGTCAAATTGCGAAAATTATATTAATAAAAATGTGGCATTAAAAAAATGATAAATAAATAAAAGGGTCAAACTACAGAAATTATGAAAATATAAGGGTCAAATTACAAAATTTATAATAATACAATGGTCAAATTACAAAAATATTAAAAATAAAAAGGTGAAATTAACAAAATTGTACAAATAAAATATATTAGTGATAGGGTCAAATTAGAAAAATTGTACATATTATGGAGTCAAATTACAAAAATTATAATAGGAAGTGGGAAATTAAAAAATATTATAAATAAAAAGGTGAAATTAACAAAATTGTACAAATAAAAGAAATTATATTAGTAATAGGGTCAAATTAGAAAAATTGTACAAATAAGGGAGTCAAATTACAAAAATTATATTAGGATAGGGGACAAATTACAAAAAAATTATAAATAAAATGGTCAAAAAATTTAAAATTACCTTGTGCGAAAGGATTTCCCCGAATTCGGAAAATACTTCAACTATTTTTTCGTCGTTCCATTCGTCAGGCAAATTCTTTACGAATAGATTTGTGAATTGCTAAAGATATTTATTACATTTAGCTTAAAATTCGAAATATTGTCTGTTCTGGGCACTGACAACCTTAAAAATCGTGCTTCAAAACAGTCTTAATATATTTGGAAAATTTCATCTAAAAGATCCGATTGTTTTGAAGCAGCGTAATTAAAATATATTTTATTTTTAAAACCTTTGCACGTTCGCCAAATTCTCGCATACGATCATTTCTACTTTTGAATCTTCCAACAAATACTTTTTTATCAGCCAATAACATTCCGTTTACTTTCTCGATAGCACGCTGAGCAGAGTCCTCATTTTCAAAATGAACAAAACCATATCCTTTCGATCCATTTATATCACCAACAACTAAAAACGTTCGTTTGAAATGAGGTAGGCTCGACAAAAAATTTCAATTTTGGATTTTGCTCATTTTTTTTAGAAGGGTATTTTATCGGTGAGATAGCTCGAGACTCGCACATACGATATTTTTGAAATTTAGGGTCCGCATACGAATTTAAAATAGCACGTCGGTTTTTAGCCATTTTTCGATTTCTGTTTTTACTGGAAATTATCGATTTCTCAAAAAAACGTCAAAATTACCGGTAAAAAAAAGATATGGAAAAAACTATTTCGTAGTTGCACGTCGCTGGTAAAGTTTAATAATGGCCTGAAATTTCTAAAAGATCGTACCAGTTCCGATCCAACTAGAAAAAATTAACCCTTGTAAAAAATCAAACCTTTTCTTAAAAAAAGCAAAATCCAAGATGATCAATTTTTTCGGGCCCTATTTGAAATTACTTAATTTTTTTTAAAAAAATGCGTAGGTTTAACATCCAGATTTTAATTAATTACCTTTACAGGACAATATATTTCCAAATGATGAGAAAGTATCGTATAAAACTTTATTGTCGATAGTCTTGTCTAAATTTTTGATAAAAACATTTCCTTGTCCCGATTTTCGCAGCGAAGGATCGCGCTGGCTCCACATAATTCGAATCGGTTTTCCCTAAATAAATTTAAAATAAGATGATGTAAATGAATGGTTAATTAAGGCAGTACCCGACACCATTTAGTGATTTTCGAACGTCTGTTTTGAGCCAAATAAAAATCCGTTGATTTTCACGTTTTGAGACCTGGAAAATTAATCGGAAGTTTTTGTGAGGTATACTATTACTCTCATAGATTTCCGATACGGAAAACCGATAACAGCCTAGGCTGACTTACAAATTTTCTTAGGTTTCCAAGAGACATTTATTTTCGTCGGGAATTTTTCCCCTATCTTTTGCTATGAAAATTGTGTAGGCGTTAAAACCTCTCTGGCGGGTTTTTTTTTCAGCGCAACCCGCAATCGGAGCGAATGTTCTCGAAAATGGTACATACGATTCAATAAATTTCAATTGTAGCCCAAAGTCACAGAGTCGGTACCCGCAATGCACTTTGTTTCTCACCGATGACCGGTAAACCCGTCATCAGCAAAAATACCGATTGCTACCTCCTTTTGGGTTGCGCTGAAAAAAAACCACGCCTCTTATAAACGAATAAAAATGTATACAATTGAAATATTGGTGTGTTGATATCACACACATTGTCAGAAATACACTTTCATAATTATATTATTGTCAATGCAAAAATAAAATTTTCAAAACATTTAAACATATTCCAGAAATTTTCATAGAAAATATTTTCCGCCTACACATTTCTCTATAGTTAAAGATAGGCTTTTTTAAATTCCCGACGAAAATACATGTAGTATACCTCGTTTTTGTATGTACCGGTCATCTTATTAAAAATGTGGCCGTTTTTAATAATAAAATCATTCTGCGAGGTGACAACAGATTTTTTTCTTTTTTTGTAGATTATGCAAAATTAAAAAATTCCGGAACTAAATTGGAACGGAAATTTTTTCTTATTTTTTTAATAAAAAACGTAGACGAGATCAAAATTGTTTTTTGAGTGATGTCCCACACTTCTTGCAAAATACAAAAGTCAAAGATAGAAAATTTAAAAAAGCATTTGTCTAATTTTAGATTGTCATGCATTTTTGAGAAAAAAATTTATTTTTGAAACAACTCACGTGATAGAATTTTCAAGTTAGCGTAAGTGGCGCTTACTCGTATGTTAGCGCTACCCAAGCATAAATTCAAAATTCTGTCCAGTGAGTTTTTTGACACACTATATTTTTGCTCCTATTTTTCCAATTTGGACAAATTTGATTTCCACCGTTTAAGGGAGTACTGGTCGCATTTAAAGACTCGGACATGAAATTTTCCAGATTAGTTTTAAAATATTTTTTTCTGGAAATATGGACAAAAATAAGTTGATCAGATGTCTTTTTATTTTCATTTGTCATAAAAAAGGTATTTTCATCGCGATTTGAACATATTCAGTGTGATTTTTTTCGAATTTTGGAAATTTCTGAGAATTTGAATCGCGGTTTCCGAAAAGACGAGATACAAAATTGCAAATTGTCGAACTTGGGGTTTTGCGCGTATCCTTAAGGATTGTATACATACCAGTTTTAGGTTTCTGCCGTCAAAATCCAGGGAGGAGTAGTATTTTCCCCGAGGCACTCAAAATAAGGCCAAAAAANGGAAGCACCCACAATCCCCTTAAGGCAGTACCCGACGCCATTTAGTGATTTTCGAACGTCTGTTCTGACCCAAATAAAAATCCATTGATTTTCACGTTTTGGGACCTGGAAAATTAATCGGAGGTTTTTGTCAGGTATACTATTACTATCATAGATTTCCGATACGGAAAACCGATAACAGCCTAGGCTAACTTACAAATTTTCTTAGGTTTCCAAGAGACATTTATTTTCGAGGTATACTATTTTCGTCGGGAATTTTTCCCCTATCTTTTGCTATGAAAATTGTGTAGGCGCTAAAACCTCTCTGGCGGGGTTTTTTTTCAGCGCAACCCGCAATCGGAGCGAATGTTCTCGAAAATGGGACATACGATTCAAAAAATTATAATTGTATCCAAGAGTAAATGAGTTGATACCCATGATAGACTTTGTCTCTTACCGATTGACTGACCGGTTAACCGGTAACCAGCTAAAAACGGCGGAATCTTGGGAAAATACACTAAAAAGCTTGTATCAATCGGAGCGAATGTTCTCCAAAACGGTACATTCCATTCAATAAATTTCAATTGTAGCCCAAAGTCAAAGAGTCGGTTCCCGCAATGCACTTTGTTTCTCACCGATGACCGGTAAACCCGTCATCAGCAAAAATACCGATTGCTACTTCCTTTTGGGTTGCGCTGAAAAAAAACCACGCCTCTTATAAACGAATAAAAATGTATACAATTGAAATATTGGTGTGTTGTCAATGCAAAAATAAAATTTTCAAAACATTTAAAACATATTCCAGAAATTTTCATATAAAATATTTTCCGCCTACACATTTCTCTATAGTTAAAGATAGGATTTTTTAAATTCCCGACGAAAATACATGTAGTATACCTAGGGAGCGCACCGGTCCAATTTCTAAGTTTTAAAGAAAAGAAGAGATTTAAAAACCATAAAATCCTAAATAGCTTTCAAATTTCATCCGCTCTGTGATTTTTTTGCATTTTTCATTCAAGATATATACTGTGGAGCTGGGCCAAGCGGACACTAATCAGGGAACGGACAAAACAGGCAAAATATACGATTTTTTCTGAAAATCTCAAAAAACGACAAAGTCTTAACAAACAAAACGGGATATTGTTCCATGAATTATGATGTAGAGCCACAAACGGGATTTCCAATTCTGTCCGCTTCCCAAACCCACAGTAACAACAATCGCTGATCTCGCTGAGCCTACCGAAAATTTTTTAAAGACGCTAGTTTTAGTCTTGTTCAGAGGCTAATCTAAAAAACGTTTTCTGAGCGTATGTTCCCATCCTATTTCGAAGTCTAATTGGTCATAAATATGACAAAAGCGTATTCAACAAATTTTAAAGTTTATCTTAGGGCAAATTTCATGAAATAATTTTTAAAATTTAACTCGTAAAAAAAAATCTTTCAGTCAAAGAAAGTTTGGAAAAATCTTTCAAAGCCAATTGCTTAAATAAAAATCTCGATTGAAATTGTCTGCTTAACGTCCGACATTTTTAAAAAACATTTTAACAATGCTGACGATTTTCCAAAAAATCTTCTGTAACTGAAATAATTTTTTTACGAGGTTAAATTGGAAAATAATTCCAGAAATTTTTGCCTAAAAACATTTCCGTTCCTACTTTAATTTAAAGCTTTATTTGAAATTGCCGACAAAAACAGGCTATATTAGCGCCGACCATCCTTACAATTAACATTATTTAGAGCGTTTAAGGGGAAATTTTGTTAAAAAATACATCAAGGAGAACCGCCAAGTTATCCAATGGCCGAGTTATACGTAGGGATTTGCATCCGGATGTAACTGAAGGCTTATGTGTACAGAAGTCTCCCAAGCTGGCCCAGTCTAATCGATTCGAGTTGGTCCGGATAATCACCAGAGATCCTAGCGATATGATTGTTAACTTTCAAGCACCAGGATGCAGAACGAGCGCTGATACAATGAACTTTGATGTGAAAAAAATTAATAACCGCAATCGAAGTCAAACAGAATAATTTCAGTAAAAATATACTAAGGGTCGATAGTGAATGTATAAAAAAGAATGTATATTTGAGATTGAACATGAACAGGCAAAAAAACAAGAGTTCATTAGAGCAAATCTCCAAATATTTTTGTGGATCAGATATGAGATGGATATCTCAAAAATTATAAAAAAAATATTTTTTTGCATTGCATAGTAAGCATCAAATATTTTTAAATATTGAGACCCTAATGATCAAAATTCTTATCAGAACTGTGCTCATTCATTCCAACTCAAAAACCAGCGCTAAAAATAGCAGTCCTTTTCGATTTCTCCTCTTTTTACCAGACCGGTAACAGCCAAAATTGCTATAACTTACTAAGATTTGCATGTCTAGCCGTCTGAGTAAAAAAAGAGGAGAAAGTCGAAAAGACTCACGCTGTAATTTGCTAAAAGTTTTGTAAATGTTCAAAATCTGTATTTGTCAATGAGTCATCATTTTCAAAATAATGGGTAGCGCAAAAAAATATTTTTTTATCATTTTGAAAATTTGATCTCAATAAATCTATCCGAGCAAAAAACATTGGAAATTATCGCCTAGAAACTCTTTTCTTGCCTGTTCATGTTTCAAAACTCTCAAATCAATACATTTTCACTTTTTAAACATTTCACTGTCGATCCTAATCTAAGGGGCGGTTCGAAGCAAATTGACTTTGTCAAAAACATCTCTCAAGGACAGAATAAAATAAGTTAATTCTGATTTTGAACAGAATCGACAAGAAGAGATTTCAAAAATATTGAGATTGAAAATATTCAAAATTAGAAAAATTAAAATACAGTTTAAATACAGTAAAGTGCAGTTTAAACCGCAGCGTTGGTAGAATGAGTTTGGTTAACAAGTGTTCTGTTAGCGACGTTTAAACGGGCAGTTGACCATTCAAGAACCTGTAAAATGTAACGGACAGTTTGCAATCACAAAACTGCTCCTTTAAATGCACGCTAGCATGACTTTTTACCCAAAACTCGTTCGACCAAACTTCGTTTAAAAACCGCACTCTACTGTACAGTTTCTTCGAATACATTATACAGTATTCACATTACGGGCTCCTGTCCCTTTTACTAGTTTTTGACCAATATTTCTATTTATTCGGCTTTTAAAAACAACATCGATTCTAGATAGCTTAAACGGTGAAATCAAATTTGTCCAAAATTGAAAAATAGGAGCAACAATCTTACATACAGTATGTCACATAACTGTATGTAATATTTGTACTACTGTAGTTTTTTATATTTTTTTCAAATTTGTATTTAGTGTGTCAAAAAAACTCACTGACAGAATTTGAATTTATGCTTGGTAGCGCTAACCATACGAGTAAGCGCCAACTTACGCAACTTGAAAATCTATCAACGTGAGTTGTTCAAAATAAATTTTTTCTCAAAAATGCATGACAATCTAAAATAGACAAAATGCTGTTTTAAAATTTCCTATCTTTTTGACTTTTGTATTTTTTCAAAGAAGTGTGGACATCACTCAAAAAACAATTTTGACTCGTCTACGTTTATTAAAAAAATATAAAAGAATTCTGTTCCAATTAGAGTTCCGGATTTTTAGATTTGCATAATCTACAAAAAAAAGAAAAAAATCGTGTGTCACCTCGCAGAATGATTTTAGTCATTAAAAACGGCCAAATTAT
>SCLH01000318.1:133033-152721 GCA_004367855.1 Oikopleura vanhoeffeni | reverse complement strand
ATACAAATTCTTCGACCTCACGGGGTTGTTGACTCAGAAATAACATTCCGCGGCACAAAAAAAAAGTTTTTGCCATCTAGGTCAGAAATGACTTATTAAAACGCCCATTAGAGCAACCAACTTCGCGTTTTTAGCATATAAAAATCCATTTACCTGCATTTCAGAAGTAAAAGCCGTGTCACAAAAAAATTGCCACACTTTTCGAATAAAAATTTGGAAGAAAAATTCTGAAATTTGTGAAAAGTTTTTTTCGTCATTTTGAAGGTAGACTGACTCTAATCTTTTCTAAATTTTTTTCCAGCACGTCCCGGATCAGTTCAGCTCACTATAAGATGTCAAAATTTCCGAGAACACGAAAAACTATGCTAACTTTACCAAGCTTACCGAAAGTGGAAAAACCGTAATTTAAACAATACCGGAATATCACCGCAAAAAATTCATTTTTAATTCTTTGTATTTTTCATAATTCTGCCTTTGAAATTCCTTAAGATTTTCTTCCCTTTTCGTAATTCGACCGTTTAAAACTTAAGAAATTGGACCGGTCACTCCCTAGTAACTACATATTTTCTGGGGAATTTAAAAAATCCTATCTTTAACTATTAGAGAAAGTGTAGGCGGAAATATTTATATGAAAATTTCTGGAATATTTTTAAAATGTTTTGAAAATTATTTTCATTGACAACACCACCAATATTCAAGAACATTTTAATTAGTTTAAAAGAGCGTGTTTTTTTCAGCGCAACCCAAAAGAAGTAGCAATCGGATTTTTGCTGATACGGCTTTACGTCATCAGGTAAAACAAAGGCATTGCGGGAAACCGACTCTTGACCTTCTGGCTACAATTGAAAAAAATTTATTGAATGAATTGTACCGTTTTGGAAACATCGCTCCGATTGAATACAAACTTTTTTTAGTTCTTGTATTCCCAAGATTACCGCCGTTTTATTTTTTTCCGTTATTTAGCTGCGTTACGTTAACGGTCAGGTCAATCGTAAAGACAAAAGTCATCAGGGTACAACATCAATTTACTCATCGGATACATATAATTTATTGAATCGTATGTCCCATTTTCGAGAACATTCGCTCGATTGCGGGTTGCGCCTGAAAAAAAACCCCGCCAGAGAGTTTTAGCCCTACCACAATTTTCATAGCCAAAACGATAGGCGAAAAATTCCCGACTAAAATAGATATACCTCGAAATAAAATGCTCTGGAAACTAAGAAAATTGTAAGTTAGCTAGGTGTGATCGTTTTCCGTATCGATAATCTCATGATAGTAATAGTATACCTGAACAAAACCTCCTATTAATTTTCCAGGTCCCAAACTGAAATAATGATTTTATTTCGGTCAGAACAGACGTTCGAACATCACAAATGGCGTTCGAGTACTCCTTAAGGGATTGGGGTGCTTCCAGAATGTGCTGTCGAGGAAAAATAAGGCGTTTTTAAAACTCAAATATTTTGTGAGAATTGCAGTCTGAACGTTTATTTTCCAATGTATTATTGTCGGTCCGTAACCTTGAAAGTCAAAAACTGATTTCATTCTAGAAAAATTATCACATAACCTTAAAAGCATAAAAACCTATTGCTGGTATTCTTTCATTAATATACCTCATATCCACCGTATCCCAAAAAATCACAAATGCCGATATTTATGATCAGAAAAAAAATGCTCTAGAATTTAAACAAGCTATTTATAAATTCATCTTAATTCCGCCGAAAAGATTTGAAATTCCTTGCCTATAGTTAAAATAGCAAAATGTAAGATTTATTTTACCAAAAAAGTATACCTCACAACGGCACATGCGATTTCTTTTCTCTTTCATTAAATTCTTCTCTATTATCCTTATTAAACGTTTTAAACCAACAAATTTAAAACTTATTCTAATTCTCGCATCACTATTCATGTTGATTAAATGCGCCCCATTATATAATATTAGGCTAAAAATGAAATAATCAAGGCGCAAAAAAATGCTGAACAACTCATCATATGAATTTACTTTCACTTTAGAATTACATTTTCTTGCAATTGGTTTTTTTTATTCGAAATGATACCATAATCTTAAAATTATTCCTGTTTATGCAAGCCGAACCGATATTTTTGAAATTTATCTAGAATATTGTCAAAATTCCAATTTTATTTGGTCTGAATTCTCCGTGAAAATTATCCTACATGGTTATATTTGTTTTTGAATCATCTTCATTATCTCGGGCTTTTCATTAGCAACATTTCAATTTAGAAAAAAATATCAGAAATAATTTGGTGTTTTTTTAATTGCAACGATTTCTAGTGCTGGATGATCAGGCAACTTGAAAAATACCGAATTTCGAACCGTGGTCCAAACTACTGCACCCACAATCCCCTAAATACCATTCATTTACATTATCTTATCTTAAATTCTATTTAGGACAAACCGTTCGATATGTGGATGCCAAGCGCGATCCTTCGCCTGCGAAATCGGGACAAGAAATGGTTTTTATCAAAAATTAGAACAAGGACTATCGACAATAAAGTTTATACGATACTTCTCAAGTCTTGGATTATTGCTCGGTAAAGTAATAATATAATCTGGATTAAATCCTACAGCATTTTTTTTCAAATTATTAATTTCAAGATGGGCCGAAATGATCATCTGGGATTTTTTGCTTTTTTTCGTTAACTTAATAATCTTTTAGAAAAGGTGTTTTTTTCAGGGGTATTTTTTCTGTTGAGTTCGAGCTGTAATTTTTAGATCGGCCATTATAAAACTTACCAGCGACGTGCAACTTCACAAAATACGTTTTTTCCATATCTTCTTTTTTTTAACCGTATTTTGACGTTTTTTTGAGAAATCGATAAATTTCCCAGATAAAAAATCAGAAAGAAAATAGCTTAAAACCCGACGTGCTATTTAAATTCGTAGCGACCCTAAAATTAAAATATCGTATTGCGATCTCAGCTATCTCCCGATAATAACCTTCCTAGAAAAAAAAATGAGCAAAATCCAAATTGAATTATTTGTCTGAGCCTACCTCATTTTCCACGAACGTTTTTAGCTGTTGGTATAAATGGATCGAAAAGATAGGTTTTGTGTCAATTATAGAAAATGAGACTCTGCCTCACTGGCATATCGAAAAGTAAACGGAATGGTAATTGGCTTAAGATAAAAGTATTGTTTGGAAGATTCAAAGTAGAAATGATCGTATGCAGGAATACGAACGTGCAAAGTTTTAAAAAATAAATATATTTAGATTACGCTGCTTCATAACAATCGGATCTTTTATGGAATTTTCACATATATTAAGACTGTTTTGGAAGCACATTTAGTTCAGTGCCAGAACAGACAATTTTCGAATAAAGCTAATGTAATAAATGTCTTTAGCAATCACAAAATCTATTCGTAAAGAAATTGCCTGACCGAATGACGACGAAAAATAGTGAAGTATTTTCCAATTCTGGAAATCCTTCCACAAGTAATTAAAATTTGTACTTTGACCTGATAATAAATTTTTTGTAATTTGTCCCCTATCCTAATATATTTTTGTAATGACTCCCAATTATGTAACATTTTTCTAATCTGACCCTATATTACTATATAATTCTTAATTGTACAATCTTGTAATTTCATCTTTTAATATTTATAATATTTTTTAATTTCCCACTTCCTAGTATAATTTTTAATTTGACTCCATATAAATTATGATACAATTTTCTATAGACCCTATCACTAATATATTATATGACTACATTTCGTAATTTCACCTTTCATTTTAATATTTTGTAATTTGACCCATGTATTATTATAAATTTTGTTAATTTTTGACCTTAATTTTCATAATTATCTTAGTTTACCCTGTATTTTATTTATCATTTTTTTAATGCCATTTTTATTAATATATTCGCAAATTTGACTTTTTAATTCACTATAATTTTAGTTGCCTGGTTGATGAAGCAACTGTCAGAGCAAATGTTACGGTTTGTCCTTCAAGGATCAGAACAGCTGAAATGGCATGGAAATATGAAGGAAAGAAATCGCGAAAGAAATTAAAACTTTATATTAAAAAATTCAAGCGGAGCTTCTTTCGAAAAATTTTTTTATTTAAGTTTAGTATTTTCTGTCCTTCTAGTACAAACATTTCCACTAAAAAACTTATGTTTGAAAAAAAAAACAATTATTTATTAGAAAAAAAACATTTTCAAACTAAAAAAAAATATAGAAAAAGTTCTTTACCCAAAAATGAATGTCAACAAGAAAAAAATTTTCCGCGCAGAAGCTACAATTAAAAAACTATGATCTTGCCAATAAAATGAATTTTCAAAAAAATAAATTTTCTTCAGAAAAACTACAATTTAAAAAATATATTCTATTTTCAACAAGAAAAGTTGCGAAAAGCTTCAATTAAAATACACTTTTACGAAAGAAATGAATTTTCAAAAAATTAAAATTTTGTCTTTAAAAAGTTACCAATTTACAAAAATTACAATTTGTACCAAAAAGATCAATTTTTATGTATTTTTCAGTTAACTGTACTGCGCCCCGTGCTCAAAAAAGGCTGAAGGCGAAGAGAGAACATAAAACATAAAATATTGATAAATTGAACATGAAAGATTCAGCGATATCAGGAGTTAAATTATATATGTTAAAAATTTGACGATCGATCAACAAAGCACTTCGAGAGCATTTAAACCATTCGGAACGATAACTTCAGCAAAATTCATCACAGATATGGACGAAAAGAAAAAATGTAATTCTATTTAAAAAATTTAAAAAAACCATAATCAAAAAAAGTACAAAAACAGAAATCTGTTTTTTGAGATTTCAAGTCAATTATTCCTATAAAAATAAGGAAACTGATGAGACATTAGTTCATTTCTTTTAAGTCACATGTCGTCACATCAAAACAAGATCGTTTGTACTGCGTACATACCATCTTCTGAAATTTTTGCCATGATAACTTTTAAGCTTCGTTTCACTGCATAGCGTTTTCGATACTATTATTTACCGTAATTTTACGATGTTTTATTCTAGCAAAAACGAAATTTTGCAATGTCGTATCAATTTTATAACCACCGTATGAAACAAGAAATCCAAAACTTGCTAGAGCAATTCAGTCACGTAGATTGGAAAGTTATATTCTGACCCAAAAATTCCAAAAACTTAGGAGGTGCCAAATTCGAGCTATCTAACCTCTTATATGACCCAACTTAAAAAATCAGACCTTAATTGTAATTTTTTTGAAAAGTTTATATCTCTAGCGTAAAATCAAGACTACTTTTACTCCTAACTAGATAACAACATTCTATTATTTTCAAAGTATCCTAATGCGTATGCTCCCAGAGCGAGGAAGATAACAGTCTACCCCAGAGGGTAAAAAGACTGGCCATCCAAAAGATTGGATTGTCGTCTTCGTCTCCAGAAAAGCCACAAAAAGCCGTCCACAAGATGAATGCCGAATTGCGCGGAAAACCACTTTACGTCGGATCTTAGCCTCAACGCAAAGAGGGACAGAAAAGCAAATCTTTCAAGCACAATACATCGTCACGAGTCTCGACTGGTAATCCGCAAGCAAGGAAATCCAAATGTAAATTCAAAATTTTAAAACAAAATAATGACCTTTTAGGAAACAATTCATTGATATTAAAACTCATTGAATGCGGCGGTCGTAGCCATGACATTTATACAATTAAGCAGAAATTTAAAACAAATTTTTTGTTTGCAAAAAATAATACGCGACAATTTTGTACGTCTGATAATTTTAAGGAAAAAAATTTAACCAATAAAAATTCATTTCAACAAAATTAAAAACAATCACGGAAATTCAAATCGTTACTTAGTTTGCAAGTTATCGTATAAATTTTTTTTTTAAAATCAAAAATACAAATTAACTGAAATTAATTTTCGAAAAAAATTTCACGACGAAAATAAATGCAAATTAAAAATTACCTAGTTTCTACAATAAGAAGCATTAATTTTTAACAAATAAACAAATTTTTAGCTAAGAATCTTACCTAAGATCGACACTTTTAACAAAATATTTTTTAGCGAAAAAAATTAAATAGACATTTGCTAAAATGTTTTTAAAATCATTTTATTGATAAATTTGTTTGAAAAGTCATTTTCCCAAAATTATATTTTAGATAATAAAATTTAACAAAAAAAAAATTTATGAAAAGGTAATTTTAACCATTAGCACAAAACGAATATACAAAGAATTGCATATTAGCTTTTCGCGTTATTCATATACGAAACTATAAGTCAGCACTTACTCCAGTCGCGTATTCATCGTCCTAGCTAAATTTAACGCCGTCATTTTTTTTTTATTGTTTAATTTATTAAAACAAAAAAAGCAGGCTATTATGGGTGCTCAACCAATCGGAGTCAACAACCTTGTCCTACTTTATGCCTACGATGCAAATTCAGCAAACCAAATCAATTTATCCGCGACCCGAACCACCATATCAGCAGCTTACTCCAAGAATGCCAGAGCTGCCAATCCAAACAGTTTATTTTAACCTTAATTTTAACCAGGCTTCGTTTGCTAGGATCGCTTATTTTGGAAAACTTTGGAAAAAGTATAGGGTGAAACTTATGTTTGCACCCATAGTGATCACTGACCGGAAATAATCATGAATTTTTTTCTCATTATTTAATTTTGAATTACGTCAGAAAAAAAAATTGAAATGGACAAAACACACGTTTCAGTGACAAAACGAGCAAAAAATTCTGTCCTTATTAGACGCATACGACAGTAACTTAAAGTGTAATACAAATAAATCTTAAATTATCATTTTTTATAAGCCGACGTATTTTAATTAAAACAGTTAACTGTTTAAAATTTCATTTCCGATAATTTTCAAATCACATTTTTGATTATATATATTAAAATATAATATTTTATTAATTTGTGTTTCAAAAATTTGATTTTTAATTATTCAATTAAATTTAATCTAAAAAACCAATGTTCATTTATTAATACAATAAATATATATCATTATTACTCTCCAATTCAATCTTATATTTTGAGAATCTTTTCATGAAAATATATATATCAAAATATTACGATTTGCCAATAAAAATGTAACCGAAACGTTTTTTCCGAGAGATATCCTGCAGAGAGAGTTTTAATAACATTGATATTTACACATCAAGTTTTAATGAATATCTTTGGATCTTCACAAATTTTAATGAATTTTATCAAAAATTGGAGCACTTAGTAAAAACGACGTGAAAACCTACCAACTTTTGATTATTATTTTGAAGTTAATTAAAATTTTGTAATCAGATGCAATCAATTCGAATCCAACCAAAATAATTCACAAAACCGTGCCTCGCAAGGATCTATAATAAGGTAGATGTAATTAAGCTTTGAAGCTCGTTTTTTAACTTAAAAGCGTATAAAACTGGTTCAGAAAACAAATTTATGATCAATAGATATACTAGGGTTAGCATCGGGAAATAATTCTGTTTCAATTATAATATGCGAGAAAAAATGGACTAAAATTTTCAATTTTGCATTAGACATACAGCTTAAACAAAATATGATTGGGTTTGTCTACAGTGATGATATTCACCTTTTAGCACTAGAGACTCTGAAATTGGAACCTTTCGAACAGTTCGAGGTGAGAACACCTCAATTTTTATTAATCAGAATAACACCGTGTAAAAATCTAAAAAAGTCTGTTTTTTTAGATTAATTTTTGATATTCATTGATTACAGCAAAATGAGACCTTCAAGTTAACTTAAGGACCTTAATATAAATATTTCATGTATTCAATTTCAAAATATCCACAACAAAATGAGGTCGACTTTCTACAGACAATTTTAACAATGAAATATTACACCAGCGCTAGAGAGCTCTATAAAATATTTTTTCTTTAGCCACATATGTAAACAATTTGTACATATTTACCTTCCTACAAGTTTGCTAGGTCCGTTTTTAATAAATCAAAAGGTTGATCAGGCCCAAATTGGCAGATTCAATCTTCTTATAGTTTGTCATACTATAACTTTCATTTGCCGCTGGCATAGCGATTTTCGCCAGAAAAACATCGTAAAGTACGGTTAAAAATCGTTACGTGATTGCGTCTATAAGGCAAATATGGCAAGAAATATGCCAAAACCTACGCTTTTAATTTGGTCCGTCTTCAAGACAATATGGCAAAAAATTCGAAAGGGTCTTTTTTCTCTAAAATATTTATATCACCTCTTCGAGTAACATATAAAGAACGATGCCTAAATGGCTTTGTCACACACGTTTGTGAATCCGACGCCTCTATTAGCTGCCATTATCGATGTGTGAGGCAGCGCCAAAAGGCAATCGGACAAAGAATATAGGGAATCGATACCAGAGCAAAAAAAATCTCTCAAATTTGGAAAAAAAATAGTGTTTTAAAAATTTGGCTTACTTTTAGCTTTCCCCTTATTTCTTTAATTTTTAGAGCAACTTTAAAAAAATGAACAATATGCAAAATCTCAGCTGTCCTACTAAACCAAACCACGATAATCAAATAACCCGGCTACAGTAAACGTAGCTTGCAATATTATTCAAGCCAAAAATTTCAGAAAAATCGAAGTACCGTAACCGAACTATCTTTTACACCTAAAAAAGACCCTATTTTTTCGTAAATCATTTTGTTAATATGGTATCAGGCGACAGCAACAATTTAACTTGACTTAATAAAGGTTCGAAAGGCACGCAATGATTTGGGTGAGCAAATGTCAACAGCCAATACACGCACCAAACATCCCACCCACATCTGATGGACCAGAACCTTACCTTCTCAATGTAGCAGCAGCAAGCCCACAAGAAACAGAAAACAAATGTGGAGAAAGATATTCCCACTCATTCAGGTAAAAAAAACAATCCCTATATATTCATTATTTCATGCGGGAAACGTGTCGTGAGATAATTTCTCGGCTTCTTAATAAATTTATTCTGAAGCAAAACGTTTCGGTCCACATATGCTCACCCCATAAATTTCAACATTTTCTTCACGTTGATTAGGTAAAAAAAATTATCAGAAATGATCAAGTCACACACGTTTATGTTTTAGCTGTTAAAGTATACCAGGAAAATCCAAAATAAACATTGAAGATTTTAAAATGCCACATCTCGCCTAAAGACCAAAAAATTCTAAGGTTCAAATATTTTCAGTAATTAATCAATTTTCCACATTTTTGGCTCTAGCGTGAATCGATAACCTAAAAAAAAAAATTGAAAACTTTAAAAAATACCACAGGTCTCGTACAGAGAGCAAATTGTAAGTTTCTAAAATAATACTTTGATTGTACACAAATTTAAAGATTGTTTAATGAATAATTATTCTTTTCAACAAAAATTTCTTTTCCATAATAACTCGATATCAGAACCCCGAAAAAATACACCGAAACTAAAAAAAAAATGACACATGTCTCGTAAAAAATTTAATTCTGAAATTTGAGTATTTTTATTAATAATCAATTCGCTCAAAATTTTGCGAAAAGTGTGTTTTTTGTCCCCGAAATGTATTGCACGCCAAATGGCTGTTACACAAGCCAGTTTTTCATTATTAAATATTTTGTTTAGCAAATGCGTCGTCTGACTTGGCGGGGAAAGATAACTGGGAATGTTACTTAAATCGATTAATTCTGAATTATTACAATATGCTTGGAAATCGCGAATTGTTAAGTCAAAAGTAACGAGGCGGTCTTATTCTCCAGCATCACCAAGCAGAAGGGAAAATTTCTCGTTAATGCAACACTATTTTGCAAGAAATTACTTAGAATTGTTTTACTGCAATAATATATAGTACATACTATGTGAGCTACTAATTAGACCAAATAAACGCAACATTAAGCACAAAAACCACCTTTATTCCATGGCAAATGCCTACTTTTGACCAATTTCCAGATGAAGGAGTTTTGGTGCTTTTTCGTGGGCCACTAGAAAATTTTTACTTGTATTACTCCCTGAAAACCCAATTTCATTATGTAATCCTCCTAAATATCAA
This sequence comes from Oikopleura vanhoeffeni, assembly GCA_004367855.1. Lineage (NCBI taxonomy): Eukaryota > Metazoa > Chordata > Appendicularia > Copelata > Oikopleuridae > Oikopleura > Oikopleura vanhoeffeni. Next base: position 142,751 of record SCLH01000318.1, on the reverse strand, counting down.
CTATTCCTGGTGTAGAAATGTTCAAGGGCGCACTAAAACACCCCTTTCTAACCTCTTCTTTGTAGTTCTCTCGTTAGTTTTACCGGTGCGCTCCCTAAGTATACCTCGTTTTTGTATGTACCGGTCATCTTATTAAAAATTTGGCCGTTTTTAATAATAAAATCACTCTGCGAGGTGACAACAGATTTTTTTCTTTTTTTGTAGATTATGCAAAATTCTAAAATTCCGGAACTAAATTGGAACAGAAATTTTTTCTTATTTTTTTAATAAAAAACGTAGACGAGATCAAAATTGTTTTTGAGTGATGTCCCACACTTCTTGAAAAATACAAAAGTCAAAGATAGAAAATTTAAAACAGCATTTGTCTAATTTTAGATTGTCATGCATTTTTGAGAAAAAAAAATATTTTTGAAACAACTCACGTGATAGAATTTTCAAGTTAGCGTAAGTGGCGCTTACTCGTATGTTAGCGCTACCCAAGCATAAATTCAAAATTCTGTCCAGTGAGTTTTTTGACACACTAAAATAAAAACATTTTGAAAAAAATCATAAAAATATATACATACAGTATGTGACATACAGTATGTGACATACTGTATGTAAGATTGTTGCTCCTATTTTTCCAATTTGGACAAATTTGATTTCTACCGTTTAAGCTATCTAAGAATGTTATCGGATGAGTTGTTTTTAAAAGCCGAATAAATTAGAAAATTTGGCTCAAAAACTAGTAAAAAGGGACCAGGAGCCCCCGTAATTGATACTGTATAATGTATTCAGACGAAAACTGTACAGTAGAGTGCGTTTAAACAGACAGTTTGGTCGAACGAGTTTGGGTTAAAAAGTCATGCTAGCGTGCATTTAAAGGGACAGTTTTGTGATGCAAACTGTCCGTTACATTTTAACAGATTCTTTGAATGGTCAAACTGCCCGTTTAAACGCTCGCTAACAGAACTTGTTAACCCAAACTCATTCTACCAACCTGTCCGTTTAAACGCACTTTACTGTACTTAAAAACTGTATTTAATTTTCTACTTTTGAATATTTCAATCTCATAATATTTTTGAAATCTCTTCTTTCGATTCTGTTCAAAATCAGAAATTAACTTATTTTATTCTGTCCTTGAGAGATGTTTGAAAAAGTCAAATTTGCTTCGACCGCCCCTATAGATAGGATCGACAGTGAAATGTTTAAAAAGTGAAATGTATACATTTGAGATTTTGAACATGAACAGGCAAGAACAATAGTTCTAGAGCATAAAATTCCAATGTTTTTGCTGGATCAGATTATTGAGATCAAATTCTTCAAAATGATAAAAAAAATGTTTTTTTGCGCTACCCAATTATTTTGAAAATGCATGACATCATGAAAAATACAGATTTTGGTACATTTACAAAATCTTTAGCAAAATTACAGCGTGAGTCTTTTCGATTTCTCCTCTTTTTTACTCAGACGGCTAGACAGCCAAAATCTTAAGTAACGTATAGGCAATTTTGGCTGTCTACCCGTCTTGGTAAAAAAGAGGAGAAATCGAAAAGACTCACGCTGTATATTTTGATTGCGCTATAGCATATGCAAAAAAATATTTTTTTTATAATTTTGAAGAATCCGATCTCAATAATCTGATCCAGCAAAAATATTGGAATTTTATGCTCTAGAACTCTTGTTTTTGCCTGTTCATGTTCAAAATCTCAAATATATACATTTCATTTTTTATACATTTCACTATCGACCCCTTTAGATATATTTTACTGAATATTATTCTGTTGACTTACGATTGGTCGGTTATTAATTTTTACAACATCAAAGTTCATTGTATCAAGCGCTCGTTCTGCATCAGCTGGCTGCTGAAAGTTAACATAAGCATATCCTAGCGATCTCCTGGTGATCATATCGCGACAAACTCGAATCGATAAGACTGGGCCAGCTTGGGAGAACTTCTCGTACAACATAGCCTCAGTTACATCCGGATGCAAATCCCCTACGTATAAACTCGCCATTGGATAACTTGGCGTTCCCATTGATGTCATTTTAACAAATTTCCCCCTTAAACCTTCTAAATAATGTTAACTTGTTAAGGGAGTGGTCGGCGCTAATATAGCTGTTTTTAGGCAATTTCAAATAAAGCTTAAAATAAGGTAGGAACGGAAATGTTTTTTAGCAAAAAATTTCTGGAATTATTTTCCAAATTTAACTCGTAAAAAAATTAATTTCAGTACAAAGATTTTTTGGAAAATCGTCAGCAATTGCTTAAAAATCAGTTTTTGAAAATGTCGGACGTTAAGCAGACAATTTCAATCGAGATTTTTATTTCTAAGCAATTGCTGAAGATTTTTCCAAAACTTCTTTGTACTGAAAGATTTTTTTACGAGTTAAATTTTAAAAATAATTTCATGAAATTTTGCCCTAAGATAAACTTTAAAATTTGTTGAACATACGTCTTTTGTCATATTTATGACCAATTAGACTCTCGAATAGATGAACATACGCTCAGAAAACGTTTTTTAGATAGCCTCTGAACAAGACTAAAACTAGCTGTCTTTAAAAAAATTTTCGGCTAGAGCTCAGCGAGATCAGCGATTGTTGATATACTGTGGGTTTTGGGAAAGCGGACAGAATTGGATATCCCGTTTTGGCCGCTACATCATTTAATTCATGGACAATATCCCGTTTTGTTTGTTAGACTGTCGTTTTTTGAGATTTTCAGAAAAAATGCGTAGATTTTGCCTGTTTTGTCCGTCCCTGACTAGTGTCCGCTTGGCCAAGCTCCACAGTATATATCTTGAATGAAAAATGCAAAAAAAAATCACAGAGCGGATGAAATTTTGAAAGCTATTTTAGGAATTTTATGAGTTAACTGTTATATCAGATTTCATGGTGATTTTTTAATAGCTTCAAGGAAAGCCGAGGACTTTAGTCTGATTTTAATAACCTTTATATAAGTTTTAAAGCTATGTCTAGCTTTTCTCGATTACTGCTTTTCACGGCTTATTTACCAGAAATTTTCAGTTTCTAGCATAAAATTCCTTGTCGAAAATCGAGGCAAGTCGCTTGAAAAATTATATTATAGCTCTAAAACCAGGCCTATAAAATATCAGTCTTTACTTAAAAAATTTGCAGTATAATATACGTTTGAAAAAAATGTAAAATTAGTTTAAATATTTATTTTCAGTTAAATTTTTAAAATCATATTTTTTGATACGGATATAAATTAAAAAGGTTTAGATGGAAGAAAAATTTAATTTCGAAAAATGGCGTCCTAGGAAACATCAGTATAATCATAATCAGTTCAAGGAACTTTACCGAATTAAAAATTTGAAAAAAAGAGCATTCAAAAATTTGAATCGGGAAAATCTTGTCTTTTTTTAAGCCTACTCAACTGCAAAATTTGTATATTTTGTTAAATTTAATTGAGAGTCATTTACAGATATTGGTATTTGGGTTTAACTGCATAAAGGGTGTTCAGGCAACATACACTTTCACTTTTTTCAAGAAATAGGTAACGGTCAAAAGTAGAAATTAAATATGAATATCCTGATAGTACCCTTATAAAATAAAATCAGTTTATTTTCAGAGAATGTCAGTAAGAATTATTTCAGCATTTAATTACAGTAGAAATACTTTAAACGGACAGATAGAAATCAATGGTCTTTTCGAAAAAATATTTTTTTTTAATTTTTGTTTAAATTCAATCAAAGTTTTGTTTTTGTAAAAGCCAGCATTTAGATTTTTATAAATGGTCAAAAAAGTAAGTTTTATTCATTCTAAGGTTATAAACATTTGGAATAAACCTAAAATAGATAGTTTTTGTGGTTGTTCGATATAATAATTAATAATTTATTTCAATTACAAAAATGTATTTTTTGACATGTTTCGCTTTTTGCGTATTCAGAGGGAGAAAAAAATAGAGATTTTTGAAAAACGTTTTCTGTTCAAAAAATCGAGATTTTTGCTCACTCTAAAGACGCAAAAAGCGAAACATGTCAAAAAAATATAATTTTTTCATTGAAATAAAAAAAAGGTTTACCATATGTGTACAAACTATATGTGAAGCTTTCGACGGCTAATATTTCTTCAGCTTATATTTTTTAGATCGATATTTAACCTTGCTGAGATTGGAACCGGTACATACCATTTTTTTTTAAATTTAGATCTGCATACAACTTTTAAAACAATATGTCTCTGCAGATCCGGTTTTTGATTGGATCTGGTTCAAAAAAGAACAAAAATCGAAAAAACGGCTATAGAACAATATAATGTATTAAAAGTTGTAGGCTGACCCAAAAGTTCAAAAAAATCGTTTGTACAAGTTTAGATCTGACCAAGATAAAATAACGTTATAAAAATAATACCCGGTATAACCCGGAGAAATATAAGCATGCATAAGACTCAAATATAGTGAAGGCTTTTTATTTTAGGTTGGTACCAAAGTTCATAACCTTAGGGTGAATACAAATAATTGTTTTTTTGAGAATTTCAGAAAATATAACTGCTGCTTTTTCTTTCTAGTGAAGTAAACCGCGTTAACCAGATTTCTGACAATTTGTTAATCTTAGTGAGAAAATTATTCTTTACATTCTTAACACAGATTTTTTTTTGTTCCTCTAGTTTTTCGTCAAAATGTTTTTCAAAAATGTGCACCTATAGTAAAAGATAGGCAAATTTTAATATTTGTACAATACAAATATATCTCAAGAACGAGACATTTAAAATTATTTCTCTTTTTTAGCTGTTATTCTCTATTTTCTTGTGGAAAATCGTATCGAAGAAAAATTTAAAATTTTTTCCGCAATCAGGAGTTTAGGTAGATTTAGTACTTGGCACGTGACTAACTTGATTGCAAAACATTGGACTCCGATATCTAGAATTGTATTAATGTTCTTGAATGAAACAATTCTAGCGCCTTGGCTCGAGTTATAGGGTTCACTCACTGTAAAATTAATAAATTTACGACTATACATTTTTAGTCGACTTTTTAAAAATGCCTATATTTTGCTATGAAAAGTGCGTAGGTGGAAATCATGAGTAAAATTAAAACATAAAGTTACAAATGTTATATTTTTCGATTATTTATTTTTTTATTTTTGAGTTAAAATCGGTTGGTTTATGTAAAAAATAAATAAAAAATTTGACGTTTTACGACAGATTTTTTATTGCACACGTTTTGTCTTTAAATTGATAGACTCTTTGCGCCCACGCATTTTCACATCAAAAATACGAAAAAAGGCGACCGCAAATAGTGGTGAAATATTTAAAGCATCCCTACGGCTTTGGCGAAAAAGGGGTGTTAACTATTCACCCCTGTTCTAGCTATTACTTCATGGAGCTTTTTCATACTTCTCTTTTTTAATCACTCCGATATTGATATAATAAAAATATATTCGAAACATGTTTTTCTTGTTTTTGGGAGTTGCTTCAAACTGAATTAACCCAAGATCAGATATGCGGAATATCTGATTTAGATTGGTGTAATTCAAGTTTTGAAGCAACTCAACAAGGAAAACATTTTTTGAATATTTTTTATTATAGCAATCTCTGGAGGTTGAATAAAATAGAGAAGTATGAAAATGCTCTAGCATGAAGTTAAATATGGTATGAACAGTGTGATATTAACACCCTTTTTCGCAAAGCTGTGGGATGCTTAATATTGTCCATATTTTGCGTCGCTTTTTTCGTATGCAAGGGGAGTTTTACTAGTGACAAAATTTAATCAAAAATTTCTAGATTGTGAATATTCGGATCAAAAAAGATTATAAAATAAAAGTACTTAAATTCCTAACTTTGAAATTGGAAACAAATTAAAAAGAATTATTTTTTTTCAAGATAAATTTTTATTTTTACAAAAATATATTATATTATTCGGTTAAATTTTCCGTATACAGTCACTTTTGTACAAACACGTAATTTTTCAAAAATAATCTTAAAATTTCTAAATATCGCTCACATTTAGTGACTAATAAAAGCTCATTAAACTGTATGGCAAAAAAATATTTCCAAATATGATTGAACTTTTTGCGTACGTGGACGAATAAATGGGCAAAAATAAAATAAATAGTTTTGCCCGAATTTGTGCGGGGATTTATTATGAAAATCTTTTTAAAGGGTTGAGGTAGCCCTCAAAGTTATTTTATAAATATTGATCAAAAAGCATCGAATAAGCCGGTTGCACCATATCGCAGACGCATTTTAAAATAAAATAAAAAAGTTTTTAAAGTCTAGTAGACAATTTGTCTAGGCAGAACTCTTCATGCTTTCTGTAAATTAGCCATAAGTGTACAGACAAAGAAAATTAAAGTGACCAAGAAATCAACCAATCACAGCAAGTTATACCAAAACAGAATGAAAATCAAATAAGAGTAAAAGGACATCATTTTTTTAGAATTCAAATTTGAAAAACAACGTCCTAAAAGATTAACAAGAAAACAATTTTTGGATCTTTGAGTTTTCATAACATTTCATAAAATTGCTATGGTCCGGTTTTTTTAGGATCCTCAAATTATCCGGTGAGATAGTGCGGAACTGGTACATACCATTTTTTTCAAATTTATGGTCAAAATTTAAATTTCCAAGACACCGAGCCAGTTTTTTCATTTGCGTTTTAACCGGTTTATTGAAAAAACAACCAAAATTATCGGTTGAAAAACGGAAACTGAGCATGAAAATTTATATTATGACATATTTCGGATGTTTTTTTTCAATAAACCGGTTCATCGAAAAAAACATCCAAAATATGTCATAATATAAATTTTCAGGATCAGTTTCCGTTTTTCAACCGATAATTTTGATTAACTTTTCAATAAATCGGTTAAAACGGAATCGAAAAAAATCGCTCGGATTATATGATATAATTTTAGATAGGTCGTATGTACCAGTAACGATTTATATCACGGATTTGAGGTTCCTTAAAATAGACTTATTGAATTTGTGGATGAAAATTGCGGAAACACGGTCCCACGCTAACGATTGACCAGAAATGGCATAAAAATCATTTAAAATGATACAAAATTAACGTAAATCCAGTCAAGTGGGTTCAAATTGGCTTCCTCTTCGGAAATTCGATTTTACAAATTTTAAGTCTGAATGGAGTCCGTTTGAACCGACTTGACTTCGTTCCTTTTCAAATAAAATAGATTTTGATAGCAATATATTTTTATGCTGCCAAAACATACCAGAATCCCCTAATTTAAGCGACCATAATCTTACAATGACGATGCTTTTCAAATTACAAAGTTTACAAGGACGCGACATTGTCTATAAACATTTTTGTTCATGTACAGTAGTTTTTTATGACCACCACGTTTTCCATGACGATTGCGTATTCAACAGCCAAAAAATTTTAGAAATTTCATATTTTTTTTCAAAATCGAATGCATAATTAATAGATATAGATTACGGGGGCTCTTGGTCGTTTTTTACTAGAGTTTTAGCCAAAATTTTTAAATAATTCGGCTTTTGAAAACAACTTATCCGATTACATTCTTAGATAGCTCAAACTGAGCACAAATATCTTGTGAATAAAAAAATTGGTCCGAATTCGACCATTGTTTTTATTTTTTAAAAGAAAAACTAATAATCAAACAATTTCAGTAATCTTAGAAAAAATAAAATAGCCTAATAAACCAATGTTTTTATTTTATTATTCACGAGATATTTGTGCACAGTTTGAGCTATCTAAAAATGTAATGGGATAAGTTGTTTTCAAAAGCCGAATTATTTGAAAATGTTTGCTAAAAATCTAGTAAAAAACGACCAGGAGCCCCCCGTTATCGATATTCGGTAGAGCAAAAAACAACAATACAAATATACTTTTATTTTTTTATTTCTAAGTTGAATTCAAAAAAACTCTTTCTCAATATCGTCTAGACGGTTTTCTCGTAACCGTCATAGAAAGTTTTGTGCATATAACCAAACTACTTGATTGATTTTTGGCGTTTTTCAAATTCGCTTCTTTAAACGTACTTAACTGTTGTGTCCTTATAAACAAATCAGTTATTTTTGACCCAGATTTTGCATTTTAAATGCTATTTTTGTAGAAAACCCTTATATTAAGAGCGAAAGCGTTTCAAGAGAATACTGAAAATCACCTGTTTATCTATAAACTGGTTTCAAGAATATTTTTTTTTATTTTTATCGATTATTTGAATTTGGTAATCGTTCCAGTGGAATTTGACTTGTAGGAAATTGGATATATTGGGCCGGCAACTGGATATGAGACGCCATAGACTGAGGATTTATTAAATAAGGCGTCTGAAGCTAAAAATATAAATTATAATCGAAAAAGTACAGTAGAGAGCTTTTATAAGAACGCGAACGGTTTCAAGCTTTTGAGCCATTTTTCTTGAAACAATGTACAGTGAGGTCCGTTTATCAGGACGCGTCCTATCAATATTAAAAGTAATGTCCAGCGAAGAGTACTTTATTTCAGCATAAAAAGACGCCATAGTACGATACGTATGTAATATATGTATCGTATCGAGGCATATTTTTATGGTACAGTCTAGAACTTTTCGCTGGACAGTACTTTTAATATTGATAGGACGCGTCCTAATACGGACTTCACTGTAAAAAAAAATTAAAATTTTACCGTTATATCGATAACGCGACTTCCTGGTCGTTATTAGCTAGATTTTTGGCCAAAATTTTTAAATAATTCGGCTTTTGAAAACAACTCATCCGATTACATTCTTAGATAGCTCAAATTGAGCACAAATATCTTGTTAATAATAACAAAAAAAAATGGTCTATAGGACAAATTTATTTTTTTTTCTGAGGTTTCTAAAATTTTTTATTTCTTAGTTTTTCTTAAAAAAATTGGAAGCAATGGTCGGATTTGGACCACTTTTTGTATTTTATTATTCACAAGATATTTGAGCTCAGTCTGAGCTATCTGAGAATGTAATCGGATAAGTTGTTTTCAAAAGCCGAATTATTTAAAAAATTTAGCCAAAAATCTAGCAAATAACGACCAGGAAGTCGCGTAATCGATATAGGATAAAAAGATTCATTAATAGTGAAAAACACTAAGATTTTGATTTTTATTCTCGATTTGGGGAGAAATAGTTTATTGTCCTTAATTTTCAAAATGCTCCGAAAAAGTCAAAAATTACTGCTTTAGCGCTTCTTAAGAGCTTAAAGCATAAGCCAAAGTTTCAGAAATCATTTTCTGAAAACCGGGTGTTTCATAATATTTTATAAATTTTTCAGCCTTGATTAATTTATTCTCTCATCAGAACATGTATGATTCTCAAAAATTTCGGGATATTTTGCCTTGTAAATTTTGAAAAATTGCGTAAGTTTTTGACCTGTTTTGTCCTCAGACGACCAGAATTGCTCGATTTCGGAGCATGTTGGCAATTTTGGAATCTAAAACTCTTATTGGCCGTTTCTTTCGAATCAATTGAGCCTTCCCCTGCAAATAATTTGAATAAAAAGTCATCGAAAAAATGCAACTGTTATTTTCTTCAGCCATCACACAGAAAAAATGTAGAATGCCAGATACAACTGATCATTGCGTTATTGTATGCATTACTGTTGCATTATTGCGGTGACTTTGTTTGGTTGAGAAACTATTCTAAATTACCTGTCTCATTTGGCTTGTGTTAATAATATTGTGCCTGTGATCCAACATTAATTGTTGATTTGATCTTGGGATATTTCGGTGATCTGATGGCGAAAGGTTCAAAACCGTATTGTTAAATCCCAAATGGGAAAGTGTCGTCTA
>SCLH01000318.1:72978-110880 GCA_004367855.1 Oikopleura vanhoeffeni | reverse complement strand
GTTACTTTGTCCAGATGCACGGAGGGCGTCGATGGCTGAAGAGTAAGCACTCAACTGCAGAGCCCGCACGGCTAACGAACCCTCCATTAAAACCAACCCAAAAAACACCGATTTCTGAAACAATTTAACTCTACTCTTCTGTAACGTCAAACGAAAATTATATCGATTACGGGGCCTCCTGGCACATGTAAGCTAGTTTTTTAGATAAATTTTTATATAATTCGGCTTTTGAGAACGACTCATCTTATTGCTTTCAATTTTTTAACAAAAACTGATAATTAAACAATTTTAGTAATCTCAGAGAAAAATAAAAAATGGTACGATTCGGACCAATTTTTTTTATTTTATTATTCACTAAATATTTCTGCTCAGCTTCAGCTATCTAAGAACTTAATCAGATGAGTCGTTTTCACAAGCCGAATTATATAAAAATTTTGGCTAAAAAAGTAGTTAATATGTGCAAGGAGCCCCCGTTATCGATATGGCTTACAGCAGTATGACTTTGACGGACAGGTATAGCATGTCCTTTCACAGTATTTGAAAATTTTTGTATAAAACCTGATTCAAATTCGAAGACTGATTAGATTTTATGTTCAAATAAAATACTGGAGAGTCGGGTTTTTTAGATACCCCACTTTGCCCGGAGATAGTTCGAAACTGGAAAATACGATATTTTTGAAATTTTGGGTCATGATATAACTTTAAAAACTACGTGATACTGCAGAGCCAGACTTTTTGATTTCTAGTTTTCACTGGACAATTATCAATAATTATCCGTTTGTCGCCGAAAAAACAGGTAAAAAATCGGAAATCGACGTTATTTGAAAAGTTAAGTCATGAGTCATAAGTTATGACTCATAACTTATGACCCAAAATGACCCAAAATTTGTTCCTACATTTTATGCGCTTACTATGTCATTAAAATGCACAAAATCAATCGTTCATGCTTTAAAAGCTCAAAACAACCCAAATACCAACAAAAAAAATTTCGAACTTTTAACTTTTTTTTTGATTTTTTCAAAAATTATGTTAAAAAATAGCGTTTCTTTCTATTCGACCACTAAAACTTGAAAATATCGCGTCGACGTTGCCAAACTTTTTCTAGAGTGTTTCCCTAGCTTTATTTTGAGCCTACTTTCGAAAAAATTAAAGCACATTTTTTTTTAAATCCATACTTTCAGTTTGGGGTCGTAATATGACAAAAATAAGCTCCTATGAAGTTTCGGTTTATATTAGTCTGGCGTTTGCTTAAATTTGGGCTAATTTTAAAATTAAACCTCCTAGGAGATAGATTTTCCGACGACTAATGCCTAAAAAACGGTGGTTTATCGCAAAAACAATAAATGCGCTTGTAGATAATCGAATAAGGAACAAGAAAGGACAATATTTCCATGATAAGGTCGATTTCTCTAAACCAATGCAAAAACAAAGTTTTTTTTTAAATGTGGCACGAAACGTTTTTCCAGATGGTCGATTTTAAAACGTGGCTTCACTTTCTGGAATAAATTTCATCAAATTAAGGATTCAACTGTGAACAGGCTTTTTAAAATTAAAATTTAGATTTTTTGAGAATTGTAAAGAACAGAAACAAATGATATTATTATATTATCTATTGTTATAGCTAGTATTACAGTTAATCAAGGAGGTTGGATTGGTTTGAAGTCAAATTTTTCTAATATTTTTAAAGTTTGTTTTAGAGCACATCCATCGCGAATCATTTCAAATTGTTGATGAGGAAGCAGTTTTACAATCGTAGATCCAGCTCTATAAATAGACATAAATATCTTATATATTACCATTTAATTTACCAATAAAGGGAAATTTTTATAATAATTTATTTTGTGCATTATAAAGCTGTTTTAAATAANGAACAGGCTTTTTTAAATTAAAATTTTTTGAGAATTGTAAAGACAGAAACAAAGATATTATTATATTAATCTATTGTTATGCTAGTAGTTACAGTTAATCAAGGAGTTGGATTGTTTGAAGTCAAATTTTTCTAATATTTTTAAGTTTTGTTAGAGCACATCCATTTGCGAATCATTTCAAATTGTTGATGAGGAAGCAGTTTTACAATCGTAATCAGCATCTATAAATAGACATAAATATCATATTATTACCATTTAATTTACCAATAAAGGGACATTTTTATAATAATTATTTGTTGCATGTATAAAGTTGTTTTAAATAAAGTGATTTAAATAAGTTTATAAAGTGAGTTAAAGAAAGGAAATCTGGGACAGAATAGATTCACGCTCAAGCGAAATTTTTATATTTAGGTAAAAATGATAAGTTAAAAGTAAAATTTGAAGAAGAACATATATAATATAGGCTATATTCTAACTAAAAAACTTATCCTGGGCAATCTACAGTCCTCGCTCCGTAATTGGTACACCCCTAACTGGTACAATTTTTTAGGTCGGTCAATTTGTCCTTTGATTTCCTGCTTACATTTATGTAAGCCTAAAAAGACGAAATTTCAAAAAAATGTTCAAATAGTCCTTTTGTATTGGTTTCGAAGATTTCCTCGAATAATTATGGTTTTGAGATATCAAAACGAGTACAAGTTGAAAACTTTTTGGTTATGAGATTTTAAAATTCTAGATTCTAAAACAAAGCAAACTTCAAAATTGAATTGTAATTACGAAAATGTAATTACAAGTTTTTTACAAAAAATTATATAAAACTTCAGGCTGAATTTGATTTTCTGAATAGATTTATTTATATTTTGCATTGACAACTTATATTAAAGAAAAATGTTACAGTTTTATATCTTTTTTGATAAAATTTATTTTCTTAGATTTTAAAAATTGGATTTCATTTAACGCCATCTGTTTTTTTGGATCCATAATAATTTTATAAACATGGTTAATTTTAAATATAACCTATTTACCAAAAATGATTTTTTTTAATTCACAAGATTAATTCAAAACTTTTGTAAAAAAATCGTTTTAAAAAGAATATAAAAAAACATTTTTAGTTTAAAAACTCAAATAATGATTTTAACCCTCACGGCTGCGGCGCGCGTGTTTGGAACATAGATTGCGAAAAAACAAAAAAAAATACCTTTCTTCAAATTATTGATCAATTCAAGAGAGCTGTATTTGTTTGATGATAAACCTGAAATTGAACTTCAGAGAATCACGAGAAAAAATCGTAGTGTCTATAAACAGTTGTTTTTTGCGGTTAAAGTTTTAACTGACCTTGATTCTGAATTCTTTATTTGTCCCATGTCGATAACCAGGTCAAGGTCAGGGTGAAGTTCGGCGAAATCATTAGCGGTGATTGCCGAGCTTTGACCTGACCTGTTGGCCGACGTGAGACAAAGTGCATTTTCTGCGCATAATTTCCGCGTTAGATTATTATCGGGAATTCTTATTCCCAAATAATCAAATTCGGGATTAATATGTTCTGGGAGAGATTTTGGACGCGGGACACAGATTGTCACGGGACCCGGGAAGATAGAATTGAGCAAGGGAATGTGCTCAAGCTCGGGCATTACTTCAAAAAGCTGTTTGATGCTAGAAAAGCAAACGGCCACAGCCTTAGATTTTGAACGGCCCTGACGAAGTGTTAAAGATGTCAATCCCAAAATATTTTTTTTTGCTTCAAAAATTTGTCAAAATATAAACATTTCCAGGAACTGGGGTGATTTGTGGTTACCATATCAAATAGGCCTCCACTTTGGCGTTTGACAAATGAGAGCACCGGATATCACGAAGATGGCCAATAAGCGCTTCGAAAATAAGTTCAAACGCGAACGTATAGGCCTAAGGATCCCCTTTTTAGATTTTTTGCCGTAATTCAAAGGTTCTCGTTAAAGAACATTAAGCTTAACCCTTGTGAGCACAGAGCCACAATTGTGGCTCCAGCATACCTAAAATCATCGAAAAAAGACAAAAAACTAGATCGAGGAATCTTTTGTTTCAAATACATTATAAAGAATTTAGATTCGGTTTCAAGAAAATAATTTAATTTTTCTTCGAATGTTTTGTTCCGGCATTACGGGGAGTTGATTTATCAGGATTTGAGCCTATGTTTCACTTCCGTAAAAATTATTTCGGAACTGGACATACAAATCAAATGTGAGATTAGCCAGTTTTTAGGAAAGTGTTTTGTGCATGCATAACAGTTGAAATAAAAATTTATTGGTATCTAGGGGCAGACATTTTTCTTAGGAAGTGAAATATCTAAATNCCGGATGAAATTTTTTGAGTAAAACTCAACTAGGGGCTCTGCCCACGTTCTCTGTGGTCAATAAAAGCTATAAAAGTATTCTCTATCTTCAAAACTCAGGGAGGAGTAGGCTTTTGAAGTGAAAAATAGTGCCACTTTTGAAAGGTCATTCCTGATTGGTCGGCTAATCAGAGGCCTCCGATGTGTTTTGTGGAAGCAAGATTAATGTTCAATTATCCCTAAACTGAAATCCATATGTTCGTGCTGTTTCTAGTATTTCATTGAGGCGACGCTGAAAACCCTGTTTTTTGGCCTTAAAATGCGACCAGTACTCCCTTAAAAAGTCATTTTACCCCGGAAAGTAACCCTGAAAAAATGTTTTTCATTTCCAATAAAATATCCTTGAGATTCTGCACAAGTCAACTACGTTCATTCCTTGATCAATGTCATGTATCAAAACTCGATTTACCCCCTTTGTATGACCCTAAATATGAGGCGTCCCTCACTGTAAAATGACCCGTATAAAATATTTGTATTTTTAACACTTTCCTTAATTTCATATATTCTGTGATAACCTTCCTTAGAATATATGGATGTAGCAATGCCATAAAGAGTATCAGTTGGAAAAGCTATGACACCACCGTTGCGCAATATATCGAAAGCGTTGCATTTATCATCACCGTTGCTCTTCGTCATTTTATTATTTATTTTTTTATTCTCAAATATCCAGTCTAAATATTAACATATTTATTTGGGAATTCGAGAGCTTAAATCAACTCATTAATAAAGGGAGATTATTTTTAACAAACTTATTTTGAAACAAAATTATTTTTAAGAATTTACTTTTCAAATAAAATATACCTAAAAAATGGCAGATGTTTTTAAGATGCCATTTTAATCCCGGTGAAAATAGCGGAAAACTGGCAAATAGGGTGCATTTTCGGCCCTCTAGTGGTTATAAAATGTGCTTCAAAAATCCTCATTTTTTGGCACTGACTTGAATTTTTGATAAAACGACCGTCCTCACAGAAAAATATTGTTTAATTGGAAAAATAATATGAGTAGTTATGAGTTAAAATACGTAGGTGGGAAAATTTTTGATGTTAAAAATTTATTTTAGCCCAGACAATTGTTGTTAATGTAAAATGCCGGTTTAAAATAAAAAACCAGTATTTTCACTGGTAAGCTTGTTTTTTTCGTTTTTTATCATATTGTTATTGAAATTAAAGGTTCACCCTAACCGTAAAATAATTTGAATTAAAGCTTCTGAAAAATTTTCAGACTTCAATTTTTATCCCGTTTTATGATTAAAAAGTTTTTAGAAAAACCGAAAACTGGGCAAGGATTTTAAACAATTTAAAAACTTGCATTGTTTCTCAAATTACAAAAAAATGTTTGTGCCCGAAATCTCACGGAGAAAAAATTGGCATTTAAAACAGATCTGTATTTTCGTATGAAAAATTCTTAAGAATAAATTTTACACGTGTTCATAATCTCCTTTAAAGTCAAATTTAGTCAAAAAATAATATTTTTGTTTGGTGGTTTATAATCGTAAGACCCACGATTGACCCTGAGCGACGCAGAATCGCCTTAGAACAGTATCGAAATACTTTTGAGAGATTGGATGTTCAGTCGTTTGAACCAGTGACCAAATTTCAGATTTTTTTACTTTATTTTTCTGGGCTAGCAGACTGCGATACGATTCCATAATACACTGCTCCAGCTCGTTATCACTAAAATTTCATTTTAAAGACTACATCAAAGATTTATAATCCAATTTCTTCTTAAAATTGTTAGGGTCAAATTTTTTAATATGACACAAAAAGATCGAATTACAAAAGTTACCCGTTCATGGTATATTCTAACATATATAAAAAATTTCATAATGTTTCAAATATACAAAAAATATTTTTAAGGTGTTATATGACCTCAATATCAGCAAAATTAGTTTCCAAGTTTTTTCAACAATATGAAATTTTTTCTATTTTTAAAACATACAGAAATTTTTATCATATATTAAAAACTCTCGATTTAAGCAGGGTACACAAAATTTTAGTATGACCTCAATATTTGTAATTTACTAACATTACGTAAAATACGAGTTTTTCTGAAAACAATTCATTTTTATTTTAATTTTTGATAAAAAGGCAATAATACAATTATTCGTGCTCATGTTTTTTGTGCAAAATATCTCTGAAAATATTTTTTTGCATCAAAAATCTATATCGGTTTAAAAATAATTAGTTTTGAAAAAAAAAATTAAAGTCCATTCTTTTAAGTTAACTTTTTTGCATATGCTATAGATTTCCAAAGAGTAATTTAAGATTTGTCTAAAGACAAAAAATGCGGAAAATTTTCCATTTTTTCGCGAATTATAAAATTCCAATAAACACTTAAAATTTTTGGCATACCAATAAGTCAGACTTTCCGGAAAAGCCAAAATTACGGCTCCTGAATGTAGTTTAAAATCTTCTTCAATTTTAAACTTTAGATCAAATTCTTGAGTAGTTTCTTTTTTTTTCTGATTTGGAATTTCTTTATTTTGTAACATTTTTCCGATTTGTTTCATAACCTCTTCAATTTCCGATTCGCTGGGTCCTACAAAAATGCCTCCGGCCTCGGTTTCATCTACAGTTTCCGTCTTTACATTTATCCCAAAACTTTCACCGGAAGTACCGACTTCCGGTTCCTCATTTGGCTCAGTTTTCACGTGATCAAGCTCCGATTTAAAATTTAGCTCCGGTTTTCCGTTTGGCTCGGATTTTGTCGAAATTTGAGGGGTTTTTTGAGGCGATCTGGAGCCCCTAGCCGGGCTTCTAGAGGGACTTCGAGATTTTTTCATTGCTAGCATTCTTTGCTCGAGTCTGATAGACATTTCTTCGATTATATCAGATTTATCAGAAGGAATTCCATCAGTGGGCGCGAGAAGTTTCCATTTATTTGAACTAAATCGAGGATTCATATAGGGAGAATTTCGCAGTTATAAATTAGACGGTTTACCCTGAAACTATAAACAAAAGTCAATAGGATCACGTTTTTTTTCAAACTTTTGCTTATATTTATGAAAGCCCTAAATAACATAATTTTGTAAAAAACCAAATTGTTATTTATTTTCATAGAACGCCTCGAATAATTATGGTTTTTTAAATACCAAAAGACTAAAAGTTTACAACGTCTTTAATTTTTTTTCATTTTAAAATTCTAGATATATGGAAAATCATTTACAGTCGTGTGGCTAAAAGGACAGGGAAAATTTTGTCATTTTGTCCATATATATATACGCAGTCCTTATGGCCACAAACGACAGTACTTATTTTAGTATAACTTATAATATCAAATAAAACGAACGCTTAAAAAATATGAGTGCAGATATGAACACTGTTTTAAACGGTTAACAAATCAAATTAATAACCGATTAAGTGGACAAAAAATGAAATAAATTAGAAAATTTAAGGTATAGATATTTCTGAAACTTTCCTCGAAAAAAAATCGGTCTCTTAAAACTTTTTTAAGTCTCGATTCTTTATAATGGAGGACATTTTATATTATCTATATGGCATATCTAAATGTCATTATCTATATGTCATACGTAATAGATATCTAAAGATAATATCATTTTTAATTCTCGCAATTTGAACCCTAGCTATCGCATGTAGCAAGATTCTCAACAGATTGTTTTTTTGTCTGTGAAGAAGCTTCAGTTATATTCCGTACCATTGAATAGCAAATTCTGTCACGCGCATTTGCGGTACGAATATCGGTACGATATCGAATCGAACCTTTAATGGTGAAAAACCCATTTATAGCCCAACATAAGCTAAGGAGGCAGGAGTCCATTTCGTCTTCCGAATATTCTGAGTATTTTTCTTTGATTGTAGAATAAGCGATAGCCTAAAAATTATGCTTAACTGGTACACTCTTAACTCGTACAAATTCCGTAATTATTACAAGTTTTTGGAGATTTTTTAACTTCTGCTTATATTTAAGAGAGCCCATGAAGCAGGATTTCAAGAAAAAAAATTCAAAGTTATGATTTTTTATATGTATTCATTGATTGTATCGAATTATTATGGTTTTTGAAATATCAAAAATAGCTGAAAACGTTTTTGATTTTTACATTTTAGAATTCTAGATTCGAAAACAAAGCTTACTTCAATAACATGTTTTTTCACAGAAAAATGATATTAAACTGTTTCCATTTAAATTCGAATTTATTCTCAGGGCTCCAAAATAAAGCAATTTCAATTTACAATGTAGTTTTCCAAAGAAAAGTATAGGGATGTTCCCCTTATTTAGTTATTTTTTGTTACCTGTCCTTCCCAAAGAAGTTCTAGAACTTTTTCACGTAGAGGTCGTTCCATTTTGACTTCAACTTTAGTAGGCTGATATGATAATTTTTCTAGATATCCCTCAACCGAACAGAATTCAGGATTCGTGACAGAACTTTGCATTTCACCATATAAGGAAGTTAATGGCTCATCTAGAAAAAGTTAAATAATAAGGTCAAGAAAAAAATACCAGGACAAATTTTTTCTAAAAAAAATTCTAAGAGCTGCCTTTTTAGAAAAAAAAACTGGTGAGAATGAAGGAACCATAATAATCGTGTCATAGAAATTTTTTTAATGCTGAATAATAATAAGCTCGAAATATATTATTGAAAAAAATAATCTCAAGACACAGAAAAATCGAAAACAAACTAAACCACTGCCAAAAAATCGGTTGAAAAAATTTAAAAAAAAATGTACAACTGCCAGAAATATTTCAGCCAATTTAGCCTTTTTTAAGTTTCCTGCACAACAAAAATGATAATATACGGTGTAATTTACGGCAGTGGTATATGTTGGTTTATTTTTCACATTATTTTGGTCATTTTATAATTGCTTTTACCGTTAAAAATATTAAGTTTTCGCCACTCTTCTTCCATAATTTCCCGTTGTCTACTTTGAAAATTTTTCTTTTCTTTTTGCTGATTTATTTTTTGATCTTGATTTCGAGATATTCGAGCTTGAATAGTTTTAACAGGCACTTCCTCTTCATCTTCGGTAGAATCAGCGATCTCTGGATTATTCTAAAAATAAAAAAAGGTTTTTTCAAAAATAGCCGAATTACATGTAGATAGAAAAAAATGAATTGAATTTTAACCAAAGTTGAGCTTGGTCATGAAAAAATTATATTTTTCGATTTTTGGCCAAAAATAAAAATGGGCCATTAACTTTGAAAAGCAGGGTTTAGAGCGTTGTATCTTAAAATTTTACAAAAATCGGATAAAATATTTGAAAGTTATCTACAGTACTAGTGTAGAACTAAGGATAAATATATGTTTCTCAGTTTTAAATAACTTTCACGCCAGTAGACCTCTAACTGGTGCAATTAACCTACTCGTTCGAGGGTTTGGAGGTATTTTTTTAACTTCTGCTTATATTGATGAAAGCTGAAAAGGCCTGTTCGCAAAAAAATCATACATGTAAATATTTTTGATGGATTTTCTCAAATTATTATCGTTTGTTAACCCCCACCTGCACGAGCGTGTTTCGGAACAGACCCGCTAAAGTTCCCCTTATTTTTAATTTTTAAAATTTTGGTGAGTTTCAGAAATTTCTCATCAGACCGGAAATGCATTATTTGGATGCAATTTGTTGTTTTATGCAGTTAATTTTCCGACCCGGCACTACCTGGTGTTAAAAAATCTTCTATCTCTTGACTGGGACCAAATATGAGTCTATAAATATGCTTAAGGGGTAGTTTTTCAAGCGAAAATGTTTTGCATCATTAATTTTTACATCTGGCACCACCTGGTGGTGAAAAGAGCCTCCAAAACACCTCTTGCGTAATATTTGTCATTTTAAACTGCGGTAATACATTCAATTTAGACACCATAATTATTAATGTCAAAATCCCAAAAGCTATTTTTGAGATCAGCATTGTTTATTCATAGGCAAACACTACGTGTGTGATCTGAAACACTCTCGTGCAGGTATGTGATATATTGTCTCGTGCAGGTGGGGGTTAAATAACAAAAAAATGCTGTATTTTATACCAGTTGAGGAGCGAAAACTTTCATGAAATTTTAATTTAAATTTTCTTACCATTTTTCTTTTGTCCATATAATTAAGCTGTGGCCTAAGTTGAAACATACTTTTGATGGGGAACAAAATAACTTTTCCCTTTTTGACCACAGCCGCATAATAGTTTGCCTTTGTATGGACCTCTTGACCAGATAATTTTATATAATCAAATTTTCTATTTGGAAAAAATCTATTTTCATTATTTTCGTCTACTCCATCTACACTTTCTGCCAGAAAAACTGCTCTTTCGACATCGAAATTTGGTCTGTCAGACACTAAACTTTCGGTGATTTCGAGAATTCTAGATTCTGCTTTTATGCTGACTTCACTGGGGGTGACGTTTCGCCTTAGAGGTCGACCAGCGTATTGAAGAAGGGTTAATTCATCATTAACCCGCAGAACACACGGCAATTTCACGTCCATCTAAAAAAACTAGGGGTAGATACGACAGTAATAAAACCACAATGCGATTAAATAGCTATTTCAAAAAATAGAAAATTGGACAGATCTAATCTTTAAGGGGGTACTGATCGGTTCACAGAATTTTCTAAAAATTGGAGACCAGACTAATTAAGGCAAAAAAATGACAATGGAAATATTTTTATTTTTCTGATTTCAAGTTCGGCCAGGCGGCGAGTTCAAAGCCGGAAATAAGCCAATTTTAAGCGAAATTATAGACCATTCGTCTCAGTAACCACACATCCGACTTTCAATTTTGGTCTTTTAATACGATGATATGAAGAATGGCCTTAATTTCGCTCAAAAATGGCTCATTTCCCGACTGTGAACTCGCCGATTTTTTTGCCTTGATTACTCTGGATTCGAATTTTTAGAAAATTTTGTGAACTGATCAGTACCCCCTTTAAGTCTCTAAAAAGTGTTTTTTGAAATGAATTTGAACATCATGATTACAAAAACTTTTATCCGTTTTATTTAATACATAAATTATGCAATTGAAATACCGTAAAATGACTTTAATAGAACAGGTAGAAAAGTTTATCTGTCATATTAACAGCATTTTGGCAAAACAAAAACATTTTTATCTCTTCAAATAATGACAATTTTGCAAAAACATGCATTATTTTCGAAATTATTGTTAGATAATTTGACAATATATTCAATTTAAAAATGCATTTCTGCCTCATTTCCTTGAAAATCTAACGATTTTTTTAGATAACTTTGAATGGAAATATTGTCCGAGAAACCGATAATTTCGGGTGAAAAACGGAAATCGCGCTGTCAATATGAAATTAAAAAAAATCGTATGTAGCAGCTATCTGAGGTAGCTTTTCACACTTGCAAACTTTCGGTATAAAAAACTGAACAAAGTTTTTGGGATCATGATTTAAAAATTAATTAAAAAAAAACTGGCTCAATTTCGTACTTATTTCAAAGTTAAGACAGTCGATAAGAATCAAAATAAATCGAGCAAAAATTTATATGGCGTAAATTAAATTCATTTCTAGACCAGGTTTTAATTTCTCAAGTATCAAACCATTTTTGAGTAAATTTACAAATGTAATAATTATTAATAATGAAAATTCACTTCATTTTAAAATGGTTAAATCGAAAATGATGCCTAGGTGGCCTTTTTTATCAGGCGTCATAACTTTGAGAAAGTGACCAATGAAATCGCGGGATTCTTGAATTAAGTCGAAAATCGAGTTATGTAATTGGACACAGGCTCAAAGTTATGACGCCTGTTCAAAAAGGCCACCTAGGCATCATTTTCGATATACAGTATATCATATACTCCACTAATGAACACATGATTTTGGAATGATTCATTATCGATTTTCGAAAATAAAGATAAATAATCAGAAAATTGAGCTGCCAGCTTTGAAAATTTGAAACTACAAAAAAATTTACAAAATTTTTAAATTTATAATTTAAAAAAATCTAGACGATTTGAGATATTTAGCAAAAAGTTTTTTTGTTTCTCGGGAGAGTATTTTTCCCGGGAGAGTCTTTTTTCCGGGGAAAGTCCCCGGTGGGACTGTTCCTCACAATTAGAAGGTATAATATCGAAATCCTGCCTATGCGTCGAAATTTATCACTACGTCACAAGAATAGAAAGTGACCAATGAAATGGATTTCTCTATTTGTGACGTAGTGATAAAATTCGACGCATAGGCAGGATTTTCGATATATGTGCTATTATATGTCGCATTGTCGCTTGATATTAAAATATTCATCAAGAAAAAAAATAAATTAAAGATTGGTGAAAAGTGATTATGACTGCAGAATAGAATAGGTAAATTTGGAAGAAACAGTTTAAATTGCACTCCAGGAGATTTAATGAAAATTAGAAGAAAAGTATTTCAAGTGAGCGCTAGCTGGTTCAAAGGATTAACCAAGTCGATTTCACCACATTCGAACGAGATCTTTTTTCGTCCTGAAAAACAAAATTTTACAGCCTGAGTTTTTTCTAAATGTGAAATGTCCTATACTTTGATATAGATTTCGGCTGTCTAGCCGCCTCGTGACACAAATTTCAAAATTAAAAAAAAACTCAGGCTGTATATTAAAATAAAATTGCTTAAAAATGAGTTCAAAACGAGTTTCAAGTTCGTCTATGAATTCTAGCTGAATTCGAGAATAAGCTTAAAATATTATTGATAAAAAGTGAGCAAAAACAGAATTATTATTTAAACTATGCGCAGCGGCGAAATTATTAACTTTCGACATAATGGATTTATCAAAAATCGGAGATTAAAAACTTGAGCTAAATTAAAAATATTGTCGAAAGAATTTGGGGGGAACAAAAACTATATTTTCTCTTCATTTCTAAACATGTAATTTTTCTATATCATTGTAGACTATATCAATTACGGAGCCTCCTGGTCGTTTTTTGCTAAATTTTTAAATAATTCGGAGTTTTAAAACGACTTATCCGATGAAGTCTTTAAATAGCTCAAACTGAGCATAACTATCCAGAGATGAATAAAGTAAAAAAAAATGGTCCAAATTAGACCATTGTTTCCAAATTTTTGAAAAAAAAATTATAATAAAATAATTTCAGTAATCTCCGAAAAAAAATGGTCCGATTCGGACCATTTTTATTTTATTATTCACTAAATATTTGTGCTCAGTTTGAGCTATCTAAGAATGTTATCAGATGAGTCGTTATCAAACGCCGAATTATTTAAAATTTTTGGCTCAAAATCTAGCAAAAAACGACCAGGAGGCCTTGTGATAGATATGTCATTTCTATATGTAGTACAGTATGTGTTTTTTTACAAGGTTCGGCCCTACTAGTAGTACCTACAGTATAGTCGATTATTGAGGTTTTTGAAACCCACATTTTTTAACAGATATGGCAGGAACAAATTTAGAAAAGTGCGTAGGTTTTTGCCAAATTTCTGTCGTTTTGCTTTCATAGAAGCAGACCTTATTGGAACTTTTAACATTACTTTATATATGGCTGGAATTTTTTTAAAAAATTGTTTTATGATTTTTTTCATTTTGACACAAAATGAGGGACAAAAAGTGTAATTATAGTTTACATATGAATATTTATGCTACAATATGATTTAATTTGCTAGTTCCAGCCTATGGCAGCTTTTTGAGAACAAATATTTTTAAATCTTTTTAAAAAATTCTAAAATATTGTTTCCAATATATGGTAGGTTTATAAAATGTGATGTCAAAAATGTCTTTTTTGTTTAAAAAAAATTTATTAGAAATATTTTGTTTTCAAAATTTTTTTTAATATATTTCCCGCACCCTATCACATGGCTTATAAAATTACCTTTATACATTGGGCTGTCAAGGGAGCTGAGAGACGAGTCATGTTCTGAGTTATTGGTTGATGCAAAGCGTTTGAGACTGATTTGAGGTAATCTCAACTTCCCCAAAAAGAGCGGCATCAGATCTACTGAAATGGTCTGTGTGTTAGAACTGTGAAATGAAATGACTCCAGATGTCCGACCACAAATGGCCCAAGCCGAGCGATTATCAGCTATGTGCCAAGCTAAATGTTCATCGTCGTCAATATTGTGCAGGCGGCTAATGTCAATAGAAAGTGGCACCAAACCTACGAAAATTTTAGAAAAAAGTGGGTTTATGATAGCTTCAGTCATAAGTAGGTTGCGCACCGGGAGGCCTAAAGGCCAAACTAAAAGTTTTCATGAGTGGTCTTTGACCTCAGGGGGCATATCGTAACCAAATAAATGATCCCAATGATAAAACGAATTTGTTGGGCCCCCTACTGGTCAGAAAATCGCTCTAGAAAACTCTATTTTCTGGCTTCAAACTCGATAAAAGGAGATAAATTTTGATTTTTTTTCAATTAAAAACGGCAAGAACGTGACCGCAACGAAATTTGGGTTTTAAGGGGGTATACGACTCTGATTTGACATTTTCTAGGTGAAATATACTGAAAACTAACAGTTCATGAGAAAAACCGAAAATGCTAATTTGTAGATCTATCCTTAATCTTGCGAAAAAGTACATCACAAATTATTTCTGACCATTACACCAATAGGTACAGTATCGTAACAAGGTGACGTTTTCAAAATTTATTCCTCCAGACGGTATATCCAATTGAGCTCAAATTTTCACAGATCACGTAACGGTAGTATAATATTTTTAAAGGAGAGCATTTCTCGATCCGGCGACTGAACAATTCTAGAACGCCAATAACCGACGATTTTTAACAATTGCAGACTTCAAAATCTATCTCCTCCGAGGATATGTTTGCAAAATAGCTCATTTTTATCAAGTATTCCTCAGAAAATTTTAAAGAGATAAAGGAGAGCTTTTTTGCAATTTCGAGCTAGAACTTGAATATGATTTTTTTTTTGGTCATTTTCAGAATTTCCGAAAAAAATGCTTCGATTTTTCGAAAGTAGGCTCAAAAGAAAGCAGTGAACAACTGATGAGAAAGTTGGCTTACGTCAAGTCGATATTTTGAAGTTTTAGTGGTCAAATTCGAGCACAGTTATATTTTAACTTCATCTTTTAAAAATACTTAGAAAAAAACGGAGAAATGCGAAAATTCGAAAAATTTTTTTTGATGATTTGGTTCTTAGTACACTTAATTACACCCCTTATCAATTTGGGGCATTTTTAATGCCTCTAAGGGCCTTTATTAAATCAGAGTCGTATACCCCCTTAAACAGAATAAATAATTTTGGAATAAGTCTGAAGAAAAAATTTTTGGTCATTCCGAAAAATACTTAAAATTCAAGGGTTTTTTAGATAACATTATTTTTCAACTTTCTCTGGTAGACGGTCCCTAATCATGTGTGAAATACGATCAATTTGGCATCGTTTTCTACACATAGATTTGCACATAATTCAATATCCGATACTTCAGTCAAAAATATTTTACCTGTCATTTCATTAATTGGTGACGCATTGTTTGTAACGTTATAAAGTGGTTTTTGACCTTCTGAACAACCATAATACTCGTAGGTGGTGGTTTGGGATTGGCAGTAAAAGATAAGCTCCCAGACAAAGTCTAGATTCGTGATTTTTGAGTTAGAATGGTTCAAGAGCCAAACAAGATTAACACTCTGACCACCAACAAGCTCAATATCACAGCCATCAGATGAAACACAAGTTAATACCACTAAAATTAAATTTTAAAGCCCGATTTCTTTTAAAAACTATGCTAGAAAAAATTCAAATAAAAAACAACCGCAAATACAAGTGATATTTGCGGTTGTTTTTTATTTGCATTTTTTCTAGCATATTTTTGCCCATGTAATTCACCCTAGGGGAAAATAATTTTCGATCGCTTTTGATTTCTTGTCAATATCAAAAATTTCAACACTTGATAAAAATTTTTAAAAATGGCATTTTTGAAAAAAATTAACTTTAAAACTTTTTTGCGCCGTGAAAAAAGTGATGATCGAAAATTTAAATTTTAGTGTTTATTTGAGTGCATTTCAAAATACTTCGAATTATCAACTTATTTGTTAGAATTTAAATACAGTATTTACGGCTTGATGCTATTTTTTTTATCAAATTGGGTAAATATTCCGAAAAATAGACTGGTTTGAAAACCTTAATCTTAATTTTTAGGATAATAAAACAAATTTGATAAAAATGACATCAAAATTGTAAATACTGTGATAATTGAACAAAGTCAGAAAATGGTTTGTTGCATTTTGAAATGCAATGAAATGTACACAAAAAAATTTCCTTCTTTAGCTTTTGCTAGCTACATTTTTATCATCATTTTTTTCACGCCAAAAATATTTTTAATGCAATTTTTATCAAAAATGTCCACTTCGAAGAGTTTTTAAATCTATCTTCAAATCGGATTTAGGTAGTTTTTTTATAGGTGCGACAGATTTCACCACAGACGAACCGTATGAGCTATCACAAAACGGTTTTTTGCATTCAACTGGAAACTAAAAAAGCTAAGGCCAATTTTTTTTTTAATTTTCCAAATTTTTTTTCCAAAATTCGAGATTTTCACCAAATATGGGTATCATACGAAACTAGAAGAAATTCTGAGACTAATGGCTGAAAATAAAATTCCAAAAATTAAGTTTTCTTAAGATTTTTCATAATGAAAAAGTGGTAAAAAGTCAAATCTGCCGCACCTAAAAAAAACTACATTTAAGTTTTTCCCCCAATTTTTCATAAATTTAAATAATCGTTCAAAACCAACAGTTAACTTTTTTTACCTCGTGAAATTGATGGACATTTTGCAATACATTTTCGAATAAACCAAGATACTGGACAAACATTTGTAATACTAAGAGTAAGAACTTCTTCTTGTAAATCAGAATGAAATTTGAACGGGGTAAAGAACTGCAGTGTGAAACTATGAACAATCGTTTGTAATTTAGCAGCAATATTATAACTCGTGGACGCCGGTTGATTGACACCTGGCTCGTCTAGAAACTCATCCAAATCACCCATAGAAGACCCAGATTCGGAAACGACAGCTAGGAGTTAATTTGAAGATTTGAAAAAGAGGAATCGGTTTTTAATTTTTATTTTCGGGAAAATTTAAACAAATTTGAGTCAATTTATAATCAAAATTATTGGGTCATATTAATCATTCAATTTAACGCTAAAATAATGGACAATAATACTATTTAGAATTTTGGAGTCATTATCATGAAATCAAAATATGGGGTCATATTATTTGACGTTAAAATTATGACCAAATTTTCAATTTTTAATTAAGGGGTAATTTTTTAAATTTTGGTGTCATTTTAACGTTTACCATTATGGGGTCATAACGTAAGGTGACTTTTAAGGTGTAAGCTAGCTAGTTTTGAAGTCATTTTAAACTTCAGAATTATTGGCCATAATTAGGGTGCCGATGGGCCAAACTAAAAGTTTTCATGACTGCTATTGACTTCAGGGAGGTTATCGTAACCAAATAAAATGATCCAAATGATGAAAAAGTTTTTTGGCCACCTAGTGGTCAGAAAATCGCTTTAGAAAACTCTCTTTTTTGGCTTCAAACTCGATAAAAAGGAGATAAATATTGATTTTTATTTCAATTATGAATTTTTGCACGGTGCGTTGCCTAGCCATAATTTATGGTTCATATTAAATTGAATTATTTGGTTATTTTGCAATTGTATAAATACAATTCTGAAATTTTTTTATTTGAAATTGAAGGGGTGAATTTCGGAGTCATTTTCAACTTTAGCAATATGGGGTCATATTTTTTTATTTTAATTGTAAAAATAAATTATATTTTTTATTATTTTGAGGCTTAAGAATTTACGTGATTGGTTAAAAAAATTGAATTGTACGAAAATAAAGTAAATATTTACCAGCGTCTAATGGTTCAAATTGAAGTGGCGAATGAAATTGAATAGAAAAAGCGATAACTGATCTCGAATCTGCTCCAGGGATATCGATTGTCATACAACTTTTATCTTCCATTTCTGTATCAATAACATAGCTTGTTATTGAATCGAAATTAGAACTCCTACGTCCGTCTTTGATCCGTGAATGCTTCACAAAAGCAGTAATTGTATCAGAGCGAACGTCTAACCCCCTGAGTAAAGGTTAACCTATATTTAAAAAACTTTCATTTCCAGAAAATGTAGGGATTTATTTAAAATGAGAAAATACAGCGTGAGTCTTTTCGATTTACTTAGTTTTTCTTGTACTGAATAAGTACAGTGAAGTCCGTTTATCAGGACGTGTCTTATCAATATTAAAAGTACTGTCCAGCGAAAAGTACTTTATTTTAGCATAAAAAGACGCCATAGTACGATACGTATGTATCATATTAAGGCATAATTTTTTGGTACAGTCTACTACTTTTAGCTGGAAAGTACTTTTGATATTGATAGAAGGCGTACTGATAAACGGACTTCACTGTATAATAAAAAGTAAAAAAGTTTAGCGGTTTTTAGTATAAAAAAATTTATTTTATACCAAAAATCTTCTTTTTTTAGTTTATTTGAACAAAAATGGCTAAAAGTTGGAGCCCGTTCGCGTCCTATTAAAAACTCCCTACTGTTTAAATTTTTTCGAATCGGCCAAAAATACTATTGGTCTCGTAATCATCCGAAAATAGTTTTTTTCGCTAGATGTCGTCAAAGTGGTAAATTTTGGTTATTTCCATATACTTACTGTATATCCATAATGATGCCCGAGTAACTTAAATCTCTCATTTGCCTTTTAAAAGAATAGGAAATAAGAGATTTAAGTTACTCGGGCATCATGATCGATATAAGGATCTAACATTACCCAATTAAATTTCTTATCAAAATCCACATTAAACGTTAATTTTATCCGACTTTTTTTTACTTATAAAATACAGTAAATACAAATATCAAATTATGCTTTTTTTAGTAAAACTAATTTATTTGTAGAGCTTTCGATTTTTTATAATCATTTTCGATACAGGTTTTGTTTCGAAAATGATTATAAAAAATCGAAAGCACTACAAATAAATAAGTTTTACTAAAAAAAGCATATATAACATATCTCAAAAACAATGGACAAATATCAAATTACATGCAATCGCTATAAAACCACCAGAGGATGCGGCATAGCCATCGTTCTGGTGACGATATTATTAAGCAAAAGCAATTAATGTACATACAAGGCGCCAAAGAGAAACAAAATATTAAGCTCTTTTACGCCTCGTGTGAAAATAAATTGGTTAGTTTATAATACCTTCACCAGAAAGTTGACTAAGTCGGATCTTTTGGTGGTTTCAAACCGATTGCATGTAATTTTTCATTAGAAATTTGATACAGGATATCTTCTGCATTGTATAAGTACAAAAACGCCGGAAAAAATTAAAGATAAAAATATCGGGTGACCGCGAGACGAACACTAATAGTTTTTTGGGGTCAGTTTAGCATTATAACAAATTTTCCGCTAACGTTTTTTGCGGATATTACCCCCTTGATTCCAATTAAAAAAAGTAAACCTCCCTTGGTAAGCAAAATATAAGTTGCTCATGTCGTAAGGGACGAGATCCAACCAGAATATTAAAATTAACGGTTCCATCAATTCCTGTAAAAAGTTTTTCTTCCTCGAGTGACATTGTTAGCACCGACGGGGTGTCGACTACTTCGATCCCCACAGTTGGGTCGAGAATCGAACTGACAAGTTCAACTTGACTCAATCCAAATTTGTAGTAAAGACAGATTCGAGAAATTGAGTACTTTCCTGGTTTTTTCGTGTCAATCACAAATTCTAGCTCATTATGACCCTAAAAAATGCGTGTTAAATTCAAACGTATTTACATTTCCTGCACAAAAAAAATAATGGCTACTTATATTTTTCTATAGCCACCTAGATAGATTTTAAACGCTCTTTGATATACATAATCTGTTTTTGTAATTTTTGGTCAAAATTTTTTTTTGAAAATTAACCACATTTTATGGCCGCATATTTTTTAAACGGTCTTTGAAAATATTAACAAATGTACGATTGTAATATTTCTCCGGGATTTAAAAAAATTTCGAACATTTTCCACATTTCCTGATCAACATTTTCTAAATTCACCGGCTAACAACATAAAAAATGATCACTTTAACCTTTTGCATAGATGCTCTGATTCCTCGCAACCACCGAACTCGATTTATTTAATTCATTCCATGAATAAAAAATTTCCACCTGCCAAAATTTTCTTTTTTTTCGACTTTTTTGAAAATTTTGATTCTTGGGTGGAAATCATATGGAAATGAATGAAATACATGAAATCGATGGGTGCATCCAACTGGCTGCAAAATTTAATAAAAAACGAATTTAACCTCAATTAAGACAAAAAGTAAAAAGTAATCATCTGAAAATAACATATTTTTCATTTGAGTTAATCACAAGTTCGATCTTTCATCTAAAATTTTTAGTTCAAAATTTATCATCAAGAGATAAAAAAGGGAGATTTCTGATTTACCCAAAAACAAGATTGTACAAAACATTCAAAAAGGAACTCTGCTAAACTTTCGTGTTTTGTGAATCCACTTGGGTTAACTATGGAGCTTTCTGAAGCCGCAGAGAGAGATCTCCCCCTGAGTAGAGGTAACCTATATTTAAAAAAACTTTCATTTCCAGAAATGTAGGATTTATTAAATGAGAAAATAGTTTTTCTTGTACTGAATAATACAGTGAAGTCCGTTTATCAGGACGTGTCTTATCAATATAAAAGTACTGTCCAGCGAAAATACTTTATTTCGCATAAAAAGACGCCATAGTACGATACGTATGTATCATATTAAGGCATAATTTTTTGGTACAGTCTACTACTTTTAGCTGGAAAGTACTTTTGATATTGATAAGGACTACTGATTCACTGATATATAAAAAGTAAAAAAGTTTAGCGGTTTTTAGTATAAAAAAATTTATTTTTATACAAAAATCTTTCTTTTTTTAGTTTATTTGAACAAAAATGGCTAAAAGTTGGAGCCCGTTCGCGTCCCTATTAAAAACTCCCTACTGTTTAAATTTTTTTCGAATCGGCCAAAAATACTATTGGTCTCGTAATCATCCGAAAATATGTTTTTTTCGCTAGATGTCGTCAAAGTGGTAAATTTTGGTTATTTCCATATACTTACTGTATATCCATAATGATGCCCGAGTAACTTAAATCTCTCATTTGCCTTTAAAAGAATAGGAAAAAGAGATTTAAGTTCTCGGTCATCATGATCGATATAAGGATCTAACATTACCCAATTAAATTTCTTATCAAAATCCACATTAAACGTTAATTTATCGCGTATTTTTTTTACTTATAAATACAGTAGATATCTTCTTTAAAATTTCTAATAATATCAAATTATGCTTTTTTTAGTAAAACTAATTTATTGTAGAGCTTTCGATTTTTTATAATCATTTCGATACAGGTTTGTTTCGAAAATGATTATAAAAATCGAAAGCAAGTGCTTTAGTTACAAATAAATAAGTTTTACTAAAAAAGCATATATACATATCTCAAAACAATGAACAAATATCAAATTACATGAATCGCTATAAAACCACCAGAGGATGCGGCATAGCCATCGTTCTGGTGACGATATTATTAAGCAAAAGCAATTAATGTACATACAAGGCGCCAAAGACAAACAAATATTAAGCTCTTTTACGCCTCGTGTGAAAATAAATTGGTTAGTTTAAATACCTTCACCAGAAAGTTGACTAAGTCGGATCTTTTGGTGGTTTCAAACCGATTGCATGTAATTTTTTATTAGAATTAGATACAGGATACCTTCTGCATTGTATAAGTACAAAACGCCGGAAAAAATTAAAGATAAAAATATCGGGTGACCGCGAGGACGAACACTAATAGTTTTTTGGGGTCAGTTTAGCATTATAACAAATTTTCCGTCTAACGTTTTTTGCGGATATTACCCCCTTGATTCCAATTAAAAAAAAGTAAACCTCCTGGTAAGCAAAATATAAGTTGCTCATGTCGTAAGGGACGAGATCCAACCAGAAATATTAAAATTAACGGTTCCATCATATTCCTGTAAAAAGTTTTTCTCTCGAGTGACATTGTTAGCACGCGACGGGGTGTCGACTACTTCGATCCCCACAGTTGGGGTCGAGAATCGAACTGACAAGTTCAACTGAACTCATCCAAATTTGTAGTAAAGACAGATTCGAGAAATTGAGTACTTTCCGGTTTTTTCGTGTCGATCACAAATTCTAGCTCATTATGACCCTAAAAAAATGCGTTGTTTAAATTCAAACGTTTTACCATTTCCTGCAAAAAAAAATAAGGGCTACTTATATTTTTTCGTATAGCCGCCCAGATATATTTTAAACGCTCTTTGATCATATAACGTACCCTATGGATACACTCGAGGTGCAGGTTCACAAACTACGACACATTTTGTATTTAAGAGCAGCCAAAATCGGCGTGGATTCAAAACGTCATGATACCTTTTTGAGGCGACACAATTAGGACGTTACATAATCTGTTTTTGTAATTTTGGTCAAATTTTTTTTTGAAAATTAACACATTTTATGGCCGATATTTTTTAAACCGTCTTGAAAATATTAACAAATGTTACGGTTGTAATATTTCTTCGGGATTTAAAAAAATTCGAAATTTTCCAACATTTCCTGTCAACATTGTCAAAATCACCAGCTAACAACATAAAAAATGATCACTTTAACTTTTTGCATAGATGCTCTGATTCCTTGCAACCACAGAACTCGATTTATTTAATTCATCCATAAAAAATTTCCACCTGCCAAAATTTGTTATTTTTTCGACTTTTTTGAAAATTTTGATTCTTGGGTGGAAATCATATGGCGGGATATTTATTTAAGATACAATCTAGGTCGGGTCGAATGTTCTCGAAAACGGCTCATCCGATTCAAAAAATTTTAAAAGTGGTTTATGGCAAATGTTCAGATCTCAGGCAAATAGACTATTTTGCGTTACCTGCGTAGATGACCGGTATACGCGGTAAAAACCGGCACATGTCTGGTTTTCAGAATTTTTCAAGAATATCACTTCCAGCTGACTTTACGGAGGTAACTTTCTGACGACCAAAATTTTAGTGATATTTTTTTGTCATGTGACACCATCTTCGGTGTCAAATTACACATTTTACGTATATATTGAATGTAATGGAACAGAACGATGTGATAAGGAACCAGGGCTACTTCTTGAGAAAAAAATTTTGGTGATATGCATTTTGACACATGACACCATCTTCGGTGTCAAATTACGCATTTGTCGTATATTGACTGAATGAAATAGGGCGCTGATAATATTGACATCAGGGAGTACATTTTTGAGAAAAACATTTTGGTGATCCTAATTTTGTCACGTGACACCACTTTCGGTGTCATATACCATGCCACATAATAATATATGACAATAAAGTTTTATTTGACTGCAAATAAAACTAAAATTTTATGCATATAGTATAGGTTCAGAAAAATAAATATGATTTTGATAAATGGTAAAATATCGTGGCTGAAATTTTCAACTTACTTTCTTTCTCATCTTTTTTAAACCCCGTCGGTATTTTTATATTTTTACAATTTTCTGAATTAAAAAATACTCGGTTATTAATATAATTACTGGTCACCAAAAATCCCATGGATCGTCGTTTTCCTCCCAATATCAGCAAGCGGAATGTTAACAGGTACAGGATTATAGGATTATTGACAGATTTTAACACGATGGGCATATCTGTCCAAAATTTTGATTTTGAGAAACAATTCTGCAGTGACCGCCAGTCGAACAGTCATGACAAGGGCAACTAAACTCTTCATTTCGACTAAATCATGTTCTCCATAATTCCCGTTTCACCAGGAATCATACGCATCGAAGCATGGACGTATTCCAGGAATAGTTTTGTGCCGGCTATCTAACGAAATAAGAAAATAATTTCCTGATTAAAGAAAATTCGTAAAAATTAAAGATATTTTGAGTAAGATTTGAATTTTGAAAATTTTCGATGTATCAAATTTTGAACCAAAAGTTGGCTGTTTTATTTATTGATTTTTGCAACTTCTTCATTTGAAGCGTTAAAATATTTTTTTTTTCAGCAAAATGCTGTTAATAGGACAGAGTGACATTTTGAACTTTCTCTTTAAGTCATTCTGGCTGTAACAAAAAATAATTTTCAGATAACAAAAATTTGAAATATTTTGGTGAAGGGCCCAATTTTTTGGAAAAATTGTGAATAGTCAAAAGATTGGATTTTCGAAATTCTTGAAAAAAAATAAAGGTGAAAACAAGTTTCTGAAAAAGGACCTCATGTGAAAAAATTCATTTTTGAACTACGTAAAAAATTAAAACTAACTTCATTATTAGGTGTGATCCAAAGACATTTCTGTGAACAAAGGTGATCGTGTCTTTTACAGGCGTTCTAACGTCAAATCTGCTTGAAATCATTGATGATTGTTCAAAAAAATCAAACGCTGAGAAGCATAATTGAACCCCCCCTAACATGGTGCTTTTTTAATTTCTCATAAAAAACTAAGAAATATTGCAAGGAAAAGTGCATCTTAAAAGTGACCATATAATTAAAGAAATCACGCGCGTAAGTCGCGATAAATCACTCATTTTTTTCATTTCCATCTACAGTATGTGTTGTTTATTAGTTGCGAAATGACAATTGCAATGGAAAAGATTCAAGCCAATAAAAATGATAACTAGGTGGATTATATTTTGAAAGTCAAGCTTTCGTCTATCGCGAGGGTTGAATAAAATACAAATTTTAAAATTTGTTTTTAATTAACAGTAATTTTTTCCGATGCAATTTTCATTTCACAAGTAAAAAAAACACATACGGTATCATAAAATTTCTTGTCATACCATTCATCCAAAAAAGCACCGTGCCTCTATCGCGCGGCCTTCGTGGTCCAAACATTCTGCTGTTCTCGAAGCAACCGTTTAGGTAGACTAAACATACCATCGACTTCACACTAAAATAAGTATTCAGTGTGAAGTCGATGAAATAATTATTTTTTCAACTGCAAATTTCGAAATCGAATGTTCGAAAATTGCTTATGTTTAAAATACCCTGGTGAAATATTTGACGCTGCTGTTTTTGAGTTTATCGTCAAATAAATAACCAGATAACCATAAATGAAATATTTTGTTGAGACGGTACCTTAGTAAATGGTCCTAAACTGGTTGAGTCATCTGTTCTGTCATGGCTTTAGCGGAGACTTGTTCTCTGGTCCAATAAGAAACAAGCGAATTTAATTTGTTTTGGTCGCTCAAAAACATACTAACATATCGATACGGGGGCTACCTGGTCATTTTTTAGCTAGATTTATAGCCAAAATTTTTATTTTATTCAGCGTTTAGCAAACGATTCATACCGCATTGAATTATTAGATAGCTCAAACATAGAACAAATATCTGGTGGATAGTAAATTTGAAAAATGGTCCGAATTCGACCATTCTGCTACCAATTTTTTTAAAGAAAAACTAAATAATTTTACAATTTCAGTAATCCCAGAAAAAATTCGGACCGATTGTCTTTATTTTTCACTAGATATTTGTGCTCAGTTTGAGCGATCTAAGAATGTTAGTTGAATGAGTTGTTTTCAAAAGCCGAATTAAATACAAGATTTGGCTTAAAATTTAGTAAAAAATGACCAGGAGCCCCGTAATTGATATGGCTCAACCATTATCATGCAATTTAGGGGAGTAACTGTAGATGCAAATGAACCTTGCCATGGATTGCTGCCGAGTATGAAGGGAAAAATGATTCAATTTTGTGCTCCAATGAATATGGTGACCTTCGCGTCCATTTTGAAAATCTCGATAACATGTGCTAATGCACTGTAAACAGATCCGCATTTATTCTTTAATATAGGAATATAAACAATTTACTGATTTTTAAATATAAATTGTGTTTATGTTTAAATAAAGTTTTTCAATAAATTGCGAATTTTTTTTTGTGGATTTGAAAGCATCTCAAAGCTATTTGTGCACTATGATTGCATTTAAGTCTTCATAAAAATCAGACATAAAAATGTCAATAAACCAGAAATATGCTATCAACCTGATTCTACGATTTTGTCGTCGACTTGTTCAGTTACAAATAAAAAAATAAACGTTAAAAAAATGACAAAAATTTTCCAAAAAATATTTAACATTTTTTCTGAGGTCAAAAAATGAAAATATTTTCTGAAATAGGAGCAAAAAAAATACTTTAAAAAAATTTGCTCCCGGTTAACCTTATTTACTGATTGGTTCTACATGCGGACTTGAAATTTACATCAAAAGTTGTTCACCAGAGATTATGAACTATCATTCCATAGATTTTTTATGATATATTATTATGTAGCAGTAAAAAGTTATCGAGCCCAAAAGTCTGGCTGGCCTATAAAACCTCTTAAAGTGTCAAAAAAAGTTAAACTTACGTTAAAGTTGCATCCACACTTAGTGTACTTTTAGAATCGTCCTCAATAATAATCTGACAAGATTGTTACGAGGCAATTGCGCCGTGATAGATAATGATTTTTTTTTGGTTTCGTAGCTGTCACGGACATCCTGCTATTTTTTATTGTTCGAACAATTCTATACGCTTCGTCTCTTGAGAAGCCCCAGTGATTCTAACATCGTCATAATCGAACTCATCAAGTTCGCCGCCACCGAAATGCTTTTCCCCGAATCAAACCAAATCCGATGAGCTTCAAGTTTGAATTTGCGTTTTTTTTCTTTGTTAGCCTGATTATGCCTTAAAAATATAAGTATAACATTTTTGCCCGACAAAATTGTTGGTCATTTTTTAAAACCCGACTCTTAAATTAATTTAAAAAAACATATCTTTTCACAGAATGTAAGATTTTAGCTCCTATTTTTCAATGTGAATCAAATCGGTGAAATTCAGATTTAGCCAATTTGAATCTCTACATACAGTATATACGTGTATATCGTGGGTCGATAGTAAAATGGTAAATTTGAGATTTTGAACTTAGAATATACCTGAACAAAAGTTCTAGAAATGAAAATTTGACAAAATTCACGCTAAGATGATTAGAAATCAACAATCATAAGTAGAATCTAAAATTATTTTTTTGGGCCAAATGATGATTTCAAAAATGCAATGACAACATGAAGAAACCATTTGGTAATTTTTGAAATGTTATGCAAATAATATTAGATTCCTTATGCAAAGAAATAATTTTAGATTCTTTGAGAGAATTCAATCTAAATAAGGTGATCCCGGCAAAGAAAATGGGAATTTTATGCTATAGAACCCTTGTTCTTGCCGGGTTAAAGTTTAAAATCTCAAATTTATCCATTTTACTATCGACCCATATCGTGGGTAGTAGACTTTAAACGGACAACGAAGACAGACGGGCAGTTTTATACATAACTCACTTTTCGCTTATTATCTTGAAAGCAAGCCCTAAATATGTCAAAATATTTTTGGCTAGCTTTAAGCAGCAGTAGCATTAATTAAACGCCCACGAACTTGATTCTCAGGTTCATCAATGTCCTTCCATCAGCTGCCGGGTCGTAAGTCATCGGGTTAATCCTATACCATATTAACCCTCATATTTTGAGCAAATCATGAGCACAACTCTTAATTCTGGCGTATTGGCAGCGAGCGCTTTGCAGAATACCTGCCGGACTATAAAATTAAGGGTTTATGAGCTGTTTTAATTTATTTGATGTTAACTACGTTTAGCATGAGCATTTTCAGCGGTTTTTGGAGAATGAAATGAGTAAGTTTCAAAATCACCATACGAAAAAAACAGATTATGCCAGTCATTTTCATTTCGTGTGATGAATCAACTTACTAAAATTTCTGCATTGAGAAATATGTAAGACACCGTAGATGGCGTCACGTGACATAAAAATATCACCAAAAATTTTCTCTCAAAAAATGACCGCTGGTTCCATGTATTCAGCTTCTTTTTCCATCTCATTCAATATATAGCGATAAGTGTGTAATTGACCCTTAGATGGCGTCAGGTGATAAAAAATATCACCAAGAATTTTTCTCTCAAAAATTCACTCTTGTTGTATGAAATAAGCGACCTTTCCCAGCCCATTCAATACACGATAATGTGTAATTTGAACACCCAGATGGCGGTCACGTGACAAAAAAAATATCACCCAAAATTTTTCTCTCTCAAAGTAACCCATGGTTCCATGTTATCAGGCGTCCTATCACATTTCATTCTATATACAACAATAAATGTAATTCGACCCTTTGATGGTGTCATAGTGACAAAAAAATATCACCATCATTTTTTTCTCCAAACTTACCCCATAGAGTATCTGGAAGTCGTTTAGTCACTTCATTATTTCTGTTTAACCGATATTATGGATTTTGACAGGTTTTCACGGTATAACTACGATCATCTACAGGTAACGAAAATAGTCTATTTTGCCGAGATCTGAACATTTGCCATAACCACTTTTAAAATTTTTTGAATCGGATGAGCCGTTTTCGAGAACATTCGACCCGACTAGAATTGGTATCTAAATAAAATATCCCGCCTATATGAATCCATATAGGAAATGAATGAAATACATGAAATCGTGGTGTGCATCCAACTGGTTCAAAATTTAATAAAAACGAATTTAACCTCAATTTAGACACTTTGATTCACGAAACGTGTTTTCGAGTGTTTCTTAAAAAAGTAATCATCTGAAAATAACATATTTTTCATTTGAGTTAATCACAAGTTCGATCTTTCATCTAAAACTTTTAGTTCAAAATTTATCATCAAGAGAAAAAAGGGAGAATTTCTGGTTTACCGAAACAAGATCGTACAAAAATTCAAAAAGGAACTCTGCTGAACTTTGTGTTTGGGAATCCACTTGGGTTAACTATGGAGCTTTCTGAAGCCCCGTGTGTGCCGAACTTCAAGTAAACGGGTTTTATAAATAAACTACCCTACTGTATACTTTATTTATAACACATTTTTGGTCGACTTTTTTCTCCTATGTTTGGCAATAAATGGGTTGGCGTAACAACCTACCAATTTCATTGAAAACTTTCATCGAAAAATACAATTTTTGATTCATTTTATACCGAGAAACCAAAAATTCAATTAAAAGAGTGACCCGCATTTTATGATGATTCAAACTTCAATATCAACAAAAGCAATCCAAGCATTTTTCAGCAAGAGGCAAAAATCAACAATAATTTTTTTGTGCAAATTTTGCGTGGCAATAAAAATCCTGTAAAAACCAAAAAAAAAAAAACAAGGTTTGAAAACATTTCAAAATATTTTGTTGTGGTCTTACAGGACAGGCGGAATTTTTTGTAAGTTTTGTCCATGTGAAAAACGTTCGTCTTGTCCATAACAATAAAGTTCAATAAAAAATGCTTGTGGAAAAATAGTAGATAATAGCACTAGTGAGCTATAACTGCAAGCCAAATTTTCACATGACTTAGGCGCACCCTTTAAAAAAGGTTGTAATCAGTCAAGGGTTAAAAATTTTTATGAAAAAATTTGAAATTTTTTTAGGGATTTCTATTGAAAATATAATTTTCTTGGATAAAATAAATTTCACAGGTGATTGATTACTTTTTTGAAAGCATAATTCGTCTATAATTTTAAATTTCCGAAATTTTTCGGCTAAAAATATTTCCGAAAATTTTTAGCCGAAAAATTCCAAACATTTTCGGAAATTTAAAGTTATAATTTATACCACATTAATATTCTTACTTTTTTTAAATTGACTGCATGCTCAATTTTAGATACAACTGAGGGCCTCAGAAGTCGGTGTTCTAAAATTTCCATACATGGTGAAGATTTGGTTTCTTTTTTTAACTGTTTATGTCTCAGTATTCTGACTGATGGCGACGAAATTCCGCATGATCTGACTTTTCTAGTTCTCGGATCATTTTGCTGGTTATATCGGAGATCAGGACCGGTTGGTTTAGCGTGTTGGTTAAACCGGACTTGGTTGTTATGTAATAAAAAACCGTCGGCAGATTCAGAAGAGGTTTTGGACGCGGGAAATGCACCAGAATAAGGAAAGCTAGCAGCAGTAGTAGAAAAGGACACAGCAGATTGATGCGTATGGACAGTATCTCGACCTACAAAATACAAATTAAAAATCGTCATTTAAAATACATTCAGAGAGTAGTGTACGATTGGATTTTGGACCTTTCAGAACATTTTCCAGCGTTAGCACAGATCAAAGTTATTTCATCTTTCTATCTGGATTTTCAGGCGTTAGTACACATCATCGTTATCTGATTTTTTGTCAGCATAACACTGCGTAAGAATCTCAAAAAGTGTCGGTATTACATTTTGAGGTTTATTTTTTTACAGTTGATGACCTTCACGGTAACTTTCAATTTTAAGATATCACCATGAAAACCATGAGGTAGACTTTTTTACACGTACATCAAAAAGTCTACCTCATGGTTTTGATGGTGATATCTTAAACTTGAAAGTTACCTTGAAGGTCATCAACTGTAAAAAAATAATCTCAAAATGTAATACCGACACTTTTTGAGAGTCTTACAGTGCTATTCTGACAAAAATCAAATATAGATGATGTGTCTTCGCCTGAAAATGTTCCGAAATGTTCAAAATATTTTTGGTCTAATTAGTCTAGGAAATTGTTTCAAGATTAATATATTTTGCGGACACTACTCCCTGAAAATAAGGTACAGTGAAGTTCGTCTAACAGGACGCACCCTATAAATATTAAGAGTACTGTCCAGCGAAAAGTACTTTATTTTAGCATAAAAAGACGCCATAATACGTTACGTATGTAACATATGTATCATTTCAAGGAATATTTTTTTGTACAGTCTAGTACTTTTCGCTGGACAGTACTTTTGATATTGATAGGGTGCGTCCTGTTAGGCGGGCTTTACTGTAAGAAATGCATAAAAATGACCATATATTTCATACATAGATTTGAGAGTTCCGAGAAAAATCATGTAAAATTACTCTGAAAATCAAAATATGAAATGGTTATTTTTTGCAGTCCAGTCATGGATTTAGTAGATTGATTCGAGTGCTGAAGGTCAAAGCTATTAACTGATATCATTGTTACATATATAATATATAGTATTATATATGATATATACTTTTTCATACAAGAAAACATTTGATTTTTTTTTGATATCTCTTATATCATTTCTATATATTTGTCTAATTTTTGAAAGTATCTTTAGAATGGATTTTATTTTAGTTGCATAAAAACCTACATTTAAAAAATGTTTTCCATGCTGAAGATACTGCCGCCACATCATGTAGCGCTTAATAAAAAATCAGTAAGATTATTTTGATTCGTTATGTAAAGTGACTGCATATTAACAATATGATATTATACCAGAAATATCTGAGGAATTGAGATCTATTTCAATCATCTCGTCAACATTATCTAAACTTATAAATAAGGTCTGTTATTAAAGCCATTGGAGGCCTTTAAAAATCGGGTCTAGGGTCCATATCGATAAGGGTCACTGAGTCCAAAAAAATCAGTCAGGCCAAATTCGATCTTTCTGATATTTTGGGTCATAATATAACTTTTCATTTTACGTTGCGTTGCAGAGCCGGTTAATTCGATTTCCGGTTTTTACTGTACATTTTACAAAAATTACCGGTTAAAAATCGGAAATCGAAATAAAGGCTCTACAGTAACACGTAGCTTGAAAAGTTATATTATGGCCCAAAATTTCAGAAAGATCGAATGTACCAGTACTAAACGTTTTTTTATGTGACTTAACTTAAAAAATCATTGTAATCGGGGATCGTAATCGGTTTGCTCAATAGAATAAAACGGGCGAAAACCATACAGCTTTGAGATGAACTCGATTAAAACTTTGATGACTTTGGTTTTATAAAAGATATTCATGAAAAGTAAAATTTTCGTATTTTAAATTTTCTACCTAATGAAAAAACATCGACCATTGAATTTGATGCTATTGATTGAGATACTACAGAAAAATTTTGGCCAGATTGGTGACTATTAGTGACCTCATCCAACCATATTTCGGCAAAAACGTCTTTTAGTTCAATATCACATTCTAGACCGAATTTGACAGTTTGAGATTCTTCAACGTCGACTTTGGACGAGGGGTAACATTGGGCAGAGATTGGGCGGGCAAGTTCTTCAAGTTCAAATCGAATAAATTCACTATTGAAACCACCTCGGATCGTTTGGTAGAATTTATCAAAAATTTTCGGATTGCTTTTTATCATACCAAAATAAACTTTTGCTAATTTTTCCAACTGAGATGCTTTTTTCAATTTTTTTATTTATGATGCCGATATTACTTCAAATTAGATCGGCGTAAAACATCAGCGAATTAAAAAGGGTCAAGAGTAAAATGTAAAAGAGTGCAAATGTAAACGGCTAAAATTGACCTCTCAATTATTAACAAATAACAGTATTAGTAGTTTAGTCATGAGCTGGGTTTTGGACCATGACCCTTGAGAAGTACTATAATTAAAAAAACATGTTCTTCGACCATATCCATCATGATGCCCGAGTACCTTAAATCTCTCATTTGCCTTTTAAAAGAATAGGGAATAAGAGATTTAAGTTACTCGGGCATCATGATCGATATAATCAAAAAATTACCAAAATAAACAAGTTTGTTCTATTTTTGTTTTTGTTTGTGTTCTTTTTTTCTAGAACACATAATTAATACAAAAATGGATTATTTTATTAATAAGAGAAATTTTATCGGATATGCAGGTCTTAACGCCTTTATTAAAGATGTTCCATATGCTGTTTATAACAAGAACCCGAATTATGTGCACGGTATTTAAATTACAATTGTAGTTTTCTTTATTTAATGATATCTGCCCCATGCACGTGGACAAGCATATATTAATTAGCACAAGAAGCTGAGTCCAGCAACCATGAAGGCTTGTGAGATATAAATTGTAGTTTTAATTTTATTTTTATGTCTGTTTTTTATTTTCATTCTTATATCTTCTAAAGATGAAGGGTGTCGAAATTAATTGGGACCAAAAAGACTTGTCTGAAGAGCAGATATGCTTTTACACAAAAAAGACGAGACAGAACCCATTTACTCCTTATTTCGATCAGGAAACGATATTTGAAATATTATTGATTAATATTTTGATCTCACTATAGTGATTTGATATCAAATTATCGTAATTAACGTTATATAAATTATTATATTCTCAAACCTTTTTTTAAGTTATATTCGAAAATAGTGTTAGTCAAATGCATTTTATTTGGGAAATTTGTAGAATCCACTTTTTGACGTGAATACTTAATTTCACAGTTAATCTACTTAAATAACGAAAGGATGTATTTATTTCCACTGTAAATAATTGTGTACAAATTATCAAATAAATATTATAAAATATAAACATAGATCTTATCATAATTACTTGCATGAATCCGTTTTAAATTATACGGTTTGTTCCTATCTTTTTTAATTACATGGTTTGACTTCTACCTTTTTTAATTACCGGTGAAAATTATTAATTATAGTACTTC
Organism: Oikopleura vanhoeffeni; assembly: GCA_004367855.1. NCBI lineage: Eukaryota > Metazoa > Chordata > Appendicularia > Copelata > Oikopleuridae > Oikopleura > Oikopleura vanhoeffeni. Next base: position 77,307 of record SCLH01000318.1, on the reverse strand, counting down.
TTAAGGGCCATGGTCCAAAACCCAGCTTATAACTACTAGTATTTTCTTAACATATGATATTTTTTAAGGGAGAATGTAGTTTAGTGCAATGTAAGCTAATTTTGTATGCGTTTTAACATAATTACATGATTAATTTTTGCATTTATTTCTTTTAGATTTTACCGATCACTCAATAAAAAAGTGTACATTAACTTATGAATCGTAAGTTATGATCATAAGATGAATTGAAATTTAGAGAACGCGTAGTGATTTAAATTATATTTTAAAACGACGGTAGTCTTTTAGCTTACCATTTTTTTTAAAGGGTAGTTTTATGAAATGGTACATTTATGATGAAAGCATCTTTAGCATGTTTTTTTAATTCAGAGATTGCATAAAAAAACAAAATTTCTGGTAAAAATTATCGGTTTTTTTTAAGAAAAATTGCGAGTTTTATGCAATTTGGGAATAAAAAAACATGCTAAAGATGCCTTCATCATAATTGTACACCATTTCATGACAACTCCCCTTAAAAATTGGTAACCTAAAAGACCACCACATTTGAAAAATATTATTAGAATCACTGCGCCTTCTCTTCATTTTAACTGTATGATTAAAAATCGAAATTATGCGTACATTTATCTTAGAAGCATATGTTAGTGTAAGTTTTTTTATTCCATTTTTTGGGCCTCCTTATAAAAATTGATAATAAATATTTGAATGGTTTTGGGAAACTAAATCCCGTTGAAATTTTACTCTCTTCGGACACATTTGGTCATATTTAGAATTTTCGGATTTCCTGATATCAATTTACCCAAAAATTGAGTTTTTTGAAATTTATTTTGAGGCCCGCTAAGGTACCTTCGCCAAAAAAATATATCCAACTCATAAAAAATATTTTTGGAAAAGCGTTCCTTGTTTGATTTTTCATATAATTCAACTAATCTATCATTAACTGTTTCTACCAGCTCTGCCCAGCCATCATTTTTATAAACTTCAACAAGTTCAAGAAGTAAATCTTCAGATTGAATCAAATTGCCCCTTAGGAAATGAAACTGAGCCACTTCCCCACCGATAATAGAGGCCGTACGTTTCCGTTTAATTGATCGAAACTGCTCTATTGCTTTAAACGGGATTACAAAAAAATTTATCTCGACGAAACAATCAGATAATTAACTACTAGAGACCGATTGCGCTTACTTTTGGACACAAATTTAATAATTCGTGAGATTATTATGGGTTTTGAAAATACAAATAATCTTTGCAGTTTTGTTTGTATCGACGAACATGGTTTTCAAAATTACGTAGGTTTTGACAAAATTTTGCTCGTTTTGTTAATATTTTTGAGTAGGTTTTCAGGAGTTAAAGATCGGGTTTAGCCCTGAAATTTAACAGATTTTGCAATAATGAAATGGGATTTTTCTAAGAATCGTATTTTAAAAATTATTTCACTAAAAAATGTTTAAAGGGATTTTATTGACTTTTGATAAATTTTAGAAATTACATTTTTTTAAAAATTATAGAATAAGATTTTTGATTGGGCGTGCTTATGAAGTTATCTAGTAATCCTGGCTTTGAGACTTATTTCCAAATAAGTTTTTTCAAAAGACTCTTGTGACGAAAGTGCTACTCGTAGTAGTTCATTGGGCCTAATAAAAGTGCCCTTTACCGCCCCATTTTCTGCTGAATTTGCATTTTCATCATGTACGAGGTCAGATTCGACAGCTTCGTTTGAAAAGCCATTTATGACCATTCCAATATCCTCATCATTTTCTTGTCCATTTATTAGGCCGAGGTCACGCCCCAGTTTGAAAAGATGGCCTCGGGCCAGTTCTAAAATTGAGGCTCCAAATATCGTCAAATTGTCACTATTACTTTTGGCTAACAACTCGTTTGCACGTTCCAAAATCAGATACGATTCTAACGAAGCTAATTTTGGGATTTAAACTTTTTTATTTTCTTGCGGATGAATTTAACGTAGATAATAAAATTTAGCGGCTAAAAAATGATTCAGTCAGATCGAATGTTCTCGAAACCGGTACATCCGACATGTATTATCGGGTTTGATAAATACGAGCTAGATTATTATGGTATTTTCAAATAAAAATAATCTTTAACAATCCGAACGTATTTATCAAAATTACGTAGGTTTTTGCTAAATTTCGGACGTTTTGTTCTCAAAGACGATGAACTTGGTGACTCATACTTGTACCGAAAGCCTGTTATTTAAAAGTCAAAAGTTTGTAAAAAAAAAACATCAAATTTTCGTCTGTTTTTTTCTACAGAAATGAGTTTCGCTATTTTTGATCTTTTGTTTGACTGATTAGCCGTATGATTAAATCATAGATTATAGTGAGTTTATTGCTTGATCGAAGACTTTGTATTGTCAGCTAGTTTATGATATATCCAAACAAGCCCAAGCACAGCAATAAACTCATAATTACATATGATCAAATCATACGTCTAATCGGTCACATAAAAACTAGCCAAACAGGCTTTAGTGAAAATAAGTTTTATTGACCATAAATAATTTTTTGACCAAAATTATATTGTCAGAAAATTTAAATCAAAGATAGTTTTTTATTTGACGTTTCGACTTGAAAGTCATTTTCAGTGAGAGGAACAAAAAATATTTTTTTGGAAACTTATCGAAAATAGTTCTAGCAATCGAGTCTTAGAAATTGGTGTAAGCTGAATTACATGCCTTAGTACAGCAATTTATGAGGATCGATTCCTCAACCTATTTTCACAGTTTGTTTTCGTTACTCACACTGAAAATGCCTGTTAACTCAAAATGCCAAATAAAAATTTATATAAGGAGGTACCGAAAGCAAAATGAATTTGGCTTGAAATTGGAGACTAAATAGACCCCAAACATGCGAATGCGTTTGGTGTCACATTACTAGGTTTGCCCGCTTGTAGTCATTCTATACCCAATTTCGCTTAACAATTTTGAGCTAAATCGATTTTGCACTTGGTACGCCCTTAATTTGTTTTAAAACATTTCTGAACGTTTCCGAACAATTTTTAGTATTCAAAGTGAGGTACAAACTTCACAACCGCTACCCCCTTGAAATGTAATTGTATTTAAGTTTAAATCCCTATACTAAAATTGCCCAAGTCCTTAATCCCAATAAAGAAATCGACGTAAGTGCTCTTAATTCATTGAATCCGGCGGAAACGTAGGCGTGAGCACATTTTGCCAACTCGTCACTTTGCTTGAGATGTGAGAGTAATCGGGCTTTACGCGCAAATAAATAATTTCTGTAATCTAATAAACTCGCTTCGTGATTTCGGATTCGATTGACTAATTCTGTCTCGTAGCCATCGCGTAGGTTGAACGCCTCCCACCGCCGAATTTCACTTTGTAAAAGAGGCTTTAGCCAATGAGGATGATCTCCTGCTCGGGCATTCTCAAGGTACTGCGTAAGCATAGCGTCGAGCTCATCATACTCACGTCAAGGATAAATTAAGCTTTCGAATTTGAGCTTATTATGACTCATAATTAGGAAGTAGGGTTTCTGATTCGAACTCTACTCATAATTTGATATTTCAAGGAGATATGTTTTTAACAAAAAAATATGTTTTTAACAAAAAAATATGTTTTTAATAAAAAAACTTTTTTTAATTAAAAACAATGTTTTTGTTAAAGAAACCCCGCCACAATGAAAAGGTATTTGGAGGTCGTAAAACGTCTCAAAATCAGTACTTACAATTTTTCTGAAAGAATTGTTTTTTTTCGGAAAAAATCTGCTATTTTTTTGTTGTTCAATTTCCCCCAGTATATAATTATTGAAGTATGCAGCATACTGTATGCTCGTAGAACTGAGGTTAAATTTGACACCGAAAAAGATGACCGGCACATTTTTTAAAAAATAGTTTTTATGGCTTTCAAAGATTTTATTTTTTAAATATTTGGCTTATTTTTAAAAAAACATGCAACCAGGTGTCAAATTTCGGTCTTTAACTTGAAACATCTCGAGATTGCCAACGTGGTTTTATTAATTATGATTTTCTTTAAATAAATATGACACTGATAACCCGATTAATTTCAAGAAATTTTATAAAAAATGAGTTATTCAAAAAATTGAATTTCTTGATTTTCTGCCAATACTGTCTCATAATCGTAATTTCTAAAATACTTGTTTTTTAAATAGCGTAGGTAGCTAAATTGTCCCGTGCCTGAATCAAAGCGTCGCTATGGAGTCCAAGTGCCTCGTAAAGAATCGCGACTTCTTCCTGAAGTAGAAAAAACCTTGAAAAGTCCCAACTGGGCTTATTTCTCGATTCTCGCTCATACCGAACTGCCTCGCTTTTCAACGGATTCAAAATTTTATTTATTTTACGGCG
>SCLH01000318.1:56705-70666 GCA_004367855.1 Oikopleura vanhoeffeni | reverse complement strand
AACAAAAAACTAGGGTTGGTGCAAGAAGACTAGGATTCCTACGGAACCCTAACCTTCTCACCCAAACCCTATTTTTTTTCCTGACAAAGAAGTTTTGCAGGGTTTTATACCGTGTATACTGGGCACGAGTTTTCAAATTTTGTTAGAAAATGTTTTCCCTATTCTGTACTAATTAATAAAGCATAATTATAGATTCTTTTTCAAAACACTAATACATGTTTTGCAACCGAGATATGCAAAACATTGCAACCGAGATATATTTTTGATATTTTTGTGTGAGGATTTTCACNTTTCTGAGCGTAGGTTGAGGTATCAGATGCTCTGAATAGTACTGGCAACTTCCTTAAGAGTTGTACTACGTATTTGGAAGAAAAATTAATTATTTCTGAAGCCAGGTTTCTCAGAAACGTTGCTTGAAAATGTGTAAAAAAGAGCCAAATTATCGTGCCCCACATCCTTAATGGTAAATTCCTGAATTAATCTTCTAAATTTTTGGTGAATTTAAGAAATGTTTTTCAAACGTGTAGCCTTCCGGCTGGCCCTTCATGTTTATGGCCAAAATTTTTTCAAACCAAATAGTAAATATCTGAATTAATCGACTTAATTTTAACATGTTTATGGCCAAATGTTTTTCAAACAAAATAGTAGATATCTGATTTAATCAACTTAATTTTTTTCCCAATCTTCGTAACGTTCCGTCTATAAATGTTTTTATAAGTGTTTATAATTCTGACGATGGAAACCCCTTTAAAAACCAAAAAAATTTGGTCAGTTATAAGCTCATATTCTGGTTTATCCCCTGAATATTTTTCGTCGGTCGTTTTCAATTTTTCACCAAACTTTTTCGATATTAGGCTAAAATGAAAATAAATATCTATCGACTGAAACCCCCTTAAAACTACTCATTTTTGGGCAGGCATTCTACCTGATAAAGCTTTTTGAAAACCAAGTCTTTCCCCTGAGATAGTTTATAGCAGCGGGGCTGCTATCGTGGTTGGCGTTTTATACACCCGCCTTCAAATTACCCGTTAAAACGTAACGGACAGTTTGCATCCCAAAACTGCCCGTTTAAACAGACGCTAGCAGAACTTTTTCACCCAAACCAATTCTACCAACTTGTCCGTTTAACTACACTTTACTGTACAGTCTTGCCCGGGTTTTAGGGATTAATTTTTATGGGGGTTTCCGTGTTATTTTGAAAGTTTCAACTAATTCGTATATTACCTGCTCGAGTTTTTGACTGCTGGGCACAAATTGTGCATTTTAAAAACTCGTTTTACGAATTTGTTACTAATGAGAGAATTTTTTTGGGTTTATAAAAATTATGAAAAGTGTTTACAGAACAATATTTTTTTTTCATTTCCATGTTTGATCATTTTAATCACAAGTTACAGACTGTTGAAAAGTGGTTACAAATACCCAGCAATTTACATTCAGAACTCCCTTAAGGGGGTTGTGTGTGTAGAATGTTGGAANGTGGAAATTAGCTTTTTTGGCCAATGAAATGCTCGGAGTATTTTTGAGACAGCCAATCACAAAGTGTTTTGCAACTGAAAACCCCTTTTTCACTTATCAAAACTTTTATCTCGTCTAGATCAATTATTATTTCGATTGGATTTAAGTTTTTTGGATAAAAATTAAAAAAAAATGGACTTGCAATTCGAGTCTCGGATTATGCTAGATGGATAATAAAATATAAGGACATCCAGACAATCGTACTAGCTGGAAACGAGTTCACATAACCCGTATGTTTTAAAGAAGGGAGATCGTAATGGAGACCGAAGCGGAGTACTGCTCAAATGACGACCCCCTTATTTACGAAAGCTCAACAGATTTCATTTTTTCTAATGAAAAATGATCTAAAATTAGTTTCCACGCTTTTTACAGATATTTTCCGGTTAAAAATTAGCCAGTAAATACTTATATATATATATTTGAATTGAATATTTGATTGAATTTTGAATCATTATAATGATTCAAAATTCATTTCTCAATCTGTTTAAAAACGGGCGCATTCTCAAAACTATCAGATGTCGTTTTTTGGACAAAATAAATCACAAATATAAAATCAACCATTATTAAGCTAAATAAAATTAACGAAATGTTTCCGACATTCTCATACGTAGTTTTGCTGGAAGAAGATCATGCTGTCACTCCAGATTTTATTTGGGTTATTCAAAAGGCAGAAGTTTTTTCAACGAAGGAAAATCTAAATTTTAAGGACGGAAGAGACCGATTTATGATCGGTTTAGGAACGTATAAAAGCAGCAAAAAACAAGCTGTAGATAGGAAAAGGATTATCAAATACAGTCTTTGCAACCAAAATTGGCTCCTTGAGGCCTTTACGAACTGGAAGAATTATGATACATTCCAATTTTGTCACCAAAAACAATTCGGTGAACAATTGCGATTAAACTCCTTTAAAGGTGTCATATGATAAAAAAAAATTTTAAAACATTTTCGCTCGGAAAGTATCAATGTAGGTATATTTTCCGGTTCACAGGTCCTCGGGCTTAAAAATCAACAAAATGTAATTTGGCTTCTTGAGAAGTGTCCAATTACAAAAAAAATTACAAAATGTAATAAATAACCAAAATAGCCCTAAAGTATGTCACATACTGTACGTGTGGTTTCCTCAGAACCGACTTTTCAAATTTTTAGCGCTCTCTTTCCGGTATAGCCGAACATCTGTTAAAAATTCGAAATACTTTGACCCATTGAGTTTTTCCTTGGCTGTTGGAACCCCGAGCCATTTTTATAAAAATTGTAGATAAGAGACCAGAAATCGCAGTTTACTTCTGAATGAGTCAGTTTTTAGGAAAATTTTTTCTGAATCTGCTCCATTTTCAATTTTTGATCTGAGGTCTAAGAGTAAATTTTTATTTTTGCACAAGTGATTTCTATAAATTGCGTAGGTTATGTTTTATTTTCGAAAAACTTGTAGATTGAAGACCAAAAATTGCAGGTCATTTCTGAGGAAGTCACTTTTTAGCAAATTTAATTCTTAATATTTTGCATTATTAATTTTTGTTCTGGCGTCTCTCATTTGTTTAGAAATGGATTGCGTAGGTTGAAGGTCACTTTTTAAATGTCAATATTCTACACCTGTATTAATATTTCTACCCTGGTTAAATAATAAGGTAAAAATGTAAAAAAATATTAAAAAAGTTTAAGTCTATCCTTAATCTTGGGGACTAAAGAACAATTAAGTTGCAAACACTTTTACTTTTCTCGTAATAAGCGCTCAAAGTTGTGTCTTAATATAGTCACTGGGTGTGAGGTGGTTAACGGAAACAATTTTNAAAAAAGAAAATAAAAAAAAAAAAAAAACACGTAAGAGGGAGACATATCTCTGCCCATAATAATACCAACCAAAACACCAAAAAAAAAAAAACAACCAACGCAGCCCCCAAATGTATTATATAGAGCGCGCCTTACACAATATCCAGCTTCAAACTAAATTAACCATAGTAATATAATCCTTAGTGCTGCGCTGAATTTTTCTGACGAAAGGTCGAGATTATTCTTGCGAAGCTGTAAAAATCACTTTATGTCTATCGCTTTCCTTCACTATACTCTGTTTGTTAACCATACGATGACTCTGAACGTCTCCTTTCAGCTAGTCGTACCATATTCTGTGAGCGGTAAATTTGCGCGCGAATTATTCCCATAATTCAAGTTTTGCTCACACCCACCCACCACAACACCCCGCTCACACACCTTCACTCCCACCGCGACACGCAACCTTACACCCCAACCACTCGCCCCCTCAACACCGAACCACTCCCCCGCGCCACCACACCACCCCCACCACCCCACCCCCCCCCTCACCTCCCCCCACCTCACCCCTCACACCCCACGCCCGCCCACACACACCCCCCGCGCGCCCGCACCGCCCACCGCCGCCACGGCGCCCTCCTCTCTCTCCACACTGCGCCTCACCCCACCCCGACACACACCCCCACACCCCCACCCACTGCCCCCTCTCCCCCCCCCCCTGACACTTAGGGGTAAAATCTAAATAGCAATTGTAACAAATTATTGATGTTATATCAAAGATAATCTTTGCCCAGTTTCATTATCCGTCAAACATGTGACAGGCAGAAAGACAGTGCAATCAAATTACATAGCGAATCCCGCTGCCCCGCCCCCCCACCCTGCTCCCCTTCCCCTCACGCCTCGCCCTCTTTCCTCCCCTCTCAGCAAAATTTTGTAGTTAACTTTAGTACTTTATAAAACGCGACAAACTCCTACAACTCTACATCTTCGAGCAATCCCCCGCCTGATTCGCCCCATCCTCCGCCTCCCCACTCACCCTCTCGCGCTCCAGCCCTTCATGAAACTAATGTAAACGCCCCACAACCCGCCGCCAACCCACCGCCATCACTTCGCTCAACCTCGCATCCCAACCCCAACCACACCTCGACCCAATTCTCCGCGCCCTCACCACACCACCGACATTATTACCGGACAAATCTAAAATCGGGTTGAGGAATCTGGAAGCCCCATCACCACCCTACCCCCTGATAAACAATTCGCATGATACAATTTACAATCCGCACCCTATCAGCCGACCCCCAATTGACCCCCCGTCGCCCCCCTCCCTGACCTCACCACACCCTCCCTCATCTCCCCACCCCATCATCACCTCCTCCTCTAACAAACTCCGATTCCCATCTCAAGACCTGCCCATAACAATACAAGTCAAGACAACTAGTATAACACATTATTCCGAACAAATAATAATTTTTTCTTGGGGATTTTGCACCTCTCTCAAGATCCACGCCCCCCCCCCCCCCCCCCCCACGACCGCACGACACCCACAACGTGAACACCAACCCGGCTTGTCGAATTTGTATGCGGGGGATAGGCCTCACGGGTAGTTGGGAAGTATTAATTTAGTATTTGAGATTTTGCTAGTAGACGGCTGAGTAGTTGACTATCTACAACATGTAATCTTAGCTCGTTCAGACACCCCACCAAGCACTCACAATCACAAAAGGAGCCAAAAATAAACAATTAGACCAACCACTTAAACATGAAATCCAGCTGCTGGAGATGTGCAATTTTATTTAAGATTAAATATGGAAAAATGATCATATACAACCCCCTCTCATTTTCCGAATGAAAAGTAAAACCACTAGTGCTCCTCCCCTCGCGCTAGCCTTCATCAACTGACCCCACAGGCCCCAGCCACCTCTCCCCCACAGTTTTTGTAGCAATTTGGTCCTACTATTTTATTTCCATAAATTATTTCGAACAAAATATTAGAGATTTTAGCGTAATCATCAATAAATTCGCGATTGTGATGAAAAAAAAAGAGAAGACCCTTTTTACATCGTTATATTGTTTAAAGGCATCTACAAAAATAAAAATTAAGTACGATCATAAAGCTCGCCACTAAGCGTATTTTTTTTTAAGGAACAATAAATATTTGACGAAAGTCGAGCTAGACATGGATCATCAAACGGGTTTTTGCATCGGACCTGACCAAAATTTTAACAACAAAATTGTTTTCATTTTGTGTTCACAAATGTTCAGCATAAATAAAAAACAACCAACAAGCTATCATATAGAACCGCCAAACATAGCAGGTGATAACACGTTCAAAAACCTAACGTCAGCCAAAAACATTATCATGATGAAAACTCGACCCCACCACGACACCCGATATCAAGAAGACTTACCCCCGCTACACCCAAAAACACTAAACCTCGAAAACCTAACACTCTACCACTACACCCCCCGAAAAAAATGCGAGCAACAAAAAACCACCCCCCCCCGCACATTACCATACGCCCCCAACTGTGACTGGGATAAGAAAAAAAAATTGTTGTTCAAATTTGGTCAGGATAGACAAATGCAAAAACAGTTTGTTGATACATAGTCTGACTTACGACTATCGCCTCAATATAGTTCTATTTGTTCATTTAAAAATAACTACCTAAGTAAACGCCTTCGGCAAGTATTTCTTAAGGAATGAACTTTTTGATATAGATACCATGGATAGAATGCTAATAACCAAGCAAAAATAAGTGGAAAGGGCTAAAATAAGAAAGCATAAGCTCGAGCCAATCACTCTCTCCACTTCCCCCCTCCCTCACCACACACTAAGATGCCCCCACCCCCACCCACCCCACCCCTCTAATTTAAGTTTCTCCAAAAATTATGAAGACTTCTATTGTTTTTTTTGCTACATAAAAAACCCAATCCCACCACCCAAACCCGTAAATCTTCGAACAAAGGGATTTATAAAAATTATTCTTTATTGCTAAGCTATATAATGGCCAAAATAATCAAATACCCTATTTATCGACAAACAGTTGTTTTATCTGATAAGTTCCGAAAAACGAGGTTTTTTGCTAAATATAAAAATATGAAGATCATGTTTTATAGTCTCACATTTAAATACATAAATTGTCCCACTCTTGCATATTGTTCTGATAAAAGGACACGCCAAAGTTAAAAATGTATGTTAAAAAGGTAGGTTTTGACCATATATATCCTTAAACACACACACCACTGTAGTGATTAGTGAGGAAAATGCTAATTTTACGCTGAAAATATGGTTCTGTCTTACTTGCGATTTTTTTTCTTTTTTGGATGTATTGGTTACGTAGACGTGGATAATGGCCTTTTCTTTTCACTGGTGTTTGCTTAGGCGGGTTTTTCGTCTGAATCTGACGATAAAACAAAAGGCAAAGGTTGAACTATTTTGGATTTTCCATTTTTGTGAGAACCATTCAAAATAAGTTCTGGAAGTTCTACAGTTTCACTCCAGCGACTTGTTTTAGGAGTTTTTACTTTTGAAATTGCATTTTGGAGTAGGGTGTCATTGTCGAGAGATTTTGGAGATAAAATTGCTTCGTCTATTATCAGATTATCTTTCGAAAGGTTTAAATAAGTTTTTTTTCGAAACTTTTTGAGAGACAAAAATGCTGTTTTTAAGGACAGACTTAGTTTTGTCCATACATTTAAAATTTTTCAAAAATGGCGTTATAAAAATATCACATTTTTTCGGGTTTTGACTAATTTTCAACAGCCTTCCGTTTTTTTAAATATACGAAACAAAATCATATATTAATACACTCTATAATATTATGGTTTTTGACAACTGAAAATGTTTGAAAAATATACTTCAATATAGTTTTTTAGAAATTAAGCTTTAAATTATCGGAAAAAATACCTTTCTTGGGGTGTCGTTTGTCCCTACGTATACACATTGTAAAAACCAAAGACGCGTAAGTTTTGGCCATATGTTCCTGCAAAACTAAGATGTCATAATTTAGTTTTACCAAAATCAATGACGACTTCTTTTATTGTCTTTTGACTACCGTCAAAATTTCCCAAAAACATGGGATTTATAAAATTTTCTTTATTGTTGCTATTAATGGCTAGCAATAATAATACCCCTTTTTTCGACAAACTTGTTATATAGATATTTTCCGAAACGGGTGTTTTGTAAAATTAAATTGAAGACATTTTTATGTCTTCACCTTAAAATGAAATATTGTCCCTACTTTGCATATTGTTCTGATAGAAGGACACGCCAAAATTTAAAAATGTATGTTAAAAAGGTAGTTTTGACCATATGTCCTTATAACACGCACCACTGTGTGTTTGTGAGGAATTGCTTAATTTGCACTGAAAATATGGTTTGTCTTACTTGCAATTTTTTTCTTTTTTGGTATGTTGGTACGTAGAGTGGAGGTGTGGCCTTTTTCTTTTCACTGGGTGCTTGCTTAAGCGTTTTTTTCTGGCGGTTTCCTCGTCTGAATCTGACGATAAAACAATAGGCAAGGGTGAACTATGGTTGGATTTTCCATTTTTGTGGAAACCATTCGAAATAAGTTCTGGAAGTTCTACAGTTTCTCTCCGGCGACTTGTTTTAGGAGTTTTTACTTTTTGAAATTGCATTTGGGTGGGTGTTGCATGTTCGAGAGATAGTTGGAGATAAATTCTTCTGTCGAGTATCAGATTATCTTGTCGACAAGGTTAAATAAGCTTATTTGAAACTTTTGAGAGACAAAAAATGCTGTTTATAAGGACGACTTAGTTTTGTCCATACATTTAAAATTTTCAAAAATGGCGTTATTAATAAATATCACATTCTTTCGGGCCTTAGATAATTTTCACAGCTTCAGTTTTTTTAAATAGCGAACAAATTCAATTATTAATACACTCGTAAAATATTATGGTTTCTGACACTGAAAAATGTTTGAAAATTACTTCAATATAGTTTTTTAAAATAACGCATTAATTATCGAAAAAAATACTTTCTTGGGGTGTTCGTTTGTCCGTATATAGGCACCTACGTATACACCTTGTAAAACCAAAGATCATTCCTTACTCACAATTACAAAAATGAATTTTATAATTTCACCTGTTTTTACTAGACAAATTAAGATATACTATTTATATTTAAATATATTCATTTAACCCTTGTGAGCACAGAGAGCACAATTGTGGCTCAAGCTACCTAAATCATTCAAAAAGCAACAACACAGAATCGTAGAATCTTTTCTTTCACACACATTATAAGAATTTTGATTCGGTTCCCAAAAATAATTTGAAATTTTTAGATGTTTGGTTCCAGTATACGGCGGTGTTGAATTATTAGTATTTTTTGCCTATGTTTCACTTCCTGAAAAATTATTTCGGAACTAGACATAAAATACAAATGTGAGATTAGCCACGTTTTAGGAAAGTGTTTTGTGCATGTAACAGTTGAAATAAAATTTATTGGTATCTAGGGGCAGATATTTTTTTTCGGATCTGAAATTTTCACCTTTCAGACGTATCTCCATGAAAACAGTTACATTATTTTAAAAGTGAATTTAGACAATCAAACTGTCCAGAGTTGTTCTTTACCTTACTATCATACTTTAAAAAGTAATAGATAAATGTCTAACTCTGCTTTTATAGGCAAAATAAACATTTTTATCAAATCAATGATTTTTCATACAAATTTTTCGACTTATTTATTATTACTTTCGATTTTAATCGAGACTTAAATAAGCGGACGATATGTGGTGCCAGATACTTTTGCATCGTTTCCGACCGAATGTAACTTGTGAAGACAAACTGTGACCGTGTATCACGTGATATGGTATACGCTTGCTTTTCACCTATATATTCTAGAACTAAATTGAAATTCTAGAATATAAAATGTCGGATGCAAATATTACTTTTACACTTCCTTATGCAGAAAATTGAAATTCCAACTGCCTATTAAGCTTCCGTAAAACACATTAAGTAGGAGCACAATTTGGTCTGTGCTTTGACGGAACTACTTTTTTATTGCTCACAAGGTTAACGGCTTAATTATTTGATTTTTTTTAATCCGAAATCATTGCCTACTAATTACATTTGACATAATCTGAGCTACGGTAGCTCGACTTACTCGTAGCAATTTATTCTTTAGAGGCTAATAAAATTGTATAACAAATCGTCGATTCATCTTTTATCAGATGATTTTCTGAATAATATGTATCTCATTATGATCATCAGCCATGNGTAATAAAATTATGGTAACAAATCGACGATTCATCTTTTATCAGATAGATTTTTCTATGCAATAAATATTGTATCTCATTATGATCATTAAGCCATGATTACCGGGTAGAAAATCAATAAAGCCCAAGCCGTAAAATAAATTATTTTTACAGTAGACAGTTTCAATAGGACGCGAAAGGGCTCCAGGTTTTAGCCATTTCTCTTGAAATAAATTATAACAAGTTTATATTTTAGTAAAAAAAGATTAATTTTATACTAAAAATTATGATTAAAATGAAATTTAATTTGAAATAAAATGGCTTAAAGTTGGAGCCAGCTAGTGTTCTATTAAAAGCTTTCGACTGTATTATAATTTACTTTGATATCAGAAAAAAGCTTATAAATCATAAAATATGATTTTAACCTTGACCTGAATCACTTTCGGAATTCGCATCCAGATCCAATAATGCACTAAGTTCTCCTAAAATATCATCATGTCGAATTTCTATCGATCCATTATTACTTATATATAATTTAACAAATTGGTGCTCGAAATCTTTGAGGTACGTTTCGGATTCGACAATTTTCGTCATTTTTTTACTCAATTTCTTATTTTTCTCAGGGTTTTTCCGATCATGTCTATTGTTGTTGGTGAGCTGAAAATGATAATTATTTTCCCGAGCATTATTCATAACTGTCTTAGCTGACACAAAGTTCACAGCGGTGCTTCAAAATGCTCATTCAATAAACATCCATTTTTGATAAAAATTTGGCCACAAAATTTTGGATATAAATTTATATTATAAATGTACGAGTTTTTTTTAATGTTAAATTGGGGTTTCAAATATATATTCTGTGTATAATTAAATAGTCCGAAATAACTTAGTAACTACGTTTTATCATGTATTTGGTACATCCCCCTGTATTCCAACGTATGCCTCAGAACATGACAATCTGTAATTACGCAGATAGGTTTTTTACGCAGCAATCCTGAATGACGTTTACGGGAAAACCAAAACTAATATCTGAAAAATGCTTTTTGGATTCAACTTCAACTAAAAAGCTTTTTCAGATTTTTTGCAACGATTAGTTACGGTTACCAATAATTATCTAACCATTGATAGGGATATTCGTACAAATTAATCGACTCTAAGGAAATATTATAGATATCGCAGTTCACATTTTAAGGGTTTGTTAAGTTGACCCCTAAAAATGAAAATTTGATATATTAGAAAAAAAATCCTCCTCCCCTAGTGGCATAAAGGCATTAATTTTTTTTTTCCTTCTTCGGTTATTTTAAATTCATGTTAAACAATCATTAGTAATTAAGAAATTCTTACCCGCAAAGTCTGCTTTGATTCATGAGATTTTGAAAACAAAATTAACATTTCTGAAAAAACTGTTCATTTCAAGGTCAGAACCATCCAATGTTGGTCAACAAACTGGTTAAATTGCCAGTTCTTGGAAAGACCGCTAGGTTGGACCAGAGCCGGAACCTGTCTTAAAAGACGCGGCTTGCTAGCAGTATTGACCTTTGAGTTGTTTGAGAAAGATACCTCTAATTCGAGGGTAGATGAACAATTCAACGAATAAAACAAAATGGTCTTTTGATTGCTGTTTTTCAGGCCGGATTTGCGTGAAACAACAACAAAGGTGACTAACATTCCATAATTCGTTCTAAAGATTCAAGAGAGATTACGATTTCATAAGATTAAAACAATTTGGAAACTAAATGCCATTCACCTTACAACTTTGATGCACAATCAAAGTTATTTTTTCCATCGTAATATGCAAGTCATCACGAGAAATTTAAAATTTCAAATCCAATAATCTCTAAGAATATATTGTCAACATGTACTGTATACATTATATCAAGTTAAAGTAACAACTAGAGAAACATTGTTGGACTAAAAATAGGAGTTTTCTTCCGGTCAAGAGTTCCTCAACGAGTCAAATTCGCCGATCAGAAATCCAGGATTTTAAATTGTTAGGAAAATGACGTATTTTCTGCGGAAAATCTTCCTCTCGGTTAACGGAGAACTAATATTTGTGTTAATTAGTAATGATTGATAATGTATTTTTTGAATTTTTCAAATTTTGAATTTCAATTATATCCTCGAAATTTTTTTTTGACCTTGATGAAAAAATTTTGACCCGAGTCCGCCCAAGGTTAACTTTTTTTTTCAAAAGAGGAACCTTTCGTATATCTTTTAGAAAATATAAGTTTGGGGTCAAAAACACGATGAGAAGTTAATAAGGATCCTGAAAAACCGGATATTTTTGAGAAAATTTTTTTTGGCCTTGATGAAAAAAATTTGACACATGTTCGCCCAGAAAATTCTTTTTTGCTTAAAATATGTTATTTTTGATAACCTTCAGAAAATATCAGTTTGGAGTGAAAAAGAGGATGGGACATATATAAGAAGCCCGAAAACCCTAAAAGTTAGAAAAAAAACAAAATTTTGCCTTGATGAAAAAAATTTTACCTGAGATGACCCGTCGTTTGAATTTTCGCCCAAAACATGCACAATTTAGTGACATTTCAAAAAATGTTAGTTTCGAGTCTGAGAGGGGATGAGAAAATATTCAAAAGCACAGAAAAAAAAAATTTACCTTGATGAAAAAAATTTTGAGCAAAAGATGGCAATTTATGATGCTTTTAGGGAAATATTAGTTTGGAGTTAAAAAGCGGTTGGGAGGGTAATAAGAAGCTCGAAAAACCTATATTTTATGAAAAACACGACCTTAAAAATTGATTTGTGGCCGATTCGGAGGTTTTTGGGGAAAAAAAAGTTCATTTTCCGGAAGTATTTTTAACCCCAATATAGATATCCAAATATCTAATTAAATTAACTCGATTTCGCGAAAATCTGTAGGAATTATCCCTACCCATTGAAAATATAAATTTTGATAAAAAACACCAAAATATACATATTTACTAGTACAGTAAAGTGTCTTTAGTAGGACGATCGGATTTCAGCTTTTGCGTCCTAAAACGCTGGGGGCAAACTTTCGAGAAAAACAGTGGGTCCTTATAAATTCCCTGGCAAACTTCCCAATCCAACAGATTCGACTTGAATGTGCACGTTCCATGGCCGATTGTTGTTACGCATGAGTTGTAGCAGAGTGTGCCCTCTGACTGTGGCAACGTACTGTACACGCTATTCGTCTTGCAAAGAAATTTAGCTTCTGATCGATGAACAGCATGGGCCGTAATCAATAAATTTTCGCTTATTTTTGTGGGGAATACACCTAAAATTGCCTGAGCCGTATTCGGTCGTAATCAATGAAATTTTCGATTTTTTTCGTGGGAAATTAACCCACAAAAATGCCAGAAGCTGCTTGGTTAAGGCATCATAAGGGTTGTCAATTTATAATGGAAATAAAAACGAAGGTTCGTCCTTATAGCGCAACCCGGCAAACTTCAGAAAGTTTTTCCCTGCGCCTTTAAAGTATGGGGCCACTTTGAAAAAAGTGTCGTCCTATAGGGTCCGTCCTACTAAAGACACTTCACTGTAGTAGTTAAAAAGATATTCATATTAACTTCGCAAGAAGTTTATATTAAAGGTTCAACGTATAAACAGTGATAATATCAGGGCAAACGATGGTGGACATATAAGTTTTCGGCTCATTAAAAAAAAAGTTGTGGGCCTCAGTTTGTAGTGATATAAATATGGCTTTAGATTTAGAAATATTTTAACTTTAGATTTATTTCGTGTTATTCGCTCGACTACATAGCCTATGTAACATAGGGCATACTTGCAGACTTCTAAAAACCCGAATACAAGAACATCGGGAAGAGTCACACGTATACGACCATATTTTCATGTGTTCAATATCATGAATCTCTTGAAGCACGATATTGTCCGACCGAATCGGACCAACTGCGACATCACCTTTACGAACATTTTACCTATATTCTAAAATCTTCCAAATGAACCTACGCTTATAAAGTCGCCTTCAGGTATCGGTCTAATCATGACTGAGATTCTTCTGATGAAATATTAGCCAAACAGAGCTTCAAGGATTAATTCAGATAGCTTCAGTTTGGATAGAACAGCCTTCATCCTTGCGTAAAACATGTTCTTGCATGACCACACTCCTTCACATAACGGCGACAAGAGCCACTAAGCCAAAACGGGAATTCCTATCTCTGGTTATTTTGAAATAAACCTAAATTTTAAACATAACCTGTATAATTAGTATACAAACTTTGTAGGTAGCTTTTGTCGATAAGTGCTATATTATTCTAGAATACGTAAAAACCGGTCAAAATACGGTTTTGGACTTTTTTAATCGGAAAATCTATCTCCTCCTAGGTAAATTTCAAAATTACTCAAATTTTGCAAAAGCTAGCTCTAAACAAACAGAAAACTAACTGGGCGTTTTGTCAAATTTCGACCCAAAACAAAAAATATGAATTTTTCAAGGTCACGTGAAAAAATTTCCAAAAAAAATGTTGCTTG
>SCLH01000318.1:36973-49073 GCA_004367855.1 Oikopleura vanhoeffeni | reverse complement strand
ATATAAATTATATCGATGAAATCAATTTTTGCCTCGAGGCTATTTTTGCTTGATTTGAACTGTACGGTTTTTTTGATTAAATGTTTTTTCAAAGAAATTCGAAGGTTTATTTAAAATTGATCAAGAAAAATTCTCGAGAGAGTTTCATGACAAAATGAAAATTCGAAAGCAGAATTTTATGAAGAAAAAAAATAATCGAAAAAAAATCGGGATAATTTTGAAGGGGATTTTTAGTTTTTTATCTTTAAAATGGAAATTTTAATTACTGCTCAACCTCACTGAAATCTTATATCATTTTAATCACAAAAGTTTGGCCAGTTAGGACCAAAAAGAAGAAAAACAAATAATTACGTAAAGTTAAAGCGCGTTCTGCCAAAATTTTCTTTTTCAAACAATAAATAACATTAAATTTTCAAAAATTCGAGTATTTTTTTCAAAATTTATTTGCAACAATAAATAAATTAGCAATTTATTAAAATAGTGCAGCATTTTTTTTAAATGTATGACCAAAAAGAAACGAATTAACACTGACAATGCAAATTTTGACCACTAGATGGCACAATTTTCACCTTAGGAGTGTAATCAAATGTTTCCATCGTTTTTACTTTGGTCTCTTATTCTACCGGTCCGAACCCTCAATATCTGCTAATTATAATTTATACCATTTTTTAGGTTTACTCGTCAGAAGTTAATGTTGGTTCAAAAATGACTCGAAAAAGAGTAGACTATAACATTCCTGGTCCTTTATATATTCACCGATGGCTTAAACCTGGCCCAGATTATATAAGTCCAGAAACGTCTATGAAATGGGTTCCCAGAGATTATATTGATGTCGATCCACATTTATTTTTAAAGACTCAGAAATATCCCAGAGATGAACTAATGATGAATCCATATTTGAGATTTCCAATTTATCACAGGTAAAATTTGGGTTGATAGTAGAAAGTGAAAAATTCATGTTCTGCATATAAAAATAAATCGTGTAGGCTGAGCCCGCTTATGACCCTAATCGTCTGTTCCCGTGTGTTTGAGCTGCATTTTCTGTGGTTTTCTTCTGTAAGGACATCCTCTATAGAGACAAAATGGCAAAGAAAAGCGTTTTTATTTTCATTCGTGTACCTCTATAAGGACAATATGGGCGATTTTGATGTCTAAATGGGAACTTTAAAGCGCAGAAAATAAAAAAAAGTATTCATAGTTTTCCATTAAAAACTGGCAGAATATAAAGAAAAAATGCCTAAATATTTATAAAATACACAATTTTTAATCTGTTTTCCAGTAAAATATTCAAGAAAACCTATTTTTCTGAAAAAATGAACGAAAAGCGATCTTGAAGAGAATATGCAAACAATTTTTAAAACACTTGTTATTTGAAAAAAATATCATTA
Source organism: Oikopleura vanhoeffeni (assembly GCA_004367855.1). Taxonomy (NCBI): domain Eukaryota; kingdom Metazoa; phylum Chordata; class Appendicularia; order Copelata; family Oikopleuridae; genus Oikopleura; species Oikopleura vanhoeffeni. Next base: position 47,685 of record SCLH01000318.1, on the reverse strand, counting down.
ACATTTATTTTGCGGGGATTTTTTTGAAGTACTTTTTCGAACAAACCGACTGAAGAGCAAAAAAAAGGTTTTCATAAGTTTTCAACAAATTAAGGTTTATTACCAAAATATGTCTTCCGATACTTATGCTGTCGTTTTTAGCCTTTGATCGTAAATTATTAATTTTTGGAAAATAAAAACATTATGTCAGAATCGCAGCTATCCTAATAGAAGAAAACCACTATATATAACTTATTTTTGTATATTTTAGACTACCACTTCACTATCGTTTAACACTAGAAGAAGAAGTTGCAAGATACGATAATACTGTGAATAACCTAGGGGTCAAACGTCCCCAAGAAACAGGAGAATGGTTAATGTGGGAAAAGTATACGCGAGATAGACTCAGAGGACGAATTAATACTCCTGAGGCCAGTCAAATAGGAAAGGCTCAAGTCTACGATAAATTTAATACTTTTGCTAGTACTGTTGGCCCCAGAGTCATTAAAGCTAGTACTTATGGTGCCAAAGAATTTAGAGAAGTCCCAATTAGAGTTAATAAAGTTAGGGTTTTGTAAAAATACTGCTGAAAATTTAAAGTTTTCATAATAAATATGAAGCTTTTAGTTATGTGGTTTGTTTTCCCAAATATGATAAATATGGCGGTAAAAAATTGCAAAGATACCTTCACTGATTTTCGAAATTTATCCCATAGGCCGATGTCGCGCAATAAAATGGAAATTAGATAATTTACCTTTACGATCGGCACATACGATCTTTCTGATATTTTGAGAGAAATCGTGTAAAATGACCTCCTAGAGGTGTCATTTTTGACTTTTTTTTTTAAATTCGCTTTGAAAATCTACCCAAATGCCCAAGTTTTCATGTAAGTTCACTTTCACAATCAGAAAATAGAGAAATCATGTGATATACATATCATGATATACCGTATATCATATACGTATCATGATATCGCCAACTAGTTGGGTTGCATTTCATTCTTGAAATTTTTTGTGAGAGCCCTGATTTTAATGGACCCTCTCTGATAGTTTCATGAAAACCGTTATAGCGGTTTTTGAAAAAACAAGCTGTTGTTTTAATTAAATTTTATCAGTAGATATATTAACTCAACCCTATTCTCAGAGCATATTCCGTATGAATTCCCTCGTGGTAAACATGATCGCCGATTTTATCACCCAATGAAAGGAGGTCGAAGTGAAAATATTCCAGGCCGTAAAGACGCGTCGACAGAATATAATTATGCAAGAGATGCGCTAGAGGAACTTTGGGGAGGAGAGGGAGTTATAAGGACGGTAACATTGGAAACATATATAAATTTGACTCCAGATACAATAGTGAAGTCTCTTGAAAACCAAAATTTACCGTTTTTCCGATTACCGTCAAGCCGACTGAGGTTGGAAAATTAAGCTTAAAAATGATATCGATGTAGATCCGGAAATATTGTTATGGTTGTAAGTTTTTAAGGGAAATTTTGGAACAAATTTTGTTACCACCAAACACACTGGTGATGTAACATTATTTTTTAAGCTCATTTTGCGGTGTTTTCACGAATTACCAGTCAGCTGGTTTGCAACAAAATGCTTCTGAAATTTCGATCGCTATAGAATGCAAATAAATATTTCTCGATATCTCTAACCGCATTAGAAAAAGCTACATTAGTGGAAAAATCTTAAATTACATAAAAATTATATGATATAATCAGTGATCATTAATCACAAATTAACTACATTAAAAAATAATTTCGTTCTTATAAAAAATATAAATTTCATCAAGATTACCCTTAAAAAGAGGCCACACATTCAAGGCAATTAGAAAAGAACATCCACAGAAAAGACAAGAATTTAACGCAACTTGGTGGCCTGAAAGGAGGTATAATCACCGTTTTACTTCTATTATTCTGGGTGAAGTAATTCAGGAACGAATAAAAAAATAAACGTTTAATTAAATTTGACGTGATTTTTTTAGCTAAAGGATTCGGTATATTATATATGATACTATATGGACTATATATAGGGAGCGCACCGGTAAAGCTAACGAGAGAACTACAGTAGTTGATACAAATTTTTTGACCTCACGGGGGTTGTTGACCCAGAAAAAAACGATTACGGGCAGAAAAAAATTTGTTTTGGCCATCTAGTGGTCAGAAACTGACTTTTTAAAACGCCCATTTAGAGCACTAACTTCGAATTTGAGCATACAAAACTCCATTTACTTAATTTTTCAGAATAAGGGCCGTTGCCAGGATAAAATTTGCTACCTTTTGAAATTAAAAATTTTTGAAAAAAAAAATCTCTGGAAATTTCTGAAAAATTTTTTACGAAATTTATCCAATCTCGGACACTAATTTTTTTCTAAAAAATTTTCTCAGCTCTTCCCAAGTCTAATTTTTCTGTCAGATTGTGTCAAATTTCCTGGAGAACAGGCAAAAAGCAAATTTTAAAAATTCCCGACGATCCCCACGTCACCAGCCCAAATTTAAACAAAAAAATCGGTATTTTAACCGGTAAAAAATCGTATTTTTGAAAAAAAATATTTTTTTTATTTTTTCATTTTGAATTCTGCTCAAGATTTTTTTTTCTCGTTTAGCTTCAACAGCAGCCGTTCAAAACTTAGAAAATTGGCCCGGTGCGCTCCCTAACTATATAATATGATCCATATCTAGGGAGAATTCTTGAGATTTTTCTTTTAACTAAATTTGTTCACCATTCGCCGTCAAATTTTTATAAAATAAATTTTCGGAAATAATTTTTTTTTAATATGACACCTTTGAGATCAAATTACAAAATGAATCATATGAGGTCATATTAAAGTGCATATAAACCATTTTACGGCGATTCCGAAAATATAAAACCTTCCCAATTGTGTAATATGACCCCATAACCATGAAAACGTTATTCATACTGTCATTTTAAGAGTCTTTTGAATTTTTGAATGTTTTAAAAAATTTCGAATGCATTTGAATTTATATTTTTATCACATTTTTTTAATCCGTCTAAGACCGTCACTACAGAATCATGTTTGGATCAAATTGATGAAGCTGGAGGTTTCGATGATTATATTATGAAAACATCGCCTGCTAAATTAATGTCAGATTTAGGATGTAGATTGAAACAACAAATGCTTTATGCTTTAAATAATGAAGATCAACTGTTTCAAAATATTCAGGTGATTTATATCAATTACGGGGCCCACGCGAACAAATTAGCCACTTGGTTTATAATTCGGCTTTTGAAAACGACTTATCCGATTAAGATCCTATATCCATTATGATGCCCGGGTAACACTAAAAACTTATTTGTCTGTTAAAAGAATAGGGAATAAGTTTTTAGTGTTACCCGGGCATCATAATGGATATAGCTCAAACTGAGCACAAATATTTAGGTAACTTTTTTTTTAGATTAACCCCCCCTCTGGAGCAAAAACCGTAGTAGGTATCAAGAAACGATTTTTTGCATCCTTTAGCCAGCCAAACGTTAACCCATTAAAAAAAATTCGGTTTTCGGGGTTTACCGGTAATCAGCTGGAAACACCGGTAATTGGCGGTATAATTAATAGGAGCAATGATTAAAAAAAAATTTACTGGAAATTGAGAAGACATGTTTCCGCGTATTATATCAAATTAAAAAAAAAATGTATCGAGTCGTTTTCGAGAAAATTCGTTTCAGTTTGGAATTTTCACATTTTCTTGATTTCTAAGAGATATAGGGATCAATTTGCAACTGACGTAGCAGATTTTTTGTTTCAGGTAGGACTGATGAGTTTTATTTGATGGTACTTTCAACTACAATACACTCGAAATTTTTTCCTAAGACCATGAAAATTGACTTCCGGCTGATAACTGCAATTTTCTATAAATAGGAGCGATGTTTATAAAAAAGTTTTCCACTAGAAATTGAGAAGAATATTTCTCCGAATAATACGAATATTTAAAAAAATTGTATCGAGTCGAAACTTCAGGAATCATCAAAAATAATTTCAAGCAGTAAATGTGTAGACAATCGTGGTGGGGGTATGTAGAACGGCTTTTCGGACAACGGCTTTTCGGACAAGCGGCTTTTCGGAAACGGCCCCGTACAGAGGCTTGTTTTCGGACACGGCTTTATCGTACAACGGCTTTATCGTACAGCGGCATGTACATACGAGCTTTATGGTACAACGGCAATCGTACAACGGCCTTTATCGACACGGACGGCAATTCGTACAACGGCCTTTGTGGGACAACGGCCTTATCGTACAGGCCTTGTCGGACAACGGTTTGCCGTACAACGCCCCGTCGGACACGGCCCCGTCGGACAACGGCCTTGTCGTACAACGGCCCCCTCGGACAACGGCCCCCCTTCGGACAACGGTCGTGTTACAAGCGGCTCTATCGTACAACGGTCTTCTCGTACAACGGCCTGAAAGGGAAACGCGCCGTGTAGGACAACGGCCTATAGGACAACGGTTGTCGTACAACGGCCCTAAATGAAAAACGGCTTCAAAAGGCTATACTGTACAACCGCCACAAAAATGTATTTTGTTGTTGATGCTTTATTTGGGACAGACTCTTAGGACAATTTTGGGTTAAATTGGTCATTTTTCTATATCATGTTTTGATATTTTGCGATAAAAGACAATTTGAAGAAAATTTCTAATTGCACAGATTCCAAATTGTCCTTACAACATCATACTATTTCCAAATAATTTAAATAACATAATATCCCCAAAAATATGGAACACCTTTTTTTTTTTCTCTCAAAAAATTCATAATTAAATACAATTTTAATGGAAAAAAAATAAGACTTTTTTTTTTGCTCTTACCCAAAAATTTACGGAATATGTAGTTTATTAGAATGTTTGGAAATTGTACTCTTTGATTTTTTCCCAATTGTCCTTATAGGGGAAGACGAAAATAAAAAAGTGTAGGTTTTGGCCATATTTTTCCAATTGTCCGTATAGAGGGTGTCCTTATAGAAGAAATCACAGTACTCACAAATAGAGAATGGTAATTCATTGGTAACTTCTCGAAATCCGTGTTTTCATTGTTTCATTTTAGTGATAATTTTTTACGATCAAGGCAGGTATTTTGATTATCAAAAATAATTTTTGTCGAAATGTTCAAATAATCAATTTTGGTCAAAAAATCAATGTCAAAATGAAAATTTTGTCGCAAGTGTAAAATGAGAAATTTTAATCCAAAAGTTTCTCTAAGAGTCTGTCTAAAAAGTCTATAAAATCAATATCCATTTTGGGGCTTGTTGAGCCTCAGTTTTCAAGTTAAGGGCGATGTCCTACAGGATAGCAGTTTCCATTTGAGGGGCCGTTGTATCACATGAGGCCGTTGTACTACTGGGGCGTTGTACTACAGGGCCGGTTTCTATTTTAGGGCGTTGTAGCGATTAGAGGCGTTGACATGATGGCCTGTTGTATCGATGAGGGGTTGTGATATGGGTTATACGTATAGGGGCTTGTCGATATGGCCGTCGTTGGTACGATAAAGCGTTGTACGGGATAGGCCTGTTGTAACGATAAGGCCTGTTGTACGAAATATGGCGTGACGATAAGGCCGTTGTAGATATGGCCGTTGTTACGATATAAGGCCGTTGTAGAATATGCTCGTTGGTAGCACGGGCCGTTGTATAGCGACAAGGCGGTTGTCGAGCGGGGGCGGTTGTAAGGCAAGCGTTTCCGTACGGGGGCCGTTGTATGGCAGAGGCGTTGTAAGCAAGGCCGTTTTGTCCGACGGGGCCTGTTGTAGCGCAAGGCTCTGTCTCGATCGGGGAGTTGTAGCGGTCTAAGGCGTTGTCGACGGGGGCCGTTGGTACGGCGAAGGCCGTTTGTCGACGGGGCGCCGTTGTATGAAGCGTTGTCCGACGGGGCCGTTGTACGGCAGGCGTGTCGACAAGGGTTGTACGATGTAAGGCCGTTGTCCACTAGGAAAGGCCGTGTCGAAAAGGCGTGGTTCCGCGATAAAAGCGTTCTAGCGATACCCAGTTGGTATTAGAAGACAACATATAAAGTTTAGACTTTCCGACAGTATTAAAGAAAAAATTCTTGCGCCATCGAGATCGAAGCTAAAAGGATCTGCGGTGTTATATCCGGTGAACGGATATCTAATAGAGAAATTTCCCATAGTGTTTTAAGTTGGCATTGCAAGAAAACGTTGTCGATATCGTCTATGGTTTCCTCGTATTTGCATGACTAGATGGGGTACTAAAAAAAAACTACCTAAAGTGAATAATAAAATAAAAAAAATTGGTCCGATTTTTTTATACCTAAGAACTCAATCGGATAAGTCGTTTTCAAACGCCGAATTATATAAAAATGATGGCTAATTTGTTCGTGTGGGCCCCGTAATCGATATATTATTCAGTGATTACAATATAACATTTCCGAAATTTGTATTTAATTGAGTTTTAAGAAAGTTATGACTCTTGAACTTCCTCATAAAATTTTTGATGTCTGTGTTTCAGAGCACAGGCGTGCCCTTGAGGGTTAATGTCGATTTTCTCTTGATCAATGAGAATTTTTATTTTTCATTGGCCTTACTTGCGGCAACCTTTCAGTCCTTAAAATATTGCATAACAATTAATTGTAAATTGGGAACAAAATATAAGGCTTTATGATGTCAGCACATAATGGTGTTAAAACTGTGTTAATATTGAATAAAGAGGGTGGTTGTTGGTTTGAATCGAAAATCGACAAGCGCATTTTCAAAACTTTTTTTAGTAAATCTTTAAAGAGTAGCTTTAGTTTTATTTCAAGTATTAAAGTACTAAAGTATTTTTCTAAAAAAATCAAAGTTTTTCATATCTTTCCGACAAATTAAAAAAAACGGCGGTTGTAATTTTATTTGCCGTTATTTTAAATCCCGTGTATTTTGCACGAAAATATAAGCTAGGGTAAGAGAAAATTGCTTAACCCTCCGAGGCATATATAGCCTTTTGAAAGGCTAAAGCCACTTTAAATCTGCCAAAAATGATGGAAAAAATGATCGCAGAAACTTCTCCTTATAAAACATTTTAAAATTCAACAATGTGAATCTACAAATATTTCCTAAAATTTTTTCGGATACTAGGTTCAAATTTTATGACAGCTAGTAAGTTATTAATATTTGTTTTTAAGTCTGCAGCCGATGTCTATCCACATTTAGACGCATTATCTCTTACGGAACATACTCTAGAAAAATTTAATGATCTAAGAATGCCTAACGAGTCAATTAGCTGGATAAATATGCCCATTTATGAAGCCCTAAAACGCCAATTAGCCACAGATTTAGCCGAAAAAAATTATATTGCTCGAACTTTTGCTCCAACAAGAAGTTTATCTTCAGAATGGGATAATATGGACCATAAAAATGAAGATGACGAATCTTTATTTGAATATGTGAAAAAAGGGCGAAAAGCTGCGAGGAATCCTATAAATGTACTTCAGCTCAAAATGTCAGATATAGGATGGTGTCGAAAATCTTATTCGTTATAAATCGCCAAATTATTAAAAACCGAAGATATCAATATTTTCAGTTTTTCTTAAGAAATGTAAACATATAATTGTTTCGAAATTAGTGTCAAATACTAGGGTTAAATTTGACACTAATTTGAAAAAAAGTTCGTTTAAAATTTTAAACTGATTTTTCGATTGTCATAATTTCATTCAGTCCACCAGATTCACGCTTTCGATTGACCAATTAGGGTGTTGACAAATAAACGTATTAAAAATAAGGCTCAACCGCGAACGTGAATCTGAGGGACTTGAGATCCCAACAGACGATTTGAAATAAGAAATTTTGAAAGTCAAAAATGGGTACCGATTTTATTTGCCCATCTTGTAAAGAATTTTTTTGTGGTCATTTTAAGACGTAGGATTTTTTCCAAAAAAATCGGTTGAAAGGTGCGTAAAGTGACTTTTAGTCCTCGGGTTATCATTAGAGTTTAAATAGCAGTAACAAAAATTAAATAAGCTGACTTGAAAGCGAAGGGTTGTCTCAAGAGGGATATTTTTTGCAATCGGATGTACCGGCTGGTTAAAATTCACCGATGAAGTACAGTTTCCGGTACCGGAAAGGATATTTCAATGATTTGAATGAACCAAAGGATGCACAACTATCGGTTTTCTAGAGACGGTATTACACACTAGGGATCAATGGTGACCACAGGGTTGCGCTAGAAAGTAATTTATATCATGCGAAAATATCACTTTAGGTTTTCACTCAAAATATAAATTCGGCATTTCAAATCGTCACATAAGTATACTTCAAGATCAGGAGTGACTTCGGTTTGATAAAGTGTATGTTTTTATTCCGAAATTTAAAACACCCTCAAAGTCGACGAATTAAATCGCGAACGATTTGGTGCAAAATTTGAACTGAAAAATGCAATTGCTGATTATGGGCCAATCACGGCCGCTGTAATGATTAATAATATGGATAAAAAATTATTACAATATCGAAGATCTTTCCCAGAATTGAGAACTCCCGAAACTCTGAAATATGCTCAATATTCTGCCCCTACGAAAACGTGGAAAGGATAAATTTTACTGTATTTATAATTAACCTAAATTTATCTACTTTAACCTTCTAGAACATAAAAAAATTTTTGTCAAATGTTACGAATATAAATAATTTGTTTTTGTTCTAGATCAGTCTGATTTCTAGTTTGATTTGACGTTTTTTGTTTCAGATTTAAAATGATTCGAAAACGATAAAAAATGATAAATATTTCAAAAACATCGTTTGGCTCTGGAGATTCCAGGTAATGTTTTGCCCATTTTCAAATTTTAAAGAATATTATACGAATGTTTGGCCATGGCTATCAGCGCGTCTATTGAATAGACTATTCCTATCCAACGTAGCTTGAGTTATACAGAATGATTGCCCTAAAGTTAGAAAGGGGAGAATCTTTTGCCTCCCGGGGGCCTGTGCGGGGTAATCGCCACCGAAAAAAATGATTCCGTGCAAAAAATGACTTTGATTTTTAGCTTATACAATTTATTTGTTTGGTTGCTTATCACAACGGCCTTTCTCAAAAAATATGTGCTAGTCAGAAAAAAATACTCGAAAATTTAAGTTATATTCACAAAAAAATTGATCGTCAAATTTATCGCGATATGACGACAAAAATAAAGTTTTTCGCTCAAAAATGAAAAACGCGTGGGCTTTCGAAATGACGTCATAATTTGAATTTTTTTTAATTTTTTTAAGGAATTTTACAATAGGTTCGAATGAAGTTAAATACCAAAATTTGTAGAATTAAATACTCCACCGAACGCAATCATATGAAAATTAAAAAAGTAGATTTGATGAATTTCATTTTGTAATATATCGAAAATCCTGCCTATGCGTCGAATGTTATCATGACGTCACAAGAAAAGACATAGTCTAATCACATCACACGATTGTCGAGAATCTTGTGATATCATTGGTCACTTTCCCTTGTGACATGATAAAATTCGACGCATAGCAGGATTTTCGGCGTCATTCAAGTAATTTGTCAGAAAAACCGCAACCGCTCAAGCTTTTTCGGCGATATTGACACTGGTATTCGGATTTCAGCTAAAAATCGTGAAATTTCGTAGTTTTTTTTCGGAGATATTTGGCCTCCTCCTGTATCGTGAAAAAATCATTTTCTGCTCAGCGGAACGATTGTATTGTACCTACGCAATTTTGGAGATAGAATTTCTCAGATATTTTTTTACTGAAATTTAGCTTCTAATTATCCTGGTTATTATAAATTCCCCAGTTGAAAATTTAAAATTTTGCAGAGTTAAAAGCCAACGTGTTTTTTCAAAGTTTTATCAATTCAACAAATTTGAAAACTGCAAAAATCATTGTATTTAAAAATATTTTTTAGGAAAGTTACAATAAACACAAATATACCTGCAAGTTCAAGGCAACGCAGGCGAGAACTTGGTAAAGAGTTAGAAGGTCCAAATAATGTAACATGGGTTGGAGATTGGGAACCAAATAAACAATATGTCAAAACGATTCATTTAAAAAATACGTCACTCAATTTACTAAAAGTAAGTTAAATTTACCTTTTTTTTATCAATTTCGAAAAATGAATTTTCAGGATCAGGCTTTTTTCAAGAAGTGGTTTGTCTCTTTAAGAACATCCTCAACAAGGACAATTTGAGTAAAATATGGCCAAAACCTACGCCTTCGATTTCAGTTCGTTCCTCTAAGGATACTAATAGTAGGATATTAATACCGAGTTGAAAATGTATTCTAGCAATAAAATAAGTAGTAATTTGAGAGAAAATTCCAAAAACCATTTTTAAAGTGAAGAGCAAAAACAGGTCTTCATATTATTGGGCAAAAATAGCCTTAGCTCCTCAAGGCCAATTTTGGGCAATTGGCTTTAGGTAATTTTTTTAAGCTGCGACAGATTTGACTGTGCCATCACAGACGAACCGTCTTGTGAAATATCATTTCATATCTATATTAGGCTATTTCCGGTGATTTGAGCATCTGGAATTTTGTAAAATTTAAAAAAAATCGCGAAAATTTTCCACAATTTTCAAATTTTTTTTTCGAACTAAGCTTTTTTAGTTACCAGGTGGATGCAAAAAACATTTTGTGATGTCTCATACGGTTCGTCTGTGGTGGCACAATGAAAAAAGCGTTTCTCGATATCGCGTATGGTTTTCCCGTATTTGAGAAAATGGTGTTAAGGAAAATTTGGTAAAATATGACCTGTCGTTAAAGACATAAACACCAAGCTTGTAAAGGGATGCAT
>SCLH01000318.1:12492-31339 GCA_004367855.1 Oikopleura vanhoeffeni | reverse complement strand
TACTGATTTTGAGTTTTCAGCTGATTAGCAATATTTTTCACATTTTACTGCATATATTTCGACGCGCGGCGATATGAATAATTGTTTTGTAAGCGATCAAGATATCATATTTCAAATTTGAGACCAGCTTTCAATAGCTAAAGTTTCACTTCTGAATTTTTAACTTATATGTTATTTTAATAAATGTATGGTTTTTCAAGAAATACAAGGTGAATGAACCTCTATTTTCTCTCGCAGTTATCTAGTTTACAAACTTCGAAATTTAAAAATGTTACGTGTTGTTCACTTAATTTTATCCTTGATCTCAATCAGTGACAAATAAGTAAATTGATATCTTTCCCAGTTTCCCGTGATTAGCGCTCAAAGTATTGCCTTTAGATAGGCTTTTGGGTGTGAGGCGAAGTTCTCGTTTCTGGGTGTGAGGAGGTTAAGGTTGATTTTCCTGCGGTAAATTTAATTGATTATCTTAATAGGGTAGTATTTCTAAAAGAAGCTACCTAGAAGAAATTTGACACCCACTTTTTTTTTTGAATACACATACTGTATTTTAGAATTATTATTTTATTTTTATTTCAGGCGACAAAAATTCACCGCCCACAATCGAACTTCTTTGGAGACAAAATATAAATGGATCTGTTACCCGTCCGAATTCAGTATCTCGCCGTGCGAGGGTGTGCTAGGGCCAGAAGAGAGTCAACAATTTGGGATTGAATTCCACGCAAAAAATACTTCATTATTCAAGGGAATCGCACAATGTCGATTTGGGAGCGAATTTCAGTATTCGAAAAAAATCACTTTAACGGCGTCGGCGTCTTTTCCTCAAATATTTATTGGAAATCAAAATAAAATGACAAAATCGACCGTACTAAATTTAGGAAATGTCGAAAAGGTTAAAAAATAAGGGTGGATAAACCAAAAATCATCAATATTTTTTTTTCATTTGAAGTATAGCATTTTACAAGTAAAAATTATACGGAAACCGTGAATAGTAGTAGATAACTGATTTTCTTAACCCTCTCACACCCTTTGACTATCTGAAGGCAAAAAAATTTTCGGGAGCCAACACGGCGCCAGAAATAACAACGTCACAGACCTACAATTCAAAATATGTCATAGAGTTTGCCAATTTTATTTCCAAAAATATTTGTTCAAATTTTATACGATCAGCCGTTCAAAGTTATTTTTTCCTACTTTTAGGAGTTTCCCAAATTTCTTAAAAAATTAATTGTGTGGAAAACGATACACTAATATTTAAATTTTGAGGGAAGCCAGTTTTGAGGAAAGTATTTCAAGAATTCTTTCGATATAAGTTTATTTTTTCTGAGTCTCTTACGAAAGAATAATTTTTTTCACAGTGATTTTTATGAAAACCTCAAAATAATGAAAAAAATATATTTTTCAAAATGATTGGAACGGCAATTTAAGCCAAATAAAGCCGACAAAAGACAAATCGATCAACTGCTAGAACCTACGGTGCGTGACTGATTGGAGTTTTCAGCTGATTAGCAATATTTTTCACATGTTATGCATAATATTGTGACGAGCGGGCGCATAGGAATTAATTGTTTGTAATCGATTCAAGATAGTGCCATATTTTCAATCTGGACCAGCTATAAATGCTAGAGTTTGCACTTGTAACTGATATGTCTTGCTAAAAAATGGATGTTTTTTCAAGAAAATACAAGGTGAGTGAACCTCTCTTTTCTCTCGCAGTTATCTAGTTCACAAACTTCGAAATTTAAAAAATGTTACGGGTTATTAACTTAATCTATCCTGATCTTCAGTCATGACAAATAAGTAAATTGATATCTTGTCCAGGACGTTACTTTATCCCCCGTATCAGGTGCTCAATGAGGAGTGCCTTCAGATCTCAAGGGCTGATTTGCGGATGAGCCGCGATAGTTACTCGTTTCTGGGTGTGAGGAGGTTAACTTACATTTAAAACATTTTTACAAAAACTTTACTTCCGAACAGGAAAAATGGGGAGTTTGAATTGCGAAAAAATCAAATAATACAAAGTCAATTAGAAATGACATATCAGAAATTCAGATTCCGAATTGAAAATTTAAGGTGGCGGTATATTTATTCGAAAATTTTTGATAAGAGAAACTATTTTTTTTATGCATAAATAACACCCAATTCCAGCTCAAAATTATATTACAAATACGCTATTTAAAACATTCATAATCCGTGCAATTTTTTTATACTTTGGGTTTTGAACAAGTGGGGAAAAGTTTAAGCGAACAAAACAGGCAAAACCTTCGCATTTTCACGAAAAAACATCAGTCTAAGCGGACAAAACGGGAATTTTTAATGGCCATGAAGATTAGGACAAAACGGGATTTCGAATTGTGTCCGCTTGGCCAAACCCCACAGTTATTCAAAAGCATTGGTTTATGTGCTTTTATTTGAATTTCATAAATGTTCATATAAAAAATTCAAATAAATTAATGATAAAATTAAATCCATCATTAATTCTTAATAAAATTCATATAAAAAAGTCTATGTAGTATGTCATTTTTGCTAAGGTCGTTTTTCTTTTAGGTAGGCCACCCTAAGGGGTATCTGTTCTGAGAGAACTAGACTAGATAGCGACAAACGTTTTTTTGCATCTGAATTTTAACCGAATTTGTAGAGGTAGAAAAAAAAAATTTCTGGTGATTACCGGTTCACCGGTAATTCGCGAAAAAACGTTTTTTTCGGTCATTTTGAGCAATTGCGATGACTGATTTCCGGTCACGTGATCAACCTAGGAAGCCAAAAAATTTTCTACCGCATATTTTTTTTCCAAGGTTTCACATGCAGAAAACCATTTGTCGCTATCTTGTCTAGTTCTCCCAGTCGAAATCACAGGGTGGCCTACCTAAAAGAAAAACTACCTAATAATCTTACTTTTTTGTAGGAGCTAACCTAAACCAATCAAAACTTTTAAATTTACAAACACGTAGGTGTTTCACAGACTTTAATGCTTATTGACCATTCAGCGGTGTCAATCAAGTTTCAGCAAAAATTATGAGAAAAAATGTGACATACAGTATGTCACATACTGTATATTAAAATTATTTTTTAGGGACAATCGCTCGAAAAGAAGGTGCGATTATATAATCCTTCAAATGTGACTAGCCGCGTAACAGTCGAAGTGGTGGATTATGACGACTCTATAATTCCATCTGATATCGATTGTCCGATGAAATCTCTTGAAATACCCTCAATGGGCTCTTTACTGCTACCGATAGTATACACTCCAATGTTAGCTTCAGAAACACAAATTAAAAAGACTATCAAAGTATCATGCTCAAACTGTCCGCAAATTAGCTTTGTGACAATCGATTGTGTAGCAAAAAGGTGAGCTGAATAAAAAAAAAAATCCGATTTTTTTTTCGTCAGTTTTTAAATATTTAGGAATTCTGATATTCAAGTTCTAAAAACGACCCTCAAGCAAAAAATATTTTTTTATTAAAATTTAAAAAAAATAACCTTCACCTGAAATTAAACAAATTAATTATCTTTAAAGCAAGCTAATTTTATAGGAAAATTGTCTTATTTAACATTTCGGCTAAAAACCATTCAAATCAGGAATTTTAATGCGACAAACTTTTAAGTGTAACTTTAAGATGCGAAATTTTGGTGGAATCAGAGGCCCGAAAAAAACTTTTCGCAGGCAAATTTCGTGTTCAGTTGAAATTGGTTTTGAGCTGAAATAATAAAAATATCCCATCGTTTTCCTTAAAATTATATTTACTTATAATATAATTTGTTAAAATAGGCGATATTTCGAATATGTTTTTTTGTTAATTTGAGCGAATGTAACTTGAGGAGAGAATTTTTTTGCAATTCTACAATTCCAGTATAATGGCCTAAAATTTTTTTTTATTACAAAAAGAGAATTAACTTTCCTTGATAAAGAAACCGCCGCCTATAACATAAGAATAATGAAACTCGGCATTAAATTTAATTTTAAGTCCTCCTGCTGCGATAACCATATCAAATTCTACTGTTGATTTTCGGACTGTTGAAGTTAATAATATCCATCATCACAACGTCCGGTTGGATAACAAATCATCTATTAAAGCAACTTTCCAATTCCTTTGTAACGGGCCTACGTCAGTTTGGAACTTTTCGCCAAATCAGGGCATTCTGAACCCAGGAGAATACGCAACAATATCGATATCTTTCTCGCCAAATGTTCCAGCGCCGTATTATAGAAAAGTGCCACTTTTGATTGATGGGGCGAAACCGATGTTTATTGAGCTTTCTGGCTCTGCGTATAATCAGCAAATTCAACCGTGTCATATTTCACCAGAGCAGTTTAGGAAAGGTTTTTGATTTCAGAAGAAAATTTTAACTCGTAAGAACTAGATTTTGAATAATCCTATAATGAAATAACGGTCGTTTGTGTCTATAAGGACTGCTATATTGACAAACCGACAGAAATTCGGGGATTTTTGGCCATTTTCGAAAAGTGGGTGCCTATATGTGGACAAAACGACCCCCTTAAAAATATATTAATAAAACATTTTAACAATTTTTACCAGTATTATTCCAAAAAACATAATGCGATTTTGGGTTTATTTTCTAAAGAATCGAAATTATAAATATGAAATCCTTTTCCATCGGCCGATTTTACACTCAATTTATAAAAAAGTTAAAAATTCAAAAATCTCATAATAGCCTAATATAACAGCCTAATATTTAGAAATTTCATTAGATTGATTGATTTTTATCTTCAGACCAAAAATTATTTTTTTCGACCTTAGAATATTTTTTAAAAATAATACTGATCCGAAAATCGATATTTCTCATTTATTTGTGATAAAAAAAAGTTATTGATAATTTACTAAAAATATTAGATTTAAATTATAATACTAAATGGTATAAAAAATCATGATTTTTAAAATTTAACGTTAATACCTACTACATGTTTATGGTCTTTATAATCTCATATCCTGAAAACATTCATCTTCAATGTTATTGCTCGATCAATCATAAACGAGCTTGGAAATAATTTCAAAAATACTTTTTCAGTAAGGTATGGGAATAAAAAAACTGATTATGGATTGTTTGCTTCTATATTTTCAGAGTAAAAATCGTAAAAATTTTCTGTCTCGATTAGCGACATCCAGAGTTCGTTCGTTTCCATAGACGGCTAAAGCTATAGTGGACCTAATAACATTTCGAAATTTTAAAATCTTTTGTAGAACAAAGGTCTCTCCTGACGTCGAAAAACTCGATTTCGATACTCGTCAAAAACTTTTCAATGAAGAAAAATTGAAGCTGACAAATGACTATCTTCACTTTGCCGATGAGTCCTCTGACCCAGAATCGATTACAGCCAATTGGATCAATGGATTTTCAAGCTTATTCGAAGAAGATTCAAATACAATTCCGGCAGTTTCATTATCGACAAATTCGGTTTCATTTGGGCAGTGCATTCCAGACGGGACAATAAATGCGATGCCGATCCAAGTGACAAATCATACAGAGGGGGAAATTATCGCGCAGTGGTACCAAGCTAAGGTTATTATTTTTTATATCATATTATAATATCATATATAATCATATACTGTCGTATTTGTCTAAGCGGACGTTTGTCTAAATTTGTTGGTATCAAGTTCAAATTTTAACAGTAGATGCGGCTGTTCATGCTGAAAATTTGGCTTATGATTACTGCTCTCTAGCTCCATTATTCGATTTTTTAGAGCAAAATTTGTCTCTTTACGTCTAAGCGGACGTTTTTTTTACGTCTAAGCGGACGTTTTTGAAATTTTCAAAAACGTTCGCTTAGACAAATACGACAGTATATGATTCAAATATGATCTCAACTCAAAATTTCTGAAGAAACCTTGATAAACCCCCAAATTTTTGATAAAAGTTCAAATTTTGAGTTTCCATTCGGAGTCCTTATAAACCTTAAGGTGAAGCAGCGGCTGATTTGACTTTGCTATCACGGCCTATATCGAAGAACCTGCCTAGTGTAATTTTTATGTTAATCGTCTATGTTTTTATGTTGTTATTGACATACAAATTACACTAGGCAGGTTCTTCGATATCGTAGGCTTTACGTGTCGCATATGCCAATATATCGATTACGGGGCCTCCTGGGCATTTTTTAGCCGCAATTTTTATATAATTCGGCTTTTGAAAACGACTCATCCGATTGCGTTCTTAGAAAGCTCAAACTGAGCACAAATATTGAGAGAAAATAAATAAAAAAAATGGTCCGAATCAGACCATTTCCAATTTTTAACAAAAGCTGATAATTAAACAATTTCAGTAATCTCAGAAAAAAAACTTTCGGACCAATTTTTTCTATTTTATTACTAATAGACTATTAGTAATAGTATTCATTAGATATTTCAAATATCATATTTGTGCTCAGTTTGAGCTATCTAAGAACTTAACCGGATAAGTCGTTTTCAAAATCCGAATTATTTAAAAATTATGGCTGAAAAAATGGCAAAAAATGCCCAGCAGGGCCCGTTATCGATATCACGAAACAGTTTTTTGAATCTGGCTAAAAATCGAGAAACTTTACTATTATTATAAACACGCCATTTTGAAAGTCGCAATTTGACTGAATTTTGAGTCAAACGAATTGAGAGCTAAAGCCAGTGTTCCTTTCAAAAATTCTACCTAATCGGTATGTCATAATAGAAAATTCAATGGAATCGGTATATACTATAGAATGTAACTATAGAATGTAACTTTAAATATTATTTATTTATAAACATAAGGTATATTATCCGACATGTCCAAAGTCATCATGGCCTGGCTAGCTCAGTCGGTAGAGCGTTAGACTCTTAATCTAACGGTCGAGGGTTCGAGCCCCTCGTTGGGCTAATCTTTTGAGAACTTATCTAATTTTGGTACTTTAGAGCTCAAGGGCAAACTCAGAAACTATGCGTGATTTTTATTTTAAACACACCATTTTGAAAGTTGCAATTCCAATAAATTTGTGATCTAAAGCCAGTGGTCTTTTCGGAATTTGACAATAGAAAATAAAACGGTATCTGGATGGAATTTCACTTTTAATTTTATTTGGGCATCAGATCCGAATTCTCATCACGATTTGGAACACTTCAGATTTGAACAGCTCAGGCTTTAGCTTGGAAGCTATTTTCAGATTTTTTTTTTAGTAAAACTAAATAGTCTTGATAAGCTTTCGATTTATTATAATCATTTTCAAATCACGGTTTTTTGCGAGTGAGAAATTGAAATTTTTTTCGCAGAGTTGCAGTAAAACAATTTGAAATAGTAGGCCTCGAAATTGGTGAATTTTAACCGTGATTTGAAAATGATTATAATAAATCGAAAGCTTATCAAGACTATTTAGTTTTACTAAAAAAAAATGCCTTTAAATTTTATCTCGACAAAACCAGAATAATTTTCAGATTTGTTTTCCAAATATTTGAAATTAAAAAAAATATTTAATTTATCTTATTTTTAGGAGAGCAAGCACTTTTCCGTGAACCCACCATCTCAAACCCTAGCTCCAGGAGCCAGTTATATTTTCACTGCTCGCTTTCAAATATTTGGGCATGCTGAGTCTGTCTATGGCGGAGAACTAGAACTAAATTGTTTTTATAAGCAAATGATCGACTATTCCGAGGTTAAATCGAGTTTTATCCATCATGGCTGGTGCCGTACTGTTAATGTTTCTGCGCATACCTTTAAACCATCGTCAGAACCGTTTCCTTCAAAGGTCGTTATGCCAAAAACCATTATTTCTCCACCTACACTTTCCTCGTGGCCAACTTATACAACGGTTTTAATGCAGAGTGATGGAGAACTACCTGTCACGTTTGATTTTTCCGGGGATGATTACAAAGGTAAACGAAATTTCAAACTTTTTCTTGAAAATTTACTTTTTTTTTGAAAAATTTCTTTCCTAGTTTGATGATTAAAACCTAATTTTCTTGAGAAGTGCGCCTTTAGGACTTGTCGCCTTTTAGGATTTGTCGTGCGAAAATTTGGCTTTCATTTTTAGGTCTATCGCTATTTCGATTTTTAGAGCATTTTTACTGATTTTTTTATATGCATAAAACGACACGTTTTCACATTGAAAATTACCTTGTCCTTATAGACCCACACGACAGTATTATAAATTATAACAGTAAAGATATTTTGATAAGACCCTAACGGGCTCCAACTTAAAGCCATTTTCTTCAAATAAATTTAAATTTTTTATAATTTATTTTAAGAAAAATAGCTGAAAGTTGGAGCCCGTTCGCGTCCTGTCAAAAGCTCTTTACTGTACAGGAATATTTGCCAAGAAACCGTCTGGACTAAAACCTACGGTTTTTATCCAAATTCAGAATTTTCGTTCATTCGCAAATGTTATACATTCCCTGTCAGAACTTCCCTTGGACCTTAAAAAGTTAGTTACCCCCTAAAAAAGTGTTTTTGCAAAAAAATGGACCAGTTCCATTGGCAATGGTCCATTGGGCACTTTCGGACCATTGTGCACCAAAAGTCTTCATTGGGGAGGTATTTCTAAAAAATACATGGGTAAAAATGTACATGGGTTAGTTTTGACGATCGCGCGCTTTCGGCGGATTTTTAAAATTTTTGCGAAATCTTATCTATAATTTTCTTTCATATATCCGAGTTTATAGCATTCGAAATACAATAGATGACCTAAAGGTGAACTCTTATCGCTCCGAAAATAACAGGTTTATGCAAGAATTTAAATTTTATAAATTTGATTCATTTTGTATTGAACTATGGCCTGGCTAGCTCAGTCGGTAGAGCGTTAGACTCTTAATCTAACGGTCGAGGGTTCGAGCCCCTCGTTGGGCTTATCTTTTGAGAACTTTTCTAATTTTAGTACTTTTGAGCTCCAGGGCAAATTCAGCAACTTTGCGTGAATAAGTTTTTAATTGATAGAGCATAGACCGCCGTAAGTTCTCATACGTTTAGTACGCTAAACGCCGAAACAAATTTTCTATAATTCCGATATTTTAGTAAAAATTTTGAGAAGAAAACTGTAAATTTGAGTTTTAACTTTTTTGGCAGTATTTGACTTATAGTGACTCACTATTAGTGAGTTCAATTAAATAATAAAAAAGTTGTAAAACAATTTCTATATCGAAATCGGTACCTATTTGATAGACTTTGATAAAGCTTATACGAAAAAAATATGAATTCTGATTTTTTGAGAATTTTTTTCTCTAAAACCTACTTTATTTGAAATAAATTCAGAAAAAATCCTAAGAGTTTAAAAACTCAGCGAAAAATTCTCTACAAAATAGGTCAATCACAAAATTTATCTGAGAAATCCCAATTATCGTCACCAACAGCCTTAAATTTGTAATATATCACTGATACAGTATCAGTCACTGATCATCAGTAATAAAGGAATTGCTTTTAGGCTGTAAACTTTCAGAAAAAGTAAGCCCAACGAGGGGCTCGAACCCTCGACCGTTAGATTAAGAGTCTAACGCTCTACCGACTGAGCTAGCCAGGCCATGATTCCTATCAAAAATAAACTTATTTATATACCAAATATATGTTTTAACAAGTTTATACAATAGAAATTACATTTTGCGAATTATATTGTAGAACACAAAGTTATAGCCCGAAAAATAAAGGATTTCGATTTTTATCAACTTAAATCATTTTCATACCATGAAAAATAAGAGAGGAGATACATTTTTAAACAATTATTCCGTATGTTTTGTGAGCTCGTTTCTGATTGGACGATGAGCCATCCTTCAGATTGAATTTTTTTTAGGATGCAAGATTTTTGTTCAAATATATCAGAAGGAATTAATATTTGATCGAACAATTTGTACTTTAGGCAATTGGCCATTGAAAACCCCGATTTTCAACTTTTTAGCCACGACCACCCCCTTAAGGGGGTGTGCATGTCTGATTGTACTATATTAGACTTAGAGGCAATCAGAGTGCACCTAATTGCTTTAGAATTTCTACAATATGTATTTTCGATCAAATCCTCAAAAAAATTTTTCGACTTTTTCGCGTTTTTTCAACTTTTTTTTTCAGAAGTAAGTCAAAAAATAATGATTTGTTATCAAATATTTGACCACTAACACTTCAAAATATCGGCTTGACGATAAGCCAACGTTTTCTTTCAGTCTTTCTTCTTGAGCCTACTTTCGACAACACGGACCACATTTTCTTTTTCGATTTTTTTTTTAAGATCATATTTTCGAGTCTGCATCGAAATTTTGCAAAAAGAGCTCCTACTAGATTCAGGCATGTAACAAGGTGTACTTTGGAAAAATTTGGGCCTTTTTTAAATTTAACTCGGAGGTAGATAGATTTTAACTCAAAAGTTCGTAAAAATGGCCAAAATCGTCGGTTTATTGGTCCGCTAGAAAAATTTACTCATGAAAATGAAAATCGCTCTCCTACAAGTCTTAGTTGCTTATTCAACGTGTTATGTCAAATCTTCAACAAATTTCGATATAATCAGAAAAATCCTGGCACTATGCCAGACAATTTTATCACTACGTCACAAATAGAGAAATCCAGTAATTTCATCGGTCACTACTTGAGAATCCAGTGATTTCATTGTCACTTTCTATTCTTGTGACGTAGTGTAAATTTGTCTGCATAGGCAGAAATTTTCGCTAATAGTCCTGTCGAGAGATAATTTTGAAAATTTTGAAAGCGAAAGTGGACCTCCTCTTACGACTATGTGACGATTGGTGTAATGATCAAAATTTGAGTTTGACCTTTGATTTCACAAGATAAAGGCTAGGTCTACAAATTGGCATTTTCGGAATTATTGCTAAAGCTTCAGATTTTTGTTAACTAGCTCTGCAAAATTGCAAATCAGACATGCACACCCCCTTAAAAACAGACCTACAGCTTGCATTTATCTCGAGTTTTCGAAACAATATTTTCTTGAAAAAGCCAAGGATTCTAATATATTTAACTTTCAAATTGTATGCGCAAAAGTTGCAGCATTATTGTTTCAAGCGTTAATAACGCTGCGTTATCTCAATTTTTAAAAAACAAATTTTCAACTGGTTTTCAGTTTTTCCATCTGTTGGTATGGTCTCATCCGATTCTGGGTTTCAATTGGTTGTCCTTCGTTCTGTATCTCACGATGATCCAAATTCCGGGGAGTTAAAAGTTCAACTTAACGCCGACCCAAAATACAATCAGACCATGAAAGTCCTAACTCTCCACGGCAAGCCTAAACTAAAATGTAATCCAGAAGTATATTTGCAACCAACCCTGGTTGGCGGCAAGACGGTACAGGAGGTGAGCATTCAAAATCAATCGAGATTACCAGTAAATTTCAAATGGGCAATTCCGTCAAAATCTCTACAGATTAAACCCGCGGTGGGTTTGATTGAGCCAATGAGCACGATGACTTTTGATTTTAGTTTCAAGCCAACTTGTCAGAAACAGTATTTGATCAAGCCAGAGTTACAGTGCTGGGCACATTCAAGTCAAACTGATAAGGTAACAAATAGTGGTTCAGCGCACAATTCTATACGCATTCTATTTTGGAACTTTGCTATTTGCAAGCTTCTTTGAAGTTAACCATACAATGACGGCACGTTAATCCGCCTAAAATTGTCCGCCTAAAAATATCCGCCTATTTTTATTTAAAAAAAGAGAGATTTTTGACTAACTTTCTAGAATTATGTTGTTTTCTGGGCAAGGGTACAAAACGCAGGCCATAATCAAAATATGCTGCACCAACTTATGGTTAATTGTATCAGGGATGCCAAAAATGACAATTAAAAATATCCCTAAGTGACCACAAAGGACGCTAAGAGCAATGCGAAGCATTTGCTGGACTATTTTTTTGTCGGCCCAATGAGTAAATTTGTATCAGGGAAGTCGAAAATGACAGTTAAATATCCCAAAGTGACCACAAAAGCGCTGTAGAGCAGCAAATGCGAGCATTGTGCTGGACTATTTTTGTTGGCCTCATAGGTAAATTTGATCAGGGAAGTCGAAAATTACACTTAAATTGTTCCAAAGTGACCACAAGAGCCGCTAAGAGAAAATGAAGACAATATGAAACCTGATGTTTTAGGTAACATGATATGTTTGATCGAAATTAAGTTTCAAACTCATCCAAAATAAACAATTTTCCAAGGTTAAAATCCCACAAAATAACTTTATTATTAATTTGAATTCTCTATGAATCTTAAAGGTCGAGAAATAAGCTCTGTGACGATGCTCAAAATAATATCTCGGGTTCATTTAGTGTTTTGGTAAGAGAATTTCTAATATCTTTAACATAAATACAGAATGGGGAAACCATTTTTAACAATAATCTTAACAAAAATTAAATTTGAATAATACGTGCCCAGTATACACGGGATAAAACCGTGCAAACTAGTTTGTCAGGAAAAAATAGTTGGGGTGAGAAGATCAGGGTTCCGTAGGAACCCTTTCTTCTTGCACCCAACCCTAGTTTTTTTTGACAAAAAGTTTTGCCTTGCCCCGAGGTACACTATATACTTTATGTGACACTAATATAATCTTATCGTGAAAGTATTAGAATTAGGGTTAGCGTAAACTCGTGTCCGCTATAATCTGTATAAAACGACGCAAAGCCGTTTTTGGGAAAGGCTAGGTTAGGGTTAAAATAAGAGGTTGTGTTCCGCAGGAACAAACGACCATATGTTCTTAAACATAACCATAGACTTTCCGAGAAAAGTTTTTGCCATGCCACGAGTGTACACTATACGTATTTTCTACTCCAGCAAAATTTTACCTTAAATATTATTACTTTAGGTATTTTTTTTAATGCCAAGCCCACTTTTATCAGCATAATTATAGAATATTATAGAGATATAAATCAACGGTTTTCTTGATCAAGTACCAATTAAAAAGTTTTGCCATGGTCTTATGTGAACACAATTATCCTTTAATTTATCCTTAACACTAAATGTAACATGTAACAGCCCCGGCAGGCCCGCCGGGAGGCAATCTTCTTAATTATCATTAAAGAGAGAAGCTTTATAAAATCTTAATTTAATGATTTTAAATACAATTATTTTTATTTATGGAATTGCAATTTGACTGTTCCATGGGAATCATTTTTCTTGTATCAATCCCAGATTTTTCACATCAAAAAGTTTTGCTGCACCTAAGTGTACACAATAATACATTAGAGACCCCGGCAGGTCCCGCTGGGAGGCACTATGAAATTGTGTCAAATTAAAAAAATTAATCGATATAATTTAAAAAAAAATATTCGAAATTTCCATGTTTTTGTTATCATGTAGCCAAAATAAAATTTGCCATGCCCTTAGTGTACACAATTGTCTTTTAAACAAAATGTAACATGTGATAGCCCGCGGCGAGGCCGCCGGGAGCATACTTTTTTAATGCTATTCACGGACAAAATGTATTGTAAAAATCAGTTTCAAACATTTTTTTAAATCAAAAGTTTCGGCATGCCTCACAGTGTACACAATACTACTAATACAGCCCGGCAGGCCGCGAGAGAGCAATGCTATCTTAATAATAATTAAAGAGAAGCCAATAAAAATCTAAATTTGATGATTTTAATAGAATTCTTTAATTTATGGAATTGCATGTGACGGTTCACTATGAGAATCATATTTCTTGCATCAATCCTTGTTTTTCACATCAAAAAGTGTTTGCATGTCCAAGTGTACACAATATTAATACAGCCTGCGGTAGGGCCCGCCGGAGACATTACTATTGAAATAGTGTCGAAAAAAACATTTTAGATTAATATTATGCAAAAAAACATATTTTTCGAAAATTCCCATGTTTTGCTTTAGAAAAACGCTAATTTCGAAAGTCTATTACCAGTTGACTAGGAAAAAAAAAAAGTTTTCCAGTTCAAACATTTACTATATGGTCACTGATACAAAAAACCGTTTGTCGATATCTCTTTTAATTCGGTCAGTAATTAACTGACAAGAGTAGCTTTCATTCAAAAAGCTACTAAATATTTTTGTTCGAAAAACCTGCCTACAGAAAGTTATATATACAGATTAAATTTGGCTATCACGGAAAATCAATATTTATATCTCTCACCGAAGAATTTTTTTTAAAAATTTATCGATGGAATTCGAGCGAAATTGAGAACAAAAAGTTAATGATATTTTTTGATGATAGAACATCGACAAACAAAAACTTTTTTAAAAAAGGCCAATTTCATAATGAGTGATCTGAACTTTGTGTTATCATTTGAAAAATATTGTAAGATAAATGCAAATTTGATTGCAAACAAGAACATCTAATTATTGAAAAAAAACAATCTTCTTTATTTTACTTATGCTCTCTAGCGGCTGGAGTGGACATTTTTTTCAAATTTTACGGTCAATTTCGGCTTGTCCGATACCGATTATCCGAAGCTCATTTTAGCCTGCACATGGCCCGCGGTTTTTGTCTCTTAGCGGCTTTCGTGGGCAATTAGAGCTTAACTATTTCGAATTCGGTTTCCTGAGGTCGGTTTACCCTCAATGAGCCCCATACGGGCCGGTCTATTTTTTGGCCTGCGTTTTGACCCTTGCCTGTTTTCTGGCGTGCTTATGAAGAAAAATAACTACCTTGACTGTCAAATTATTAAAAAAATTTAGTTCCCAGAACAATATAACCTATAAATTTCGAGTACCAATTTTTCAAAATTAGGCGATATTATTAGATAGGCGCATTTATTTTTAGGCGGATTAACGTTCCCCCCCCCATACAATTGCCAAATGAGACTTTTTTGGAATTCGACACCTTTAAAAATAGAGGTGTCAAATGACAAAAAATTTATTGTCAAACCGTTTTTCTTGAAAACTACCGAGGTTGGTAGACTTTCAGGACTATATCCTCTGTATTAAAAAATGAAAAAAAACTGTAATTTGACTCCTTGAGAGGCATCAAATTATAAAAAAATTTGGCATGGGTATAACCGGATATTCTCTCAGATGTAGGATATGTTGGTAATTATCTTACCGTGAAAAATGGCATGTGGGCAAACCGTAAGGTGACCTTAAAAAGCTTCATAAGGTTAATTGTTTCAGGCTACCTTTCAACTTTATGTCATTTGAGAACGTAACATTTTTGCGAATGATTTTTTTATCCAACAGTGTTTCTACATCACCTGATGTCCGGTTATTGACCAGTTAACTTTCAAAAACTTGGTTTGGAGAAAATAACACATTCGTCATTTTTTTGGAAATTTGACTCTGAAGAGGTGTTTTGCAAGACAATTTTTGTCAGATGACAGATCCAAAGAAGTGAAATTGAATTTTTAAGCAACTGCTTAAGACACTTGTCAAATTACAAAAAATTCCAATTTTAATATAGATAGCTCAGCTGGTATGCCATGGTACATACGATCTTTCAGAAATTTTGAGTCAGCATATCCATTATTATCCCCGGGTAACACTAAAAATTTATTCCCTATTCTTTTAACAGGCAAATAAGTTTTTAGTGTTACCCCGGGATAATAATGAATATAAACTTAAAATCACATGTGGTTTCCGAGCAAGTTTTTTCAGTTCCTTGAAAACAGTGCTACCGATTTGTTTTTCAGGATGTCGTCTAAATATAACCTACCATTTTAAATATAATTTTTCAGAAAATATTTCGGTGCATTTCTGAAGGCGTTGGTGGTCGAATATGTGCAGCTTCAAGTTTCCTCGATTTTGGCTCACTCATGGTGAACAAAACTCTTATAAGAAAGCTGAACATTCTAAACCAATCAAATTGCACAGTCGACGTAGACCTCTCAACAATCCAGATGGTAAACGGCGAAATTCAATCTGAAAACTATCTTCAAATCGAAAACGATAATTCGAGTTTTGATTTTCTCAGATTGGAACCGCGGTCTAGTAAAATTTTGTACCTATCGGTCAATTGTCCAAAAGATGGTAATTATTCGTGGGAGATTTTTTATAGTATCAAGTCGGAGAAAGGGACGGAAAAAGCCTTGCTCACGCATGCAACTGCGGAAGTTTGTTACCCATTATTACGAATGACCCATTTGAGCTGTTCCGACCTTATTCCAAAACAACTTCTTTATCGATGGAGCAACATTGCAAAAATTGATGCCCTTCTAAGGTAGCTATTTATTTGTCAAAAATAATAGATTGAAAAAACCACTTTTTCGGTTTGAAGTAAATGTTGAAAATTATCATTTTGAATTCATCACTAAAAACCTTCACTTTGATAAAGCCTATATCGATTACGATCCCCGGTTGCATAAAATGACCCTTTTTTCTCAGAGAATATTTTAACTTTTTCTCATATTTTTTAAAGTTTCGTTTGATACCCATATATATATGAGGTCATTTGAAAATCGCATTTTGGAAAATTCGGAAAAAAATTGCAGAAATTGCAAAAAAATGTTTGCACAAAATCATTAGGATTGAGATCCGCGGATCCTCGCTGGTGATATATTCCAGTCATCACAGAAAATTTCCCTAATTTTGTGTTGACAACTTTTTCCTTTGACGTCATTCTTCGAATTCTCGGAATAAGACGAGTAGATGACGTCATGGTTGTAAAAGGGATCATCCCGACCAGATTTTCTATCCCCATCCCACCCCCTTGGGGGATGGATCATCCCTTCCCCATTCTATCCCCTGAAAACGGGATTCATCCCCAGGGGATAGGGAGCATTTTATCCCCAAATTTGCAAAAAGTATCACTTTTAAGATGTGAAACTGGGATATTTAAAGGGTTCTAGTCTTAAAAGGTGATTTTTAAGGGGGTGACCGGTTCTCAAATGCAATTATTGAAGGGAAGCACTGGCTTAAGATCACACATTTAAAGGGGGACCGGCTCTAAAACCCAAATTTTCAAGGATTGGCGGCTCAATATAATATGATAAGTAAAGGGGGAACCGGCTCTGGGTCTGTACATATTTTAAGGTGGTGTGGTCTATAAGGAGAGACCGTCAGCTGGGGGCTCGATTTTTTAAAACTTTCTCAATTTCAACAATATTTGGTTTCTAGGGTTAATCGATATCAGGGAAAACGAAAATGACCTTTTAAAATTTCAAAAATGCTCACAGATTCCGCTAGAATTTCCAAATTTGAGGACTTTTTAGAAATACACCATTTTCACCAATAGTTTGTCAATACGGTGAATCTTTATCAGAAAAATCGAAAATAACCACAGGTGCCGCTAGAGACCAAAGTTTTAAAATTTAAGCACTTTTTTTAAGCTAACAACTTTGATTATAAGGGTTAATCGATATCAGGGAAGACAGAATGACCGTGAAAATTTTCTAAAATGACCACTAGTACCGCTAGAAAAATTTATAAATTTGAGCATTTTTTGAGAGTTAAAAATTTTCATTGACATGTGGTTTTTAGAGTATATCGTGGAACACGAAAAAGACCTTGAAAATTTTAATAACTTACCACAAGTGCCGCTAGACAGAAAAATTGAGCAATTTTTGGAGCTAACAATTTTCATTGAAATTTGAGTTAAACGGTGAAAAGATATCAGGAAAAACGAAAATGACCACAAAGTAAAATGAGCCCCATATCGGCCGTAGGCCAATAGAAGGTGATTTTATGTTTATAATTTTAATTCAGAAGAAAATGAGCTCCAAATCGGCCTAAGGCCGATAGAAGGGAATTTTACATTTTTTAGCTAAATATTTTGCAAAATAAGCCCCTGTTATACTTGCCGCTTTGGGCAAGCATTCAGGATTAAAATGCGGGTTCTGACTGACACAAGAATGAACACAAAATGTATTATTATTTCATATTTTATCTTTAGGTGTGTTCTCAAAACGGGGAAATAGGAGAGTGTAGCACAAAACCGATTTAGTTTTTGTTGCTCGACAGTGATTAGGCAGGCGCGAAAACACCAATTTTGTCTCTATCGAGATACGGTATTCTGTCACACCCCGAATATGCCGATAGAATGGGACTTTATATTTTCAATTTATTTTTTTTGGAAAATGAGTCCAAAATCGGCCGACGGCCGATAAAAGGGTACTTTATATTTTTATTTAAATATTTTGGAAAATGAGCCCCAAATCAGCCGAAGGCCAATAAGATGGGACTTTATATTTTCAATTTTTTTTTTGGAAAATTAGCCATGAATCGGCCTAAGGCCAATAAAAGGGGATGTTTTTATTTTTAGTTCAATATTTTGGAACATGAGCCTCTAATCGGCCGATAAAAGGGGACTTTACATTTAGGAAAATTAGCCCCAAATCGGCCAATTTAGCGCTAATTTGACAAAAAAATTAAATTCAAAATATAAAGTTCCTTTCTATCGGCCTTCGACCGATTTGGGGCTCATTTTCAAAATATTTAAATATAAAATGCTCTTTTATCGACCTTCGTCCGATTGAGAGCTCATTTTTCAAAATATTTAAATAAAACTTTCCTTCTATAGGCCTTCGGCCGATTTAAGGTAGGCTCATTTTTCAAAATATTTTTATTAACAATTCTCCTTCTAATCGGCCTTCGGCCGATTATGGCTCATTTTCCAAAAAAAACAAATTAAAAATATAATATCCCCTTCTATCGGCATTCAGCCGTTCAGGGACTCATTTTTCGAAAAAATTTAAATGTCAGATAAAAAATCCCCTTTCGTCGGCGCTCCAGCCGATTAGGGCTCAACTTATAAAAAATTAAATTTTAAATATAAATCCCATATTGGAGGCTCTTTCCAAAATATTAGATAAAAAACTCCTTCTATCGGCCTTCGGCCGATTTAGGGCTCATTTTTCAAAATATTTTTATAAAAAATCTCCTTCTATCGGCCTTCGGCCGATTAAAGGCTCTTCAAAAAATTTAATTAAAAATATAAAGTCCCCTTCTATCGGCTTATTTGGAGCTGATTTTTGAAAGTATTTTAATAAGAAAATACCGAATGTGTTTTAGCTTTTGGGGTTTTCCCCGGGGAGATTGAAACG
>SCLH01000318.1:0-12473 GCA_004367855.1 Oikopleura vanhoeffeni | reverse complement strand
TGATTGGTTAAGCGTGAATCTCCTCGGGGAACACCCCAAAAGCTAAAACACATTGAGTATAAAACATCCTTCTATCGGCATTCAGCCGATTCAGGGCTCATTTTCCAAAAAAATTGAATTCAGAATAAAAAGTCCCCTTTTATCGGCCCTCGGCCGATTTGGGGCTCATTTTGTTAAATATTTAAATTAAAAATCTCCTTCTATCGGCCTCCAGCCGATTTAGGGCTCAACTTTCAAAAAAATTAAATTTAAAATATAAAGTCCTCTTCTATCGCCTTTCGGCCGATTTGGGGCTCATTTTCCTAAATATTTAAATGATAATTTAAAATTCCCTTCTATCGGCCTTCGGCCGATTTGGGGCTCATTTTCCAAGATATTTAAATAAAAAATATAAAGTCCTCTTTTATCCGCCTTCGGCCGATTTGTGGCTCATTTTCCAACATATTGGGCCACTTCCCAAAAAAATATAGCCCACACCCCATTAAAAATCCTCAGCTGACGGTCCCTATCTATAAGGTAATTTTTAAGGAGGAACAGGCTCAAAAAGATTATTATTTATATACAACAGGTGGTTGGTTGGTAACTGTTTATATGGGATCAGTTTAATTTGAGCCGCTGATTGTAGGAAAACGTTATGATATCCTGTTGAGCGAAAAGTGGCGTACTTTTTGCTTCACCCCTGTAATAGTCATATATTCATTTATACGTTCACTTTGTATGAAAATTCACTAAATTAAATTTCGGATATTTTCAAAAAAAGTGATCGAATAGGGGATAGAAGGAGATAAATGGAGATAGCCTCCCCCTCAGTTTCAATCCCCATCCCTCCCCAGGCGATGGATCCCTTTCCCGGCTATCCCCTTCCCTTTTACAACCCTGGATGACGTAATTATTGCCTGAAAATGAAAGACTCTTCTCTGAAAAAAAGTGTTGTTTTATGCACCTGGGGATCGTTATCGATGTCCCAAATTTCAATAATAATTAACTTATTTTCTCTAAAAGCTCATGTAATTTTCCGGAAATAAAATAATATTAAAAAAAATGGATTCTGACAAGGAACATGAAAAAAATACCTGTAGCCATTTTTATAGGCTCAAAAAAGTAGTTTTATATCCAAAAATTTCGTTTAAGGTTTTGTCATGACGCGTCAATAAGGGTAGCGCCTAGTACTAGTACTCCCTTAACCTCCTCACACCCAAAAACTCATAAATGGGCGCTACACTTTTTTACGACTTAGGAATTGAAAAATAACTCGATTTTGAATACTATACACATTGGGGTGTTAGTTATATGGGTCAGCTCTTGTGCGGGTTGACAGGCCATCGCATTAGCGCGTGTTAACGGGAAGCCAAGGATTCACGCGTGGGGTAACCCGCACACAATATAATACCCCTCATGAGTATTGTATGCAAAACTTATCATAAATTTTAAATTTCACTTTCTAGAACTACACCAAATATGGCTGAGCTCAACCAGGGTCAATTAGAAAATTCCGCGGATGATACCGAATTTATCGATGTAAATTTTGGATGTTCTACAGTCAGCTCTAGCCCTTTTGTCCTACGATTTGAGATAGCCAACCCGGGAAATACAGAAGCCTCATTCAAATTTTTATTCCCCGCAGATTTGCGACTCGAGCTAGAAGGATGGGCTGATAACGCAGAGCTAACACAATCGCAATATCACATGCTACAAGTTGAAGACAACAAACTTTTCCAAGTAAAGCCGAGAAGCGCGAAACTCGGGCCCGATGAGAGATGCGTCGTCAAAATCATTTATTCGCATCATTTAGTGGGGATACATTCTCTGCCAGTTTTACTATCGATAGATGGCGGAAGACAGCTTCCTATGAGATTCTCTGGGGTGACACTGAGGTAAAAATAGAAGAAAATATTTTATAACAAAAAATGTTTTTAATAAAACATTTTATAAAAAAAAATATTTTTTAACAAAATTTTATTAAGCAAAAGAGGTTTTTTAACCAAAAAGTTTTTTTTAGCCAAAAAGTTTTTTTTAACCAAAAAGTTTTTCTTAACCAAAAAGTTTTTCTTAACCAAAAAGTTTTTTTAACAAAAAAAACTTTTCTTTGTTAAAAAATATTTTTTGCTTAAGGGTGTCGCTTTTGGTACTTTCAATCACGCCTCAGACAGTTCTAGGGCAGTTGTAAAAAATCTGAGGATACTCCTCGTTTGTAGATCTAGCCTTCGTCTAACGATTACACATCTCAAATCAACCTTGTTACATCACACCACCAGGTGGTGAGTCTATTCTAAAGCACTAAACGGTTTTTTTTTAAAATCTATCTTCTTTTAGACCCCACATACAAAGCGTCTCAAATTTACACAAAGTAGCGGTTAATGAGAACAAAATGTGGTCGGAAGGTTTTTTCCAAATTTTGACATTTTTTCTTCTAGAATCTCAGTTGAACGCCGATTTTTCAAGTTTTTTCGACTTCAAACTCTATCTTCTTTTAGACACATGTTTAGATAAAGCTGTTTTTTCGACTAAGGTAGTAAATATAATGCGGTCAACTGTGGTCGAAAGAATTTTTGATAATAAAATTCGGAGAAAATTGAATGAAAGTGAACCGAAATGAAAAGTTCGAAAAAAAGTTCGTCTGATTAAAACAAAGTACCACCAAATTGAAGCTGAGATTTCATGATCAAAAAATTGGCTTACAGCTATCAAAATTTTCAACAATCAGCGTCAAATTCGATAATAGGTTTAAAACTTTGGCTTAAATAATTGAAATTTCTAGAATTCGATTAGACATTTCCGTAATTTTAATGTCATGCATCGTTTTCGATGGGTATCATTCACCAATAAATATGTTCATATCATGGTGGTGATATCGGTTTTATGCGGTTAAAGCAAAAAATATTCGAATTTTGAAAATCTAGATTTTGTTCTAGATTGTTTTGGAAAATAATTGCCACCATGAGATTCTTGGGTCAACTTTAGGTCATTACGATGATTAGATGTAGTCAAAATTAATTCTATAAAGGGCTCAAAAAACCGACACCTACCCCCTTAAGCATAAATATTTTTTTTTTAATACATGTCTTTTTGTTAAAAAATGCTGTATTTGTTAGAAAAAGTTTTGTTAAAACAAATGTTTTTCGTTAAAAATTGTTTTGTAAAAAAAACCCCCTGCCGTGAAATAGAAACATTATTGAGAATTTAACAACATTTGAAAGATATTTCTGACCATCTGTAAAACACATTTATTTAAAGGATTGTATATTATAATTAACAGCTTACATTTTTACAGATTCAGAATCAGGTTGAAAGCATCTATCAAACTGTAAATGAAATTACTACATAGTAATTTCATACTGTACTGTGTACTACTTCAATCACTATTTTGGAAGAGTGTAACTCGTCAAAAAATCGTAAATTTTATTTATGAAATATAAAGACCCTTTCATAATTCAATAAAAAGTGTTAAACGTTTTAGATGACTTATCTTTTGAATAAACCCAATATTTTAAACGGCGGTTTAATGGATATAGTTATATCGAAGATTATACCAGCAAAAACCCGTAGTAGGTATGGAGAAACGTTTTTTTGCATTGAATAGCTGACAAAATTTGAACCACAGAATTTTTTTTTCAGTTTCGAGCCTTACCGGTAATCAGCATAAAACACCGGTAATTGGCAGTTTGGAGAGAACTAATCAAAATCTCAACATGAAAATATACATATGGGGAAAATTTTTTTGTTTTTGTTTTGACACCAGACACCACCTGGTGCTGTAACAGTACTTTTTTGAATATCGACGCTTGAATATCATAGGGGCCTAAAATCATACTTATTTGGGGTAACTTTTCAATAGAAAATTTTTGGCAGCATTTGTTTTAGCACTTCACACCACCGGGTGGTGTAAAGAGCAATTTTTGAATATCGACACTAGAACATCATAGAAGCCTAAAATCATACTTATTTGCGGTAACTTTTCAAGAGAAGGTGGTTTTGGGTTTCAAAATAAATACTGCCAAAAATATAGTATGATTGTAGGCCCCTATGATATTCAAAAAATGCTCTTTACACTACTAGTGGTGTCCGGTGTCAAAACAAATGCTGCCAAAAATTTTCTCTTGAAAAGTTACCCTCAATAAGTATGATTTTAGGCCCCTATGATATTCCAGTGTCTATATTCAAAAAAGTGCTCTTTACAGAACCAGTTGGTGTCCGGTGTCAAAACAAAATATGCCAAAATTTTTTTTTTCGAAAGTTACCCTCATATGTATATTTTCATGTTGAGATTATGATTAGTCCTCTCCAAACCGCCAATTACCGGTGTTTTATGCTGATTACCGGTAAACCGGTAAGGCTCGAAAACCGAAAAAAAAATATGTGGTCAAAATTTTGTCGGCTATCCAATGCAAAAAACCGTTTCTCCATACTACGGTTTTTGCTGGACAGAGGTGGATCACCTAAAAAAAACTACCTTACGCGTTAGTGAGAGCTGTGACGTCATAATTTCTATCATTTTGTGCAATAGTGTCTCGAAATAAAGCTCCGGCCATTTTGATATTTTTGTATCTTAACTTCCACCTGCACGAGATGTTCTACCCCCGTACCTGCACGTGTGTGTTTCAGATCACACACATAGTATTTGCATATGTTGCTGACCTCAAGAATAGCTTTTTCAATTTTGACATTAATATTTAATGTCAACAACTTGAAGATGAGAAGGAAAAACTTTCATTGTCAAAAGATCAAGTAAAAATGAAATTTTTTCATTCTCATTTTAGAGTAATTCAGAAAAACTTTTGGTCCAAAAAACATCGAATGGACGCAGAGGCGTTTTTCATACGTATGCAAAGACCCAGTTTAAACAAGCAAGAAGTACTAACGTTCTTCAAACTTCTTTGAAATTGGCATGTCTTATTTTCGCTTTATTATGCCTTCTCTATAAATTAAACTAAAATTTTCTAGAAATCTGTCCAATAATTTTTGTGAAGACTTCTGCGTGACTTTTTTCTTTATTATAAAAATGGTTTGATACTACAGTTATATGACTTTAAACGGACAACCTGGACGGACAGGGTCAGACCCAAAAATGTCATAGAAAAAGTTTTGATGGACATTTTCTTATTTGTTTTTTTTAGTTCGACAGACCAGTACCTTCACTTCCCAAGTCCAACCCATCATCTCAAACCAGTTGAACTTGGTTTACTTCAATCACCGGTTCAAGAAGTTGATATCTATAATGGTTCAAATTCCAGGATTCATTATTCGATCGATATGATTAGTGTCCAACGATATCAAGTCGAAAATTGGAACTGGAGAGTTTTTGATATTTTAACCCCTAAAGGCGTGATTGGACCAAATTCCACTGGAAAAATTTACGTTTCATTTTCTCCATTAGAAACGCAAGAATATGAGATTAATCTGACTGTAAATATTATGAATGGCGAAAGTCAAGAAATTGAGCTTCGCGGAAAAGGGTTTGATCCAAGAAATCCGCCAAAAGAAGCAATTTCTGATATGGATGAATTTCTCACTGACGGTTCAAAAATTGCCCAGACAAATCTTTTGTGTGCACTATCTGTTGATAGAATAAAACTGGGTGACGTGCCTCTTAATTCACCGGTACGACGAATTTTATTCTTAGAAAACCACTCGGTTAGCACGGCCGCGCATTTTTCCTGGTCGGGATTGAATAATCTGGTAGAAGTTGAACCGCAGTTTGGTACTCTGGAACCAGAACAGAAAAAACTGGTTATGGTTAAGTTTTTGGCCGAAAGTGATAGTGGACCAGCTTTTCATAATATTGAGTTGAGCTGTCATGTTACGTCAAATAGTGATCAGATGGATTATGAGGTTCAGCTAGAAGCTTGGGAGGCCGAGAAGAAAAGGCAAGAAGACGAGTTTGTTATTACAGATTCGAAATTTCAACTGAGTCAGGAAAAGTTAGAACATTTTTAACTGGAAGTTTGAAACCAAATTTTTGTTGAATTTTTCACCGGATGTCCGGTTATACCGAAAATTGACCAGTGAAAATTTAAAAATTCGTTTGTCCATCTTTTACGGCAGAGTGACTGTGGACCTGCAATTCTACTTACCTGAGTAGTTTTTGAAGAACTAAATTACAAAAATGTACAAAAAAAGTCAGACAATTTCATAAAAAAAGTTGTACTGAATGCAAAAAAATGGCCTCGAAGAATGTGTTCTCTCAGAAACGACGTTTAAACTTTGACTTTCCGTTAAACTAAACATCAAGTAAAATTAAAAAAAAAATAGGGGTGCGCGTCGTAATCTGGTACCTTTCAATCCCGCCTCAGAATAATTCTAGGGCAGTCGTGAAAAATCTGAGGATACTCGTTTGTAGGTCTAGCCTTCGTCTAAAAGTTCCATTATCTCATACTCAATGACACTTGAACCAGTATCTCTAACAGCACCAGGTGCCAGTCGGAGTACTATTAACAGTACCGCCCGATAAGCTTAGAAGTGAGATACTTCTATACAGGCAGGCCCCACATACAATATAGCGTAGCGAGAGAGAGAGAGCGAGACTTAGGAGGATGAGTAGGTTACTAATATATTTGGCCATTTTTTTTTGAATTTCGCTCTTGGTATTTTCTAGAATCACTCTTGAACGCCGATTTTAACATTTTTCGTCTTCAAACTAATACTTCTTCTAGACGAAATGTTCAGATAATGCTGTTTTTCGACCTAAGGTAGATAATAAAGTGTGTCAATCTGTTTTGGGCTCAGATTTTTAATTTCTTCCTAGAATGCTAGATATTGATTTTAAGTGAACCGGAAACATCGACGAAGACCATATAGAGAGCGACCAGAGGAAGGGAAGCTGAGAAATACGTGCATCATATGTAGAATAGTCCGTTAGAGCGATCGAAATTTTGAACCAATCAGGCGTCAAATATCGATAAATTAGGTTAACATTTTAACTTAAAAACTAATAAAAGCAGTGCATCCGGGATCTCGGATTTACATTTTCGATGATATTTTTAATGTCATTCATCGCCGTTTTTGGCTGGGTGCGAGTATTTTCACGCAATAAAAGTTGAAAACAATTAGATTAGAGATCAGAACGTACGCCAGATCATAATCATGGTGGAATATTATGGCGTTTCACCAAATGCCGGTTAAAGCAAAAAAAAATATTCGAATTTTAAAAAATCTAATATCTTGTTCTAGATTGTTTTGTAAAAAATAATTGCCACCATGAGATCCTTGTCAACTTTAGTCATAATCGATATTAATGTACATAATTATTCTTATTAGGGTGTAGTGCGTAGTTTTTCGACCACGGTCTCAAATCGTATTATTTTCTTGTATCGCCACCTGCACTCAGGGCACATAAGAATGAGATTGCAGCAGCAAAAAAGTGAGTTCTATCCGAGAAATGAACTAGTTCACTAGGACGAATATCGTGGTTTGCTATGCACCACCTTTATTGTACAATTACATAGACATAAGAAGTCTCAACATTACAGAAGATAAATTTAGCAGGAGGAAGAAACGAATATATCTCTAAAGTGATAAATGTCATTCGATATTATAGTGGATATTGCTGGAAGTAGATACTTGTAGTCTTCCGTGGTCTTCGAAGAGGAGTAGAAGAGCTTAAGGTCGGCGAGAGCGAGATGTTATGAATGGCAGCGCAGTAAGACTAATGCGAGAGAGAGTGAAGTCACCAGAGAGTTCTGACAAAAATTATTCTGCTTCAGAAGCTAGGTAAGAATTTCACTTAGGTAACTTTTTTTAAAGCAGCCACCCCCCTCCAAAACCATAACGGTAGGTGTAATCGAGAAACGGTTTTTGTTATCTGATAGCCAGAAAAATTAACCAACACACACATTTAAACCTGTTAATAGAGTAGTATCTCTATAAACCGTAATTTTACCGGTGTTTTTCGGTGATTACCGGTACAACCGGTCGGAGTACACAATCCGAAAAAATTCTCTTTGGTTTAAAAAAAAATTTCTTGGCTTTCAGAAACAAAAACATTTCTTCGATAATCAACCTCCGTTTGGATTTGAAGAAGGGGGTGGTGGATTTTAAAAAAAAGTTTACCTTAGAGAATCGAGATGAAAAAGAGAAAAAAATCGTACCGTTTCGTGAGTTAAACTTCGCGTTCTGTAAAAAATGTACATTTTGCCTAATTTTAACTATCGCCATGATTTTCAAACAAAATTCTCGGCGAATTATGATGAAATTTAAAAAAAAAATTCAAAGGTTTTTGAGAATTTTTTTCTGAAATAATATCGGCACTTATGTAATTTTCGGATTACGTGATAGAAGTTAAAGTTCAATGAAGAGAAAAGCAGCAATCAGGTTTTTATGCATTTCGGTTTGATGTTAAAAATATTTTTAGAAATAAATCAATTAATACATTCAAGGTTATAAACTCAATATACAATTGAAAAAAAAATACATGTTCACTAATTCTCACCAAAATATATTTGAGTTTTAAAAAGGCTTATTTTCTACAAAATTACATAATGCCAATTTATTTGTCAGAAAAAATTCTTCAAGATAGACTGATAAAATTTTTTGAATTCAATTTTTAATTTGCCGGGATTTTTTGTTTTGAAAAAATTCCATTGCTATAGTTAATATAGGCAAAATGTACATTATTTTCGAGTATACTCACGGACGGTCTGCGATTTCTTTCTCTTTTTGCATAAATCATTCTGATTATCTTAGTAATTATGACTGACTTTTAAATAATTTTTTTTCAGAATTTCTCGCAATCACATTTGATGCTGATTAATGCCGCCCCATTATTACATTGATTAAGGCTAAAAAATTGAAATATTGAAAAGGGACAAAATTGTAACAACTTATAATATTGAAATACGTTTCATTTAGTGTAATTTTTTTGCTCTGATTATTATTTTTTGTAATTTTGAGACTAGTCCGATGTCTTGGGAATTGTAAATAAATAAATTATTTTTGCAAGCAAATCCGATGTTCTAGAACTAGTTAATTCGGATAGTAAAAAACATTTTTTTGGCTGCAATCAAATTTCTCACTGTGCTGGAGGTCGGATACAAGCAAAACATCCGAATTTGAGACCGCATGGTTGAAAATAACTAACCTGCGGCACAATCCCCGTTAAAGGCCTCAAAAAAATTACGACGCCCATTCCCTTAATAATTAACTCTTGATCTTGGATGCAAAATCCGTTTGGATTTATCTTTGATATATATTTTTTACAATGCAATAATTTAAAAATTTGTCTCGGATAGTTAAGGCTTTAGTTATTATAAAGTTATTTACATAAATTTTCTTTAGTTGATTTTTTGAATATTTTTATACTTTCATAGGCACTTATTTGCCGCTGACAGTTACACCGAGATTCAAACGCCAGTATCACCTATCGACACTTCCTCCCAATTTCCCATCTATTTAGCGGCGCCGATCGCGGTACCAGATTTCATGTCGAAACCTTCGAAAAGAGCAAATTTGGTTTAAACCCTATGGCCACAAAAACAGATCTTCTCCCGCTAAACCATCAACTTCCCGAACTTTGGATAGAACTGCAATATCTTGGAAAATATCCCCAAACCTCGAACAATTTATTTCGGTGAATAAAAAAAAAGATAGCAAATAAATCGAGAACCAGAACGCGAGACATTCAATTTGCGATAGGACGAGACCCAATATTTTGAGAGGTAGTTAATGGATGTTATAGAACTTATACTCGAAGATATTGATAATGCAAAAAATCAATTATTACAGCAATCTGAAAGAAAACCATATAATTTGGCAGAATTGAATGCAACTGGCCGCCGAAGATTGAACGTGAAGTAGTAGGTTGTGGGTGTAAATTCTGAACTGTTTTAGTACTTTTCTAAACCAGGTCTCATTTTTACACAGGGCAGATACATACTTTTAAAAATAAATCTCGCAATCAAATTTAGATAATTAAAATTGAAACATGGCGGGGAGTGGTACTGAAAAGCTAATCCTTTAAATTGTATTCTAGGGATGGTGCAAGACAATTTGATGAAATTCGATTAATGCGATTGATGAAGTAAATGATGACTCCATTTCAAATCTAACCAATCATTAAAATCGGGACATCCATCAAATAATGATCAAAATGGAGGTTTAGTGAAATATAAAAAAACAATTATCAGTTTATCTTTTGTTTTCTCCGAAAATGCGTTACGCCGAAAATGTGGTTAATGAAAAATTCTTATTTCATTTTCTTTTCCCCGTTTTTTTATTTGCCGCAGACGACATGTAATGAAATTTAATAGTAATTTTGTCACGACACGCCTGCTCAAACCGTCCAATTAATATTTTGAACCGGCCTTTTACCGGTAAATCCCCCCTTTTATTTGGTTTATATTAATTTTTTGCGCTGCTATTTTGGCTGATTTTTTTTTCGGCATCTTAGGTGACCACGTCAATTTATTTCTCACGTGCGTTGCTAGCTATAAGCTAACCATATTTCGTAGTATTCAGATTACGATTGGTAAACTTTTTTTTTTGCAACTGATGAATATATAGTTTTTTTGAATTTAAGTCAAACTTTAAGTTGTTTTCCTAATTTTGTATTACTACTTTAAAATAATTTCTGTATATTTTAAAAATTATATTTAGATAAAATTACGGTGAAGAAAAGAATGTGTAGAAAGTATCGGGTCGGCACGTTTCAGATATTGAGCAGTGCGATGCAAGTGGAGAATACGAATTCTGACAGCAAACCGAGCAAAAATTGTAGACAAAACCAAGCCTAAATAATTTATGATACCAAAAGAGATATACTATATTTTATACTGAAAAACACCTTTTTATATTCCAAAATAAATAACATTAACATTTCTTCCAAAGTAATTGCTTTTGTGCCTTTGAGTCCTTATTATCTAGTGGCAAAGTTTCCTCAGACCGAGTCGATATATTATCGCTCTTTAGTCAGTTTGCACCAAGCCAAAGGTGTTGTATTTTTTGAAAGCTCAGACTGGGCCGCTCGTATTGGACACCGAAAACGGAATTTAGTCCATATCTGTCATACAGTAGTTGACCGCTTCCTTTATATTTAGAGCTGATTGATAGTTTAATTTTTATTTCTTCGTTTCGCGGTTTTTTTATACGCGCATACTGGTTGCCTAGAAGTTTGGACTGGGGAAATTTGACTTTTCAGCGAATACTCTTAACTGCAAACAAAATAACAATTCTAATGGTGAACATATGATTATCGAAAAAAATTTTCGGGGATTTTGCGGGGATATTTAGGTTTTAGTTTAAGCGCAGTAACCGCCGCATTTCGTGATTCGGTCTGTCACGGCTGAATAAATTCCGGATTTTCTCGCATTAACGGTGAAACCGGGACCAACCATGACGATATTTGTCTGAATTTTCAAAAAGTACTCACGACGATCCGGAAGCGGATTACAGTTTTAGAGTATAGACTGAGTTTACAGGTGTGCTATCTAGTTTCGCGGATAGGTGGTCGTCTTGAGCCACAGACGCGGAAGGAGGATGAATCTCAATACTTGCCGAGGTTTTCAGAGGGAGAATGATTTTCCGACAAGGTGCATGATATATTCTTTTTTTGTGTAGTATGCTACTTCAACTTCGTGACTAAATGGCCGAAATTTGAAATTTTGTCTTTTCATTTTTTTCTAAAAAACGTCTCAAAATGGGTGTTTGAAGATACTTTGTTTTCTTGGATTGTTTCCGCAATTTTGCTCAAACACGTTGTTAAAAGACTTTAAGGAAATCGTTTTTTGCCGTGAACCTAAATGAATGGGTTTTTTGTTTTTCATTTCGAGTTATTAATGCGACGCGCTCGAAAGTTTGGGAAACCTTAAAAAACTGAATAAATATTTTCAAAATTTTTTTTTTATTTAAATTTTGTTTTTTAGATTTATTAATCCCCTAGTTCTTGCCAATGAAATTGTCTTTGAGATTCGTGATTCGTATCAATAATGAGACTTATATCACATTTGTTGAATTTGATAACATTTCCGAAAAATATTTTTTTATTGGTGATCTGTCTCAGACAATTCACAGTCAATGTGGCACAAAAATTAGATCACGGATCATTACAGATACAGTGAGTTTGAATGAATATATTTGAAAGTCAGAAAATTTTTGAATTTTTTTCGAAAATGAATTTTATTTTCACATCCAGATCGAATTCACAGACAAATGTGCAAGCAAATTAAGTTCAACGGATTTACTTTAAAAGATCAAGTAAAGTGAATGAAAAATAATCCTTCGTAAAAATAGACGAAATTATGAAAATTTTTATATCGCAATTTTTTTTTAATTTTTCCAGAATGATCGATACAAAATGAGATGCAGCAAACTAACCTTTCTTAAAATGTCTGATTCCGAGATATAGCGTTCGTTGGTTACCCCTATTTCTTGATCCTATCAGTAAAGTTGAAAAAAAAATTTGAAAAAATTTTTTTTTATTTTTACATTCAAGAATTGAATTTCAACAGCAAATGTGCAAAGGCAAAATTAGATCAACGGATAAT
>SCLH01000317.1:130535-157401 GCA_004367855.1 Oikopleura vanhoeffeni | reverse complement strand
ACATTATGTATGTTAAGTGTACCAATTGGGGTCGTATCTCTCTCTTGTAACTAGAAAATATCTATCTTCCTTGTAAAGGGATATGTGTACAATTCGACAGATTTTTATGTACTTGGTTCTTGGAGAATATTCCCAGGGAATTGTACCTATGTAAACAGCAAGTGAAGAAATTAAATTTCAAAATAAAAAAGGTTCAAATTTGACATTTTAAAATTTTATTACCTGTATTTGCATGTTTTCAAAGTTATAAATTATCATAAATTTATATCTGACTTGTGGTAAAGTGTTAAAAAATTTTTTATTTTCAATAGCTACAAATTGTATTTTAATAAAAAGATTGGTCGTACAGTACGACTCGTACTCTCGTGAGCAATGTACATAATATTTATAATTCGAATACTATACCAACTACTACACCAACTAACGACCAAGGCCATGCAAAAGCGAGACG
This sequence comes from Oikopleura vanhoeffeni, assembly GCA_004367855.1. Classification (NCBI taxonomy): domain Eukaryota; kingdom Metazoa; phylum Chordata; class Appendicularia; order Copelata; family Oikopleuridae; genus Oikopleura; species Oikopleura vanhoeffeni. The sequence goes on along the minus strand of SCLH01000317.1, from coordinate 156,950 downwards.
AATCGGGTCTGTAATGTTTCTATTAAAATACAGGTCAGATTAAAGATATCCCTTTAAGGGGGTAACCGACGGGTTTTACTGATTTTCAAACGTTAGTCCTGAGCTAACCGCAATTCGTATTGAGTTCAAACTTCGGATTCTAGGAGATATTTGTTTGAAATTTTCAAAAAATGGTGTCAAAAGTTTTTTGTATGACCGGACCGGCCGGTATACCGGTCCAAATAGTGATTTTTTCCATTTTTTTTAGTAATTTTATCTAGCTCCTGGATATCAAAAATTTTTTTTTCAGTATAAACTTTAATTTGTGAGCTTAAGGGGGTTGCTTAGGCGACCTTTTTCGCATGTGTTGACTTTAAGGCAAGATTGTGAGAGAATGAAACAAGATGGAGTCAAATTAAAAAAAATATATTGATCTTCAAACAATTTGAAGTCAAAATTGAGAAAGAAATATTTTAGTACCGAATGTGTTTTAGCTTTTGGGGTGTTTCCCGGGGAGATTGAAACGCCCCTTAAATTAAGTAACCAAGTCGCGCTCTGATTGGTTAAGCGAGAATCTCCTTGGGGAACACCCCAAAAGCTAAAACACATTGGGTACAAAGCCTGATTTTAAAATTTCTTGTTATTTAAAGAAATTTCCAAAATAAATGGGTGTTTTTGCACATGTTCGCTGACCCCATTTCATTTAGTCGAACAATATCAGATTTTTTTTAAAGCACTTCTTTAAAAGTGTGCAAAGCGAGGCGGTANCATTTTAGTTATAATATTGACCATAGTATGTTAAATACCACTTCTAGAATCTATGATTCAGATTTATTTTCTATTATTAGTTTTTGATATTTTGATCGTAATTTGAGACCTATCAAAATTATTTTAGTTTATTTTTTATTTATTCTGATAAAATAAATCAGATTTTTTATCGTGCAAATATCCAGAGAAAAGTCAATTTAGACGATACCTGCACGTGTGTAATAATTTTGAGAGAAAAAAATTATTACCGGTTTTTCTGAAAAAATTTGGAGAAAAAATTTTCTAAAAAATAATAACCTATGTTTTTAAGATCTGTATCTTTTATGACCCTTTTGCATGTCCATTCTGTCTCTTGGAGACAATTGTTGGGGTTGATCGAACCGCCGGTATGCGTCATAATCCCGGTTATTGAACCGGTTGTCGAACTTCATGGGGCTTCTATTATAAGCCGGTGGGAGGAATTCCAATGATGGCGGTGACTGCTGGTGAGTCTTTGATGATGGCCCCACTAAGTGGTACGGGTCATTTGGGTCTTTTTGCCATAGTAGACCCTCCGCCCGTGTTAACGATTTGACCAGTGTATCGGTAGAGTACACGTCGGATTTTTGCGTTTGCGAAGGGTTTGCGCAATGTGTCTCCTCTACCGCACTAAAAAATGTCTGGTTTTTTCAATCAACATTTTAATTTAATCAAAATTTTTGAAAAATTCCTTATTATTATTTTTAATTAGTGTCAATTTTTAGATTATGATTAATTTTAAATTAAATTTCGAAAATTTGTTTTATTTTAAATAAAATTGGTGCCAAAAAGTTTTGAAAACTTTAAGTATTTATCTTTCTGAAATATAAATACTGGTACAATATGATTGGCTTATGGGTTTTAAATTTCGGAAATGGAGGCACGTGTAGACCACCTGATTTTGGTCCCGTGATTTCCGTATAGTGTTTCCTGTAAATAAGGAAATAACTTTAGGTGAAATTTCCTGATAAAGTTTGATTATTAGTGAAATACCGGTCCTGGTATATAAGCAAAATTTTGAAAACATTTTGGTTTTTAAAAACTAAATTTTTCTGAAATTAATCTTTCGAATATGGAGATAAAGATGGCAAAAAATGAGATAAAAATTAGGTTCGAATATTTTTATTTATAGAGAAAAAATTTTATTTTTCGTCATTTTTCGAAAATTTATTGAGATTTTATTTTCGTTAATATTATTTTAACTAGGTATGCGGAAGGCGAAATTTGCCGTATCACATTTGAAGGATGGAATCTTCCGCGTCCCAGTTGGATCAGGTATGAATATGTAAATTTAGAAAAAAAGTAATTTCTAAGAAAAAAATGTAAATTTTGAAAAATTTAAGAAAATTTTGGTCCAAAAAAATTTACCGGTAGTCCAGTATTTTGAGGAAATTTAACCACTGTGGGTTTTCGCAGGCTATTGGTACCCTATCTTCATTGAGGCGGAAACTTCGGGTTGTTCCGTCACTTAACAGGACGGTTACCAAACCCTCGTTTAAATCTTTTGCGGCATTTGGGCTTCTGGTTGACCGTTCCATACGTCGGCAAGCATCGATTAGCTTTTCTAAGGCCTTTGGGTCCGGTTTAAAACCGGTGGAAAATTCATCTTGGTCATCCAAAGTTGATATTTCGGCTGGCCATGTGGATTTTTCGATGTCTTTACTAGCTAGGCTTGTAAGGACATCTCCAGTTGGTAACCAATTTCCCTGGCTCAAAATTTGTTTCAAGGTTGGTGCCGATCGCATTTGCAGTGTCAGGGTAAAAATTGATGACATTGGATAAGATCGGCACTAGGAAAAGTAATATAATCTAAAACGGGATTCTATTTTTTGAAAAAAATGTTGTCCTTAATTTTGAAAAATATTAAAATTTTGCGGCTAATTAATACTAGTCGCGTTTTTGCAAAACTAAATGAAACTTTTTTAGATAATTGATTTGATCAGTTTTTTTATGGATTATAATTTATTTTTAAAATAAATTATCGAACTGCATTTTTTCTAAGAAAAAAACTATCTGCATTTTTTGTGGCTAATTAAATTAGCCATTTTAAAATTAATTTTTTTCAAAAAAATAAAATGTAAGTAAGTTTGAAAACTAATTTGATTAGTTTCGATGCATGTAATTTTTTTAATATAAAAATTTATATAAATTAATTAAATTTTGAAACGTTATTTTTCACATTTTTTTTATTTTGGATTATATCCTTATCGTAAATATTTCGAAAACTGTAAATCCTATAACATTTTTTTAGTGAAAGATTTTCGGAGAGAATTAATGAAAGATTTCGAATTGTGAAAAGTCCTGAGGTTTTCTATATGTTTAATGAAGAGTGTGCAAAAAGAGAAAAACTTCCCCAAATTCTACTCGATGGCAAAATTATCGATTACATCCACCAATGCAAGCTTGTGGATGACAACCTGGAGCTGCAGGTAATTTAAAATTTATTTTAAAGTACTTCTCGTAAAAAATGTGGTAGAAAAATGTAGTAAAAATTTGTTATTAATATTTTTTTTTAAAAATTTTTTTCGATTTTCTTTATTTATTTTATTTTTTTCTAGAAAAAAAAATTACTCACAATGACCTCGGCCCACCATCGATTTGATGTTGGCTGGCTTTTCATGATCTCAGTCACGATACTTAGCATTAGGTATGCCTTAGTATCTCCGTACGGGGAACATAACCGGTTTTCTACCCCGTACTGATTTAACTCGGCGCATCTAACTGCGAGGTATTTCGCATAACTGTACGCCGGAACCGCGAAACCCCCATCTTTTGAGTGCCCCGAATCTCCAAGATTATACAGAAAACGGGCAGGTGCCATTTCCTTACTCATCAGATTGTTGCGACATTTTCGCTGTCGAGTTTTTAAATTTTCAACAAACTGAATGTCGTCGGGGATGACCTGCCCGGTTTCTGGTATGACCTTTTTTGGTCGGCCTCGTGCATTTTCGCACAGTTCGATACCGAATTCAAAATTTCCGGTATCGAAACGTGGGCTCACTTCCAAAATATTCGAAAATAACCGGAGCGGTTCCTTTACGGCAGAAATATCGGTAGCACCGGTAAAAGTTTCGGTTATTTTTGCTTTTTGAGTATTTCTGCCCAAATTTTCGCTCCATTGTTCTGGAATATTTTGTGATGTGGGTTTTTTATAGTTCGCAAGGCTGGCATCGGCGTACACAGGTGTAGTTACCGGTGCGGTCACGTTAGCAACAAAATTTTGCACCGGTCTCTCCTGTCCTTGTAGCTCTGGGTAGTACGGTCCCTGATTATCAAAAGGTGTGTACGGGTGAGGCTGAGACCAATCTAGCTCGCGAACTGGTGCCTGAATTGAGGTAGATGCCCATTTTTGCACGTCAATCTGCGGGTGAGTTTCTACCGGAAGTACCGGAATTAAAGATTGAATTTGTTCCGGTATTATATGGTCGTTTTGGTCATTTTCAGGGTTTTCAGGATGGGTTGTTTGGTCGTTATTTATAACGTCAAGTTCCATATCCTGTTCAGGTTCAAGTTGAACCTGATTCAAACTTCGCGATATCCCCCCGGCTGTGCGGTTTGTGGAACCGGAAATCATAGAGACATTATCGTCATTTTCGCGTTGGTTCAAATAAGCCTCTAGTTCCTCGTTGTTAAGATCGTCCACGCCTGGGTCATTGTGCAGATTAACCTGCATATTTTCAGACATTCTGAAAATTTAAAAATGTAAAAATTTTGGTAAAAATTTTGAGAAAATTTTGCAAAATTTATTAAATGTGTACACTTAAATAAAATTTGTTAATTTGTACAAAAGACTATAGGCGGTCTGCTGGTCTATTTGAATTTGAAAAAATGTTTTTTTTGAAAAAAATTTCAAAAAAATAATTGTCATTTTTTATTTATTTTTTAAAAAAATAAACATTTTTATTTTAGACGACAGGTTGGTCGTTACCGTGACGTTCAAACGGTATTAATTGCATCCTTGCCATTAGAAGCTGATTGCTGGTTTGATACGACCTGGCAAATACCTCAAGAATTTAAAAATCTTAAATTTTTGGGGTTTCTAGAATTATGTGTGGATCGCTCGAAAATGAAATGCGATCTAGAGTATACCACACGGGTAGCTCGTATCGAGGATGGTCTTGACAAAGGGGATATCATTGGGCTTTTGCCATTGGCTGCCCAATATCTAGAATGGCCGGAAGATATTCGCGACGCATTCCCGTTAAGTCATTCATTTTTGTGTGCAAAAGGTTCCGTTTTGGTTCCTGTAAATTTCATTTTGCCGTGGCTACATCGTCGAGATGACGACTTTTTCTCGGGTATCACTGGGGAAGAAATCGATCACGTTTTATCCCGAGAATTACTAGTAGTTGGAGAATTGGTAGAATCAACCCTGGTCGATCTATTGCCATATTTATCCGAAATTTTTGGGGAAATTTCTACTTTCACGGCTCTTGGCCGTGTTTCTGATTTTGTTACGGCCTTTCTTTCCCTAGTTGTTTCGAAAAAACGAAAGTCTGTACAGGAGAAGTTTTTATTTTTAGAATATTTTATATAAAATTTATCACTTTAAGTGATATAAAAAGTTTTAACGACATTTTATCCTTTCAAAAAGGATAAAATGTCGGTTGATTTTAAATCAGGTTTCACTTAGTTTTAACGACATTTTATTCTTTCAAAAAGGATAAAATGTCGGTTGATTTTTAATTATGTTTCACTTAGTGGCATTTTTGTATTTTCGTAAAAACTCTAAAAAATGTTTTTAGAAATGGCATTTTGTCTTTTTTGTTTTAAAATTTTAAAAGTTGGATAAAATGCCATTTTGATTTTTAAATCATTTGTCACTTAGTGGCAATTTTATTTTGTAAAAACCGTAAAAATCTTATTTTTAAACTGGATCACCAGTATAATTTTGGTCACATAGTGACGCTAAAAATATTTTATATTTTATGAAAAGTTTTATTTAAATTATGCGACTTATTAAATAAGTCTTTCATTACGTAAAAACATTTTATTTACATTTTTACATAAGTTTTTAAGATTAAAAATCTCCAAAAATAGGATTTATTATCTATGGCACCATTTATGCCGGGTGGGCTACCATGTGATAACTCTCGGAACTGCCAAGTTCTAGATGACAATGTGTTCTGTGGACACATTTTTGCTGCGATTGACGATACCGTGCGAATCGAAGAAATGAAGAGTCATTATGAAGCACCTCCCGAACATTTCTGCCCCTCCTGTCAGTATGCTCTGGAAAATGTTAATTGGTAAGAAATTTTTAATTTATAGCGGACCAGTATATAACCGGTCCTTCAGAAAAATTATTTTTTTATAAACCTCATCGTTTATGAATTTACTTTAATAACTAATTATCCCGTATAGTTAGCATAAAGCCTGTAAAAAAAATGTACATGCCCTAGAATCCGTTTTTAAACGACGGTAAAAAATGTCCCTAGATGCTATACGTTTTTAAAATGATAGTTACTATTTTTTTTAATTCAAGGTATATTTTGAATTTTCGGGAAATATTTATGGTTTTTTTATTTAAAAATTAAGTTTTATTTATTCAAAAATATTTCAAAAATACATTTGGTTTATTCATTATTTTTAGCCACGGTGTACCTGCAATTGTCGCAGTAAAAATGGTGTTGGCCCGTGGTATGGATATTTTGGCGTATCTAAAATATCCCGAAGATGATGGAATATTGGCTGATTTGCGGTGGAAGCAGAAAATGCCTGTTCGTACCGATCTTCGGCTGATAATGCTCGATTTTTCTGACGCGGAGATGTTTAAAGAGCCTGAATACGATGTTTTAGCCCTTGTAAAAGGAGTCAACCGTCTTTTCAATTTGGCTGGTATCGGAAAACCATTTGTGGTGGCCACAGCCGTAGAAGGTTTGAGTCAACTTTATTTCAAAATTTCATTTTTAATTCTAGTTTTCCTTTTAACTAGTTTTGGGCCATATTCGAGACTATATTTATATGAAAAAATTTTAAAATATTTATTTCCAATTCCATCGGCCTTTGGCCGGTCAAATTTTTCCAAAAAAATTTTATTTTTGTAAAAAATTTCTATTTTTCTAAAAACTCATTTTTCTAAAAAAAACTCTATTTTTATATACAAAACTTTCTATTTTTCTAAAAAATTTGTAAAAAAATGTTTAAGCTAGGGGTCACTGGAAGCTTCTAAATTTTAGGTGGCCCGCTCGTAGAAGTTTCCAAGGACGCCCTAGTTATTCAAAAAACTTTTACAAGTTTTTCTAAAAATTCCAATCTCGAAAAGTTGGTAACATTTTGTGGGTCATAGTTGCAAAAGAGTCGATCAGGTCTTTATCAATGATTGTCTGAAAGGGAGATTTTCCGGATTCTTGTAGGATATTTGATGCAATTGCAAAAGGCCCTAGATTTTGATTTATAGAGGAAACTTTTGTTTTTTGAAATTTTTGAAAAAATAAATCATAAGTTTCCTCCTTTGTCCAATTATAAACTTCACCCCCTACTGTATGTTGTAACGGGAAAGTTCCGTTACATAATTTCAATCCAAAATCCTCGGTGAGGCGTGCCGTTAAACGGGCGACTTCTAGCCTTATTTTTAAAAGTACCCCGAAAAAAGCCCTTATTTTTGGATCTTGTGATGCCGGGGTTTTAAATTCCGACATCACAGCATGATATGAAACAAAAGTGTATGTAAAGTTATCACTTGTTTTCACTACCAAATTTTTAAATTCGAAAGTGGGCTTTTCGTTAGGTAGCATTTCGTTATAATAGCTTTGAATTAAATTCCGTGCTATTGCGCTAGCTGCCCTCAGTGGGCCATTTTCGTGACTTTTACCGGGAATGTTGCTTGTTCTGTTGCTACTGGCTCCTGCAGAAAATGTTCCATTTTGGTCATTTTCGATACTTGCTTAATGCGAAAATCTGCCGGTACATTCAGCAAGCAATTTTTCCCGGTAAACCAGTACTACATAAGTTAAACTTTTGTAAAAATTTCCTTTAACTCTATGTGATATCGGATCCTTAAGTGACAATTTAGTAATTGCGTCTGCCAAATCTAATTCACCCTGTAGTAGAATTCTAGGAAAACTTTTCAAAATTTCGAAAATGGCTCGGTCACATGGTTCCGGGTCAAAATCCGGTGTTATAGAATTATCGGAATCATTGATACTATTGATACTATCACTGTTGTCTTCCAAATCTCTTTTTTGTCGCAAGTCTTTCTCTAACAAATCCTTAACGCCTCTAAGGGTTAATTCCAATTTTACTGCAAAATCGTCCGTGATTTGGCTAATTAATAAGTTGGTTTTTCTAGCATAAAAAATTTCTGTAATATTTAATATTAAGAAAACTAGTCCAATTAAAATTACCGTCATGGCTACGACCCTCAGGTCGTCTAAAAAGACTTCATATAGTCGTTTTTCTCCGAAAAAGGAGAAATAGGCTTGGAAAAAAATTCCTAACCACGAGACATTTTGCCATAAAATTGGATTTCGAAAAAAGTGAAACATTTTTGAAATGACAAAGTTTTGTGAGAAAGATTTGTTTCAATCGTAAAAAATAGGTTAGTGGTTTGCGCCTCTTGATTAATTTACTCAAAAGAAGGTGGAAAACAACTTTTTATTTTTTGGCGGGTAGGCTAAAAACGCGATTTGTTTTTCAAAAAATATTTTAATTTTTAATGTGTAACAATAAATTTTAAGGCCCAACTGTAAGTCTCAAACTATCCGCCGGGTATCGACTTATGGCCTGTATCTCGCTGATTCTTGACGTCCTTGCTGCTGGGGCGTCCTGTTACCAGGATTATCCCAAAATCTGCGGGGCCGAGTGGCGACTCGGTCTATACAAGCACAGTGGTCTCCTGTATGATATGCTGTTCGAGCTAGCTAGCCCTCTTGAGGAGATACAATTTTCGGGTCAATTTGGTCTCTATTATCTCCTAGATCATGCCTGTCGAAAGATTATATATCGTGTCGATCACGTATATTATGGCGTCACATTTTCTATGCCGAAAATGTTTCTAGATCGTAAGTAAAATTTCGAAATGAAAAAAAACTTTAAAAAGATTTTAATCATTTAAAGTTGGGAAAAAAAAATAAAAGATTGCTAGGGTCGGGATTTGAACCCGAGTCTGACCGGTTGGGTCTGCTTTCGCCGCTAAGCTACCCCAGTTGGTCAATTTTTATTCTTTTTCTTAACTTTAGCTGCAACTAGTGTTTTAAACTAGTTTTAGCTATAAAAGATTTTCATAAAAAATTTTAAATTTCTAGAATTTTTCAACAAAAATATATTTCGTAGCGAAAAAATGTTTTTTGTTTAATTTAACTTTATTTTTAAGGAGCTTATCTGCCTGTCAACGGTGTAAACCTGCTACTTGGAAGAACACAAACTATTGAGTTGTTGGAGGAATTTTACGAGATATCAACTGATCGCCATCAATTTAAAGTTCTCGAATTCATCTAAGCTGTTTAAACAACTGGTATCGTTTATATTTGTTCTCTTGGGGAGGGAAAAATGTTTTGTAAAAAATATTTATCAGAAAATGGTACTTGATATCTATTTTTTATTTCAATTGTTACTTTTAAGGGAGGGGTTAGGTACCGAATCCTGAGTCTTTTTAAGGTTAGAATTGGTCAAAACGTTTTTGCTTCCCTAAGAGAAGCTTTTGTAATGAAAAAAATGACGTTTTATGGCCATAAAACTGTATATTTCGAGTTTGATTTGAAAAAATAATAAAGCGAGTGATTTTCAGAATTTTTGGGGGAAAAACGTTATCTGTAAATGGACCTTGGTAAATGTTTTTCATTTTAGTTTTTGCTTTCTAGAGAGGGGTTAAGGCACCAAACTCTGAGTCTTTTAAAAGTAAAAACTGGTCCAATTTTTCAAAAAAATTAGATAATTTATTTAGAGAAAATTGTATATTTTGAATTTTTGTACAAAAACTTGTCTCTTTGCCAACAGTCGGCCCGACAATTCGTATATTTTTGTGTAGGTTTCCCTTTTGTTACATAATCACTGCCTTGTACAGCATTTTGCGTAGTATCTTCTGTGTAGTATTTATTATTATGTTTCAAAAATTTGAAAAAGGAGATTTTGTAAATAAAATTTGAAATAATTTAAACACGTGACTTTATCGTATTTATGTTCGGGGTTTTGTAAAAATATATATCATTTACAATTTTGAGAATAAAAATTGGTAAGTTTTCAGTTTGTTAATTATTTCATGGTGGAGTTTTATAAAAATAATTAATTTTTATATTGAAATGCGGGTTTTCAATTTTTCGAATTTGTAATCATTTTTTAGTAAAAAATGAAACTTTTTGGGCATTCCGCTTTCTCGGGAAATGATTTGAATCGGCCTTTATGTGCCTTGGCTGATCAGGTTATTCAAACCGGCCGAACCGAGTTGGGTGCACGTGATGCAGGGTCCCAACTGAAACTTATTGCTCATATTGATGAGATAACATATGTCAAAGAGGCATATGTTAATTTGGTGCATTTTTTGCAAGTTCACAATATGACCAATAAGCTCGGTAGTGGCTCTGTTGAAAATGTAAACCAGGTGCGTTTGGCTTGCTTGTGGACGGCGAAAAAACAGTTGCAGAACACATTGGTGATCACTGTTCGTCGACTTTTGCTTCATTTGAGGGATTCTCATAATGTTCCCGTTTCCGCCCTTTTGGACGAAATTCGGGTTTATGGCGAGGAGCCCAACTTCAGCCGAAGTAAAAAGCAGCGTCAAGCTATTGGGGTTCGTCAATACCGAGAAGCTAACCGCCACAAACAGGTAAATTTAAATATAAAAAATTTATATAGGAAGGGGTTTCTAGATTTGTAAATTCATGTATTTTAAAATTATTTTCCTAGAATTTCCGCGGACGAAAAAATAATTTTCCTGCAAATGACCGTAGTCATCAGCCGCGATTGATATGCCTTCCTCGACCGATGCCTGGAGCAATTATTGACTCCGATGCATGTCAGCGAAAGATGACCATGATAACTGCGGAGTTAAAAGGCATAGTTGATGATTGGCAAACTTTGGTAGAATTAGAAAAAGGTAATAAAAAATTCAATTTTTTGTTTTTATAATTGAAAAAAACTATGGTTAAACTATAATTTTTGAACATTTTTTATTTCGCAGTTACTTTTAAAGGTTATACCAAAATTTTGCCGGAAAAATATTTGAGAAATTTTTATTTTTTGAAAAAAAATTTTGGTAAAAAATATTTTTGAAGAATAATTTTTGACAAAAAAAATTTTTAAAGAATTATTGTCGTATTTGGCTATAATGCCATTGTATATTTTTTCGACCATTTTTATTTTTGAAATAAATATGATGTCAAAAAATATTAAGTAATATATAAAAAATAAAAAATTCCCTTTTAAGGTTTTGAGGGCGAAGCCCCCGAATCTTTCGTGCTGTGTCCAACTGCTGCTGCTCGAGAAAACGATTACCCTCCTGGGTCGGAAGACGCTAAACTTCGGGATGCTACTTTAAAAATGTTTGCTGTGCCCGAAACGTCTTCACCTAATGAAAATCGACTCTCTGTCATCGGAAATGATTTTGGTGAGTTAGGGGTCCAAGACCCTGATGCTCAACCAGTTCCACTTCGAGCTGTAAAACAGTCGGGTTTTTCAAAACCGGCCAAAATCATTTCGTTGGGAGAGGGTTCGACCGAGTTAGAACCGTCTAACGGTACTTCCACCGACGTTACGAAGCTTACTATCCAACTGAATGATTCTGGTCTAACCAGTTCGGTTGGATATTTTTCTTCGTAACTTCGGGGAGGTTTAAAACAGTGCTGGCGTTTTTGGGTTTTTTATTATTTGTAAAAAACTCTTAACTTTTTTGTAAAACAAAAATAAAATCTGCCTAGCATTTATCTACATATCTATATTTTTTAATTATTTTCATCATATCCTTTTTTATTTTGCCGTTGTAAATTTTTCTCACTGTAGTCTAGGCGTTTTTTTACCCGTAAGCTACTGTGGCGGCGGTCTATTTCCCGCTGTGAACTAGGTTTATTTTCGTTTGGTGTGGGTGAATATCCTGGCAACCGAGCTGGGAGAGGAGTAGATTCTTGGAATCTTGTTAGTTTTGCATTATGTTCGGCCCTTTTTCGAAACTCCTCTCCGAGTTCGCGATGATATTCATCCTCTTCATTTGATCGAATACCCGGGAAAGCTCCCAATTGTCCCCAAGTCCCGTCGCTGAGATATGTTTTGTCTTGCGGCTTAAGGATATAATCCTTTTCAATAATTTTTGGGGAATTAAATTCTGGGCTTCCCGGTCCCGATTTTGAAGTCCCGGGATTGTTTATTCCCGGTTTTTGTAATTTTGGTGTATCGTCTAAATCACCATCAGTTAAAGCCCCTACCGAATCCTCGCCTTCTTGTTGGTCATTTGGTACCAAGGTATTATCATGAAATGATTCATCCTCTGGTACGTCTGACATAACTGAAGGTGGTGCGACCGAGAGGAGGTTAACTGACGGTGGTTGGATGGATCCGATGCCGCTATCTAGCGATGTGTTCAGAGGTATAGATCGAGCGGCTGGGATCAAAGGGGGTGGGACAATATTTTGGGATACTACAATTTGTTCATTTCCCACTTCCCTGATTAAATAATGTTTATTTATTTTAACTGGGAGTTTTATATTGGGGATATTTATTCGGTGATACCCTTTGGATCCGTCCGTTATGCGAGAAATGGCAGTAAAATGCCATATATAATTTTTATGTGTTCGAACTCCCAGTTTTACTGTGTGTACTAACTGGGAATCCCAATCAATCCCTTTTTGGAAGCGGTCTGACGGGACTATTTTAAAAAAAATATTTCTGTCGTTTTTATCGAAAGTTTTATCGATCGTAATTACGTCTCCCGTTTTGAGGGGGGATGTTCCCGGCAGACCATATTGTAAACCGTTTTCGTATGGGACAATATTAAGGGGGTCCCTGTGTATTTTACTCAGGGCTAGTTTATCCTTACATTCCCGGGATTTAGCCCGGGCTAATTTTATTTTAGAAATTAAACGGTCTATTGGTAACAAAAAAGGTTGATTTTCCAGCTGGAGCGTCGAGAAAAAAATTTCAGATGGTGTCCAGCCTTCTGCGCCACGTAAGTGGTTATATTTCTTTGCCGCTTTTCGGGCAACTGTTTCCCGGTCTGCTCCCGGTTCGGCCATAAATAATTTAATGTATTTATTTATTTTACTACACCTACCGTCGAGTTCTGGTATAGAATTTTTACTAGCACTCGTTTTTGGGTGCATATACAGGCTTACTCCTAATTTTTTTAAGGTTTCGTGATCAGCAGCCCCCGCGTGTGGGGACGCATTATCGCATCGAAAAACTACCTCAGTAGTATCTAATAGGCGTTCACAAAAATCTTCCCGGATTTTTGCGCATAATTTTATTAATTTTGCTGTTGTCATGCTATCTCCCGGGATAACGTATAATTTTGAAAACCGGGAAATACTCTCCGTCGCAAATAGCCACCGCCATTTTCCCGAAAAATTTTTGTCCCCCTTTTTGGGTGGTTGAAAATGGTGTAGCTCATCTATTAGCACTACTTCCCCTATGGCGTTAGGTATTTTTATTTCCTTCATAGGTTTAAAAATTTTAGGGTCCTGCTTTAACATTAGGCATCCCTGACAAGAATTTACTTTCGCCGTGATGGCTAGTTTTAGGCCGGTTACTTTAAAAAATCGCTCTGAAATCAGGCACAATTGATTTATGCTGGTATGCCCTAAACTGTTATGTGCCGCTTGTGCAATGTCCCGAGCTCGTTTTTGAGGGAGATCAACAATATCCCGTTCTATGTCGGATACCTTATCCATTTTTTTTAAACAAATGACTCCTTGGTCATCAACAAAACGGGTCCGGAACATTGTGCTTAAAGCGGGGAACTTTTTAGGCCGGGCCGGATCAATAACTACCCCTCTTTGTTTCTCTAAAATGAGGATCCTGGCTTGTTTGTAGAGGTTATCCGCGTTTTGCCAGTCTCGTATAAGACCGTAGTCTTGTCTTAGTTGGGCCAAGTTATGGTCAACTTTAGAAAAAACCCTGAGATTTATTTTTTCTGGGGTGTTTTTTGCAAAACAAAATTTTAGTGGATTGGCCGTAGGCCCATAAACTCCTAGTCTATTTTTTGGGCCGATTTTAACCGAACCGTCCATCCTTCTAAATTCTGTATCTTCAGATTCAAAATCTGAGAGGTCACCCTCTATATCGCCAAAAAAGGACAGAAGCTGGTTAAAAGACACTGTTTCTTGGAAATCTGGGTCAGCTCGGTCCAGCTGCAGGTCGATAACGTCCGATATGCCTGCTACTCGATTAAAAAATTCAGCTGCATTGGGCTCTAGATCGACCGCCTGGCAGACTGGACAATTACGGTCGCATTCTGGCTGGCCTTTTTCTTCTTTCAAAAATGGTAAGTGTCTTGACATAAAGTCAATTTCTGGAATATCTTTTCCAGCCACGTGGATCATACGGAAATTTTGCACGAGCATCTGTGCGAAAAGGGAATTAATTTTTAAGTTTGTATCCGAGGGGATTCCCTCCCGACGCATTCGCTCGTACAGCATTACCGTAGATTTACTGTCCGTCCTAACCGTGACTCTATGGGCGCTATTGTTAATGTGGGGCAGGAAATAAAGCATGGCGGCACAAATCCCCTGCAACTCTATTATGCAGGAGCCAGGTAGGGTTTTGTTCATACCTAACGTTCTCTTTTTTGAAAAGAAACCGTTAAATAATCGTTTATTTTCGACTGGGTCGAATTGGTATAGCACCGCACCGGTTCCTGCATAACTAGTATCGACTGATAGGATTAGATCCAAATCATCGCGTATCGGACTTTTTGCCATAAGGTCATTTTGGACCTCTATGGCTTTCTGAAAATGTTTTTTTGATTCCTCGGACCAAATAACTTTATCACTGCTGCCGCCTACAGCTAATTTTCGAATAGGGTCTAGGACCATAGCCGAAAATGGGCAGAATTCCGATATAAAAGACATTAGTCCAATCGCGCCTCGGAGATTTTTAACGGTAACTAGGCCCTCCGTTGTTAATTTATTTAAATTTTTTATGATATGAGGGGAAGCGAAAATTCTGCCATTTTCAATCCTCCTGCCTAAAATACTATATGAGGTCCCTAGCGCCGTTACTTTTTTTCCGTTGACACGTAAATCATGGTACTCTAAAGTAGCGAGTACCCCGGAAAACGACCTGACCAGTTCCTCCCTTGTTTTTCCAAAAATGATAATGTCGTCCATATAGCGACGGACATTATGGCGATGTTTCCACAAAATTTGTTGTAGAAAACATCGTAATTGGGAGGGGGACTGGATCCAGCCCTGAGGCATTTTGGTGTACTGAAAAAGGCCGTAGTCCGGGTGCTGTACCACAAAATACGGTCTCAGGTGTGGGGCTAATTGAAATGAATAAAAGGACTGGGTGAGATCTAATACGATCACATACCCATCCTTTGTATAAGGGGTAACTGTCCTTATAACTTCCGGTATGTCGTCCGCTTGGCGGGCTTTATATACCGTTGCCCCATTTACGCTGGTGGCACAATTTGCCACAATTCTGACCGAAGAACTGTTTAAAACAATATTTCCATCTTCACCTTTTTTACCTACGGCGAAGATGGGTAATATGTTTTTTACAATGCTTTGATTAGCTGGTTCTAGAACCCCTAAGGCTACTTCTAGATCCAGTTTAGCCCGAAGCGCATCTAAAGTCTGAGGGTTCATGGAGGCGTAATAATTTCTGCACGTATTTGTGCATAGCTCCCCATAAATTTCCCCGTTCACCTGAAATTCCTCGTTTGGGACTGTGCCAATATCCATACGAAAAACCTTTTTATGTTTTTCCATTATGGATTTTAGCTCTTCTTCTAGGCCCACATCTCCTTTTCTGTTTAATTTTTTAAAGGACCCTTCTGGGTCAAATTTAGCTAAATCCAAAGAATATGTGGCCCTGGCTTTTGCCAAAAAAAATTCCATTTTTCGCTGCCACAGAGGTTTTGATTCTGGGTGTGAAATCATTAACACCTCCTTGGTGTCTATTTTAGGGTTATTATTATTAGAAATATCTAACCATTTTGGGAAAACTTCGGCTGTAGTTTGACCTTTATTATTTTTAGCCTCTGTTTTGTCAAAACTGTCATGGTCGAAGATTTCCCCTATTTCTATCTGGTTTGACCAGTTATCTTCTGTTACTGGCGAAATTTCAATTGCTATCCGGTTTTTAAAACCGGTTTTTGCATCACAGGTAACCAACCAGTCACGAACCTTATTTGTGTTTTTGTACCGTTGTAAAATTTCCTGGTAATCCCCTTTTTTTATTTCTATTTTACCGGTAATTTTTGGTGCATTTTGCAAACCGTTATATCCTAGAACTTCCATATTTGTAAATAGTGGGACGTTCTGGCCATTCAATTTCAAAGAGGTTTTATTACCCTTTATTTTATATTCAATTTCGTTTACCGCCAATTCACTATTCCCCACCAAAATTTGATCAATATTTGCACTTTTATTAGTAAAAACTATTGCATCTACAAATTTTAGTTTGAAATTTTGAAATTTGAGGGTAAATGATACCGGTTTGTCATGAAGAATTATTGATCCCCCCGTACATGATATAGCTTTTTTAGGTACCCTATTTGGGTTTCCCCAGACTAGAGCTGAGGCCGGTATTTTTTTTAGCAATTCCAAGTGAATTAAACTGGTATCAGCCCCAGTATCCACTACTGCAATAACCGGAACTCCTGCTATATTTGCTAGAATTTTAGGACTACAATTTTCTCGTTTTTCGAAAATTTTATTGTAGTAGGCTACCTCCTTATATTTGTACAGGGCAGAATTAAAATATCTTTTTTCAGCCTGCACTTGTGTCGTTCGCTCCAGTTCATGGTTCCCATTCTTAAAATGTAAGTTATAATTTGGAGAAAAATTTGAAACAAAATTGTTACCTTGTTGCCCCTGGGTGCGCTGGTCGAAATCAGCGTTTCCATAATATCCTTGGGGGTCGTCTTCGTGGTGTTCGGGGTTATTTTCTGCGTTTCGGTAGCCTCCTCGGGCCACCGGCCGATTTCCCTGCCGATATGGGCCGTTTCCATAACCTCGTGATCGCCCTCGGCCTCCTGGGCGCCCGCCACGTGGCGTACCGCGCGACTGACCGCGATGCGCGCCGCGTGATTGACGGAAAGGTGGCCTAGGGCGATTTCCGCCCCGTCTATCCAATGCATTTTTGATCTTAGATCGTCGCTGTTGGAAACGGGGTTCATTTTTTCTAGAAAATGCCGCCAGGTAAGCACATTCGGCTTCTAAAACCTCAAAATCGTCAGATTCTAAATCTGCGAAATTGAACGTAAAACAGTCATTTTCTGCCTCATTTGATGAGTCAGCAGATGCCGAATTTATACGCGCAATTCCGTTGTTTTTACCTGTCGGCATTGATCTATTATGTAGGCGCATATTGTGGGAAATTATATCGTTATATCGCTTAGCGACATTTTCCGGACCTTCCAAGAAAGCCTGACGATATTCGTCTCGGTCAAACGCGAGAGTGGCACCCTTTAATTTATCCAGTAGGTCATAAACGAACGTTTTATGGCTTAAAACGTCATTGACCTCTAGTTCACATACTTCTTTTGACAAATGGGTAGCTAATCTACCCAATATTTTTGAAAATTCATTATTAGATAAGTTCAAAATGGTGAACATTATCGCAGTATGGTTCCATAGGGGTGTATATTGTTCTTGACCTTTATAGGTACGCTTAAGGTGCTGACTCTCAGATAGGTACGTAACCTTTTCATAAGTCCGAAAGTGCTCCTCAAGTTCTTCAGCTATGGCCAAAACTAAACTGTCTGTTTTACAGTTAGTAATTTTGCCCACATCTGAAAAAATACCCCTAAGTTGTAAAAGGCAAGGCTTTGAGCGCTTTGTTTTTACAACTTGGCCAATTAGGACATTTTTAAAAGCTGTCCAATTTGGGTAACCGCCCCGAAAAAAGGTTTGTGACCACGGTTTTGGCAAAAGATCTAAGATCAATTCAAAACCGTTTTTCACACATGCCCGTAGTTGTTCAACAACTTCGGGTTCGAATAATTTTGCTAGGTTTTCAACCTTTGTATTTTTATTTGGGCCGCAAAAATATTGTATGAGTCGTTTTTCGACTTCCCCTTGAGCTACCCCAGTAATACCATAATCATACTGAGGTCCATTTGCACCCTGTGTTACTCGCATGGTCATCTCCTCAAGGTCCGTATCTAAAAAACGGCCATTTTCAACCCACTCAAGTAACATGGCCGATCCCTCTGGAATCCCCCATGTACTATCAGGTTCTTCAAAAATGGCTAAACTTTTTGCTCGGTCCAAACGCCAGGTCCAATTGACCTGCGTAAAATCAAAACGGTATGTTTTGCATTGTTTTTCGGACCATAAATTACAGGCTCTAGCCACTCCGGCCAGCCACTGTTTTATGTATCCGTCCGACTGCGCGGTATTGCAAATTGCTAAATCTATGGGCCATAGCGTTTGCTTACTGGCCAAAAAAGTTGCCGTCCCAGGGCCCGTTTTCATCGGTAGCACCTGGTCTAGGCGCATTTTCTCCGCTCCATAACTGGAACCCGCCATCACCGGGTTATGCTATGTTTTTACTTTCTATTTTTTTTAAAAAATTTAAGCAAAAAACGGTATTCCACAGTTGCTTTTTGTTAACAACAGTATGGAGGAAAAAATAGAAATTTTTGTCTTTTTATTCTGAGATAAAAATATTAATAAAATTTGCTGCTTGAAATAAGTCTTATGCTAAAATTAATTAATATTTGATTTTAAATCAAATATTTAGTTATCACAAAAAACGGTTTAACGTTCACTTTTTTTAAAAAAGGAACCTATTTTTGCTTTTTTAGCTAAAAACCCGTTTTTGTTTTTACTAGATTTTAACCAAAAAGAGTAGCTTGGTTTTGAAAACTCAATCACAAATAAATCTGACCGAACGTACGTCTTCGAAGCGAGGTTCTACTGTATGAAATACAGAAACTTCAGACTCCACGTCCGTAGTGTAAGTTCGACAGCCCTCTCCGATAGCTTTCAGGGGTTACCTGAGGGTTATCGGAAAGTTTATTTGTGGTTAAGGCAAGGCTCAAATTAGTTTAGGTGATTTTGAGCCGTAATAAACTTGCGGGCTTAAAGCCTGGTGCAATTTAAGACCTGCTGAAGTAATCTGAAGCGAGCGGCGATTTAGGTCCTAATCACCTGATCGTTTGAGGCGGGCAAAGTCGCGCGAATTTGAAATTGGCGCGATTCTACTCGTTTCAAACCTGAGTCACGTGATCAGGTGATTGTCACCTAAACCGTCCGGTATGAGTTCTAAACTCGATTTTAGAGTTTCCGGTTTTTATTTCTAAAATAGGAGCACGGAAACTTAAAGCTAAAATAAAGTGGCAGATTAAATCTTGGGCCTAATTAGTAATTAGATTACTAAATAGGTTTCAGCAGGCTTGGCAGATGCAGAGAGGAGGTCCGGCAAAGATGGCAGTGTCCAGTTCCGGCCGGTGAGGGTGCTTAGCAAATACACCGGAAGTCCAGTCCTGGGAGCCAACAAAATGCGGGAAGTCTGGTGAGCGGTGGGTTTCTCTGATCTCTTCTAAAGGTAAAATAACCCTGAAATAAAAGGATTAAATCTCTATTTAATTAAAAGTTATTTTTATCTAACCGGTGGTATTTTCTACTTTTTCTATTTGTTTGACAAAAAGTAAAAGCAGAAAATACCCTATTTAATTACGTAGGTGTCCCGGTGGCGACACTTTCAATTTAGATCATAAATTGACTTGTTTTTACCATTTTTATAAATCGTAAAAATAAGTCATAAATGATGATGTACCCCCCGGTTTAGTGCAAAAATCTAATTTTTGCATACCGGTAAGTATAGTTACCGGTACACCTTATATGGTCATTTTAGTTATAATATTGACCATAGTATGTTAAATACCACTTCTAGAATCTATGATTCAGATTTATTTTCTATTATTAGTTTTTGATATTTTGATCGTAATTTGAGACCTATCAAAATTATTTTAGTTTATTTTTTATTTATTCTGATAAAATAAATCAGATTTTTTATCGTGCAAATATCCAGAGAAAAGTCAATTTAGACGATACCTGCACGTGTGTAATAATTTTGAGAGAAAAAAATTATTACCGGTTTTTCTGAAAAAAAATTTGGAGAAAAAAAATTTTCTAAAAATTAATAACCTATATTTTAAGATCTGTACTTTTATGACCCTTTTGCATGTCCATCTGTCTCTTGGAGACAATGTGGGGTGATCGAACCGCCGTATGGTCAGAATCCCGGTTATGAACCGGTTGTCGAAACTTCATGGGGCTTCTATTATAAGCCGGTGGCGGAATTCCAATGATGCGGTGACGCTGGTTGAGTCTTGATGAGGCCCACTAAGTGGTACGGGTCATTTGGTTCATTTGCCAAAGTTAACCCTCCGCCCGTGTTAACGATTTGACCAGTGTATCGGTAGAGTACACGTCGGATTTTTGCGTTTTGCGAAGGTTGCGCAATGTGTCTCCTCTACGCACTAAAAAAATGTCTGTCAATCAACATTTAAATTAATAAAAAATTTGAAAAATCCTCATTATTACTTTTAATTGGTTTTCAATTTTTAGATATGATTAATAAAATTAAACTTCGAAATTTGTTTTTATTTTAAAAATAAAATTGGTGCCCAAAAGTTTGAAAACTTTACGTATTCTGATATTTCTGAAATTATAAATACTGTACAAGATGATTGGCTTATGGGTTTAAATTTTTCGGAAATCGGAGGCACGTGTAGACCACCTGATTTGGTCCGTATTTATTCCGTATAGTGTTTCTGAAATAAGGAATAATTCAGGTGAAATTCCTGATAAAGTTTATTATAGTGAAATACCGGTCCTGGATAAGCAAAATTTGAAAAATATTTTATGTTTTAAAAACTTAAATTTCTAAAATTAATCTTTCGAAAATGGAGATAAAGATGAGCCAAAATGAGATAAAATATAGGTTCGATAATTTTATTTATAGGAGAAAATATAGTTTCCGTTATTTTTCGAAAATTATTGAGTTTTTCATTCCATAATATTTTAACTAGGATGCGGAAGGCGCAAATTTTGCCGTATTTCTCTTTGAGGATGGAATCTTCCGCGTCCCAGTTGGATCAGGTAGAAATATCAAATTTTAAGAAAAAATGTAATTTTTGAAAAAAATTTTAAAGAAAAATGTGTCCAAAAAATTTACCGGTAATCCAGTATTTGAGGAAATTTAACCACTGTGGGTTTTCGCAGGCTATTGGTACCCTATCTTCATTTAGGCGGAAACTTCGGTTGTTCCGTCACTTAACAGGACGTGTACAAACCCTCGTTTAAATCTTTTGCGGCATTTGGGCTTTTGGTTGACCGCCATACGTCGGCAAGCATCGATTAAGCTTTCACTAAGCCTTTGGGTCCGGTTTAAAAACCGGTGGAAATTCATCTGGTATCCAAAGTTGAAATTTCGTGCTGCCATGTGATTTTTCGATGTCTTTACTAGCTAGGCTTGTAAGGACATCTCCAGTGGTAACCAATTCCCTGGCTTCAAAATTTGTTTCAATGTTGGTCGCCGATCGCAATTTGTCGTGTCAGGGTACAAAATTTGATGACAGTGGATAAGTCGGCACTAGGAAAAGTATATAATCTAAAAACGGATTCTATTTTTCAAAAAATAATTTTTGAAAAATATTAAAATTTGACGGCTAGTAATATTAGTTGCGTTTTTGCAAAACTAATGAAACTTTTAGATAATTTGATCGTTGAATCAGTATTTTTATGATGAAATATAATTTATTTTTAAAATAAATTATCGAAATGCATTTTTCTAAGAAATAAACTATCTGCATTTTTGTGGGTTAATTAAATAGCATTTTAAATTTAATTTTTCAAAAACCTAAAAATGTAGAATAAGTTTGAAAACACAATTGATTAGTTTCGATGCATGTAATTTTTTAAAATAAAAAAATTTATATAAATTTAATAAATTTTGAAACGTTATTTTTCACTTTTAATTTTGGTATTATTCCTATCGTAATTATTTCGAAAACTGTAATCTAAGTAACATTTTTTTAGTGAAGATTTACGAGAGAATATGAAAGATTTCGTAATTGTGCCAAAGTCCTGGGTTTTCTAATGTTTAACGAAGAGTGTGCAAAAAGAGAAAAACTTCCCCAAATTCTACTCGATGGTACCAAAATTATCGATTACATCCACCAATGCAAGCTTGTGGATGACACCTGGAGTGCAGGTATTTAAAATTTAATTTAAAGTAATCTCGTAAAAATGTGGTAAAATGTAGTAAAAATTTATTATTTTTAAAAATTTTCATTTCTCTCATTTATTTTCAAAAAAAATTACTCACCAATGACCTCGGCCCACCATCCGATTGATGTTGGCTGGCTTTTTCATGATCTCAGTCCGATACTTAGCATTAGGATAGCCTTATACTCCGTACGGGAACATAACGTTTTCTCCTACCACGTATGATTAACCGGCGCATCTAACTGCGAGTATTTCGGCATAACTGTACGCCGGAACCCGCGAAACCCCCATCTTTTGAGTGCCCGAATCTCCAAATTATACAAAACGGGCAGTGTGCCATTGTCCTTACTCATAGATGTTGCGACATTTTCGCTGTCGAGTTTGAAATTTTCAAAAAGTGAATGTCGTCGGGGGATGACCTGCCGCGGTTGGTTTATGACTTTTTTTTGGGTTTCGGCCTCGATGCATTTTCGCACAGTTCGATACGCGAATTCAAAATTTCGGATCGAAAGCGGGCTCACTTCCAAAATATTCGAAATAACCGAGCGGTTCCTTTACGCAGAAATCGGTAGCACCGGTAAAAGTTTCGGTATCTTTTGCTTTTTGAGTATTTCTGCCCAAATTTTCAGCTCCATTGTTCTGAGTATTTTGTGATGTTTGGTTTTATAGTTCGCAAGGCTGGCATCGGCGTACAACAGGTGTAGTTACCGGTGTGGTTCACGTTAGCTCTACAAATATTGCACCGGTCTCTCCATGTCCTGTAGCTATCTGGGTAGTACGGTCCCTGATTATCAAAAGGTGTGTACGGGTGAGGCGAGACCAATCTAGCTCGCGAACTGGTGCTGAATGAGGTAGATGCCTAATTTTGCAACGTCAATGCTGCGGGTGAGATTCTACCGGAGTACCGCGAATAAAGATTGAATTGTTTCCGGTATTATTTGGTTCGTTTTGGGCATTTTCAGGGTTTTACAAGGATGGGTTTGGTCGTTATTAAACGTCAAGTTCATATCTGTTCGGTTCAAGTTGAACCTGAATTCCAACTTCGGCGAATCCCCCGGCTGGCGTTTGTCGAACCGGAAATCATAGAGACATTATCGTCATTTTCGCGTTGGTTCAATAAGCCTTAGTTCCTCGTTTGTTAAGATCGTCCACGCCGGGGTCATTGTGCAGGTAACCCTGCATATTTTCGACATCTGAAATTCTTTAAATAAAGTAAATTTGTACACCATTTTGAGAAATCTTTGCAAAATTGTATTAAATGTGTTACACTCAAAAATTGAATTGGTTAATTTTACAAAAGACTATAGGCGGTTCCTGACTGTCTAGTTGAATTTGAAAAATGTTTTTTTTGAAAAAATTTCCAAAAAAATATTGTCATTTTTTATTTATTTTTAAAATAAACATTTTTATTTTTAGACCCAGGTTGGTCCGTTACCGGTGACGTCAAACGGTATAGTAATTGCATCCTTGCCATTAGAAGCTATTGCTGGTTTGATTACGAACTGGCAAATACTCAAGAATTTAAAACTTTAAATTTTGGGGTTTCTAGAATTATTGGTGGATCGCTCGAAAAATGAAATGCGATCTTGAGTATACCCACGGTAGGCTCGTAAAAAAATCGAGGATGTCTTGATAAGGGGATATACAATGGGCTTTTGCCATTGGCTGCCCAGATATCTAGAATGGTCCGAAGAATTCGCGACGCATTCCGTTAAGTCATTCATCTTGTTGGTGACAAAAAGGTTCCGTTTGGTTCCTGTATTTTCATTTTGCCGTGGCTTACATGCGTCGAGATGACGACTTTTCTCGGTATCACTGGGGAGGAAATTCGATCATGTGTTTCCCGAGAATTACTAGAGTTGGAGAATGGTTGAATCAACCTTGTCGATATTGCCATATTTATCCGAAATTTTGATGGGAAAGTTCAACTTTTCACGCTCTTGGCGTGTTTCCGATTTTGTTACGGCCTTTCCTTCCCTAAGTTTTTCGAAAAAACGAAAGTCTGTACAGGAAGAAGTTTTTTATTTTTCAGAATATGTTTTATAATAAATTATCATTTAAGTGATATAAAATTTAAACGACATAAACATGTCGGTTGATTTTAAATCAAGTTTCAACTTAGTTTTAACGACATTTTATGCTTTCAAAAAAGGATAAAATGCTCGGTTGATTTAAATCAAGGTTCACTTAGTTTTAAACGACATTTTATTCTTTCAAAAAAGGGATAAAATGTCGGTTTGATTTTAAATTATGTTCCACTGTTAGTGGCATTCTTTATTTCGTAAAAACTTTCTAAAAAATGTTTTTAGAAAATGGCGATTTGTCTCGTTTTTTGTTTATAAAATGAATGAAATGCCATTTGATTTTTAAATCATTTGTCACTTAGTGGCAATTTTTATCTTGTAAAAACCGTAAAAATCTTATTTTAAACTTGAATACCAGTGATAATTTTGGTCACATAGTGACGCTAAAAATTTTTATATGTTATGAAAAGTTTTATTTTAATTAGGACTTATTAAATAGTTTTTACATAAAAACATTTATATTTACATTTCATAAGTTTTTAAGATTAAAATCTCACAAGTAGCGATTTATTATTAGGCACCATTTTATGCCGGGGTGGGCTACCATGGTGATAACTCTCGAAACTGCCAGTTCTAGATGACATGTGTTTGTGGACACATTTTTGCTGCGATTGACCGATACCGTAGCGAATCGGAAGAAAATTGAAGAGTCATTATGAAGCACCTCCGAACATTTCTGCCCCTCCTGTCGAGTATGCTCTGGCAAAATTTAATTGGTTAAGAAATTTTTAATTTATAGCGGCCAGTATATATAACCGGTCCTCAGAAAATTATTTTTTTTATAAACCCACGTTTATGAATTTACTTTTATAACTAATTATCCCGTTATGTTAGCATAAACCTGAAAAACATGTACATGCCTAGAATCGTTTTTAAAATGAGGTAAAAACATGTCCCTAGATTGCTATACGTTGTAATAAAATGAAGTTATATTTTTTTAATCAAGTATATTTTGAATTTTCGGAAATAGTTATGGTTTTTTATTTTTTTTTAAAAAATTAAGTTTAATTATCTTATTTTTAAAAATAATTTAAAAAATTCATTGGTTTTTCATTTATTCTTTAGCCACGGTGTACCTGCGACTTGTTGCAGTAAAAATGTGTTGGCCCGTGTGTATGGACATTTTCGGCGTATCTAAAAATCGAAGATGACGGAATATTGGCTGATTTGCGGTCTGGACAGCAGAAAATGCCTGTTCGTACGATCTTCGTCGTAACTCGATTTGTTCTGACGCGGAGATGTTTAAGAGCCTGAATAGAGTATTTAAGCCCTGTAAAAGGAGTCAACTCGCTTTTCAACTTTGGCTTGGTATCGGCAAAACCATTTGTAGGTGGCACAGCAGCGTAGAAGTTTGGAGTCAAATTTATTTCAAAATTTATTTTCTAATCCTAGTTTTCTCCTTTTACAGTTCTGGCCATAATCGAGACTATATTAATTGAAAAAAATTTTAAATATTTATTTCCAATTCCATCGGCCTTTGGCCGGTCCAAATTTTTGTAAAAAATTTTATTTTTGTTAAAAATTTTTTTTTTTCTAAAAACTCATTTTTCTAAACAAAACTCTATTTTTCATACAACTTTCTATTTTTCTAAAAAAATTTGTTAAAAAATAATCTAAGCAGGAGATCACTGGAAGCTTCTAAATTTAGGTGGCCGCTCGTAGAAGTTTCCAAGGACGCCTAGTTATCCAAAAACTTTTACAAGTTTTCAAAAATTTCCAAATCTGAAATGTTTGGTATACATTGTGGGCATAGTTGCCAAAGAGTCGATCAGGTCTTATCAATTGTTGTGTGACGGAGATTCCGGTTTCTGTAGGTGATAATTTGATGCAATTGCAAAAAGGCCCTAGATATTTGATTTATAGAGGGAAACTTTTGTTTTTTGAAAATTTTGAAAAAAATAATCATAAGTTTCCTGCCTTTTGTCCAATTATCAACTCTACCCCTACTGTATGTGAACGGGAAAGTTCCGTTACATAATATTCATCCAAAATCCCTCGTGAGGAGTGCCGTTAACGGGGCGACGTTCTAGCCTTATTTTTAAAGTACCCGAAACAGCCTTATTTTGGATCCTTGTGTGCCGGGTTTTAAATTTGCCGACATCACAGCATGATATGAAACAAAGTGTATGTTAAAGTTATCGCATGTTTTACTACCAAATTTTTAATTCGGAAAAGTGGGCTTTTCGGTAGGTAGCATTTCGCTATAATAACTTTGAATTAAATTCCGTGTTTAA